>CAMZMU010000101.1:40308839-40618478 GCA_947311845.1 Poa pratensis | reverse complement strand
TTCCCAGTTGCACTTGCGGCGAGACATTTTTCTCGGATCAACGGAGATATCCACGAAGGATGTGAGTACGAGAAGCGAGACGGAGACGGCGGAAAGGAGTAGCGGATGCGTAATAAAGGACTTGATGCGGAACGCTGGGGAAAACAATGAGTCAAGATAATAACCCAGACGTGGAAGACGTTTAGATCTGTGAAAGTCAACTGTCAAGAAAGGATAAGTCGCGTTCCTGGAGTCGCAAGAAGAGTTATAAGCCGCAGATTGGAAACAAGGAAAAGCACGGCTAAGCATTCAAGATCAAAAAGTACTATGAAGTTCAGGCCATGCTTGGGGTCTAATGTCGGGGGAATACTCTCTGGATTAACCCGCGGCCCGGTGCGACTTAACCTACTCGCACGGATGAAGGCCCACTTGGGAACAAGCCCAACATTGAACCGCCATAAGGAGAAAGATCTAGAAGATAATCCCGGAGGACGTGAAGACCAAGTAGTCTCCGAGTGGCCTCTGTGGATGTATTCTTATGGGGAAGTTTCCTTTTGTAACCTAGCGAGCCTCTGTGCATATAATGAGGACTCGCAGGACTTAGAGCGGGTCAAGCTATCAAGCCCAAACCTTAGCTCATACGGCGAGTACCAGATCGGATTGCTCCATTGTAACACCTCGATTATCATATCAATACCAATCTAGGGTAGGCAGGAAGTAGGTCTTTTACCTCACATTTAGGGGGCCGAACCTGGTAAAATCTGTGTTGATCTTTGTTCCTGCGATCCCAAGCTCGGAGATGCTTGACTGCGTAATCCCACACCTACGAAGTCATCTATGACACCTGACGTGACAAACCACGACAGCGCTGCCCCAGGATAACGCCCGCTTTCGCCTTAGCCAAAGCACATAAAACAGATGTACCCGGGAACAAGCCCGTGCAAGCACGTTTATACTTAGCTTGCGTTTTGACTCCTTCTGGCTACCTCGGTAATCGTTCTGTCGCGCTGCCGCCAAGGCGGGTCTTCTATGCCGTGTTTCAGACATAATTCTGCCTTGCCCAGCAATTCTTGGCGGCGGGACAAGGCTTCCAACCGAGATAGCCTCCAATGCCGACTAAGGGCATGACTGGCTGGCTTGCGTTCGGTCCGGAGACCATTGTGTTACTTGCTCGAGTTACCCGGAGACCACCCAACTGGTGTTCCGGCGGCTTGCTGGCGTATTAGAGACGCCGGTCCGGAGACCCCATGGTTGTCTTAGTTTTCTGGACCCGGAAGTTCCTTGCTCGATGACCCGACAATCTGGCTGGCTCATGCCGGTCCGGAGACCTGAAGCTTGCTTTACTCGCGGGATCCTGATGCTAGCCACTTAGCGATCGGTACTTCTGAGGGGGTCCACTTGGTCCAGGCTGAATCGTGACGATGTGACCCGGGAGATCCCATTCTCCGTGGGCCACGTCTCCGCAAATGAAGGTTTGATCCCGCTAGCTGTAGCTTGCCCTCGACTGCTTTGTATCTGTGGGGGCGCCGGTAGTGAGCAAAGTTCCAGGAGTTCTTCAGTCTGGGTGGATGCATTGGCAAAGGTCCGGAAAGATCTTCCCTTCTGAGGAACCCAGCTGTGGCACTCTTCTTGGCTTTCTTGGACTTCTTGTAGAGGGGGCAATCTCGACTGATGTGCCCTGGTTCCCCGCACGAATAGCAGTCACCGTTCTTCTGGCGTATCTGGATGTCGTTGAACTGTCGGCAATCTTCCAGACTGTGCTGGTCAGATCTGTGGTTACATGACTGGTGGCTCTAGGTTAATAGTGCCAGAAACAATGCTTGTACGTCACACGTCAGTTGGGAACCCCAAGAGGAAGGTATGATGAGTGCAGCAGTAAGTTTTCCCTCAGTATGAAACCAAGGTTTAATCGACCAGTAGGAAAACGAGGTTTGCTTCGAAGGTGTTGGTGAGGAGTGTAGTGCGGCGCAACACCAGGGATTCCGGTGCCAACGTGGAACCTGCACAACACAATCAAATTACTTTGCCCCAACTTAACAGTGAGGTTGTCAATCTCACCGGCTTGCTGAAAACAAAGGGTTAAACGTATCGAATGGAAAATGATGTTTGTTTGCATAAAACAGTAGAGAACAATGATTGCAGTAGATTGTATTTCAGATGTAAAAGAATGGACCGGGGTCCACAGTTCACTAGTGGTGTCTCTCCAATAAGATAACTAACATGCTGGGTAAACAAATTACAGCTGGGCAATTGACAATTGATAAGTGCATATAACATGCATGTGTGAGCTGTGGTGTCTACTATGAGATTCATTTGGGCATTACGACAAAGTACATAGACCGCTATCCAGCATGCATCTATGCCTAAATAGTCCACTTTCCGGTTAACATCCGTACCCCTTCCAGTATTAAGTTGCAAGCAACAGACAATTGCATTAAGTAATGTGCGTAATGTAAACAATACATTCATCCTTGAATAAAGCATTGCTGTTTTACCCCTAGTGGCAACAACACATCTACAACCTTAGAACTTGCTGTCACTATCCCAGGTTAAATAGAGGTTGAACCCAACTATCATGCATAAATACCCCCTCTTGGAGTTACAAGTATTCACGTGGCCAAGGCTTCAACAAGTAACGGAGAGCATGCAAGATCACAAATGACATAGACATGATAATATAATATTCAGCTCCACATAGGTATCAATATAAGTCAGATCCCAGCAAACACAACATGTAGCATTACAATAAGATGATCTTGATCATGATAGGCAGCTCACAAGATCTAAACATGATGGCACAAGTGGAGAAGACAACCATCTAGCTACTGCTATGGACCCATAGTCCAAGGATGAACTACTCACGCATCACTCCGGAGGCGGGCATGGCGATGTAGAGCCCTCCGGTGATGATTCCCCTCTCCGGCAGGGTGCCGGGAAGAGCTTCAGAACCCCCCGAGTTAGGGTTGACGACGGCGGCGGCAGCGAATATGTTCTGGATGAAAGGCTCGGTGTTTTAGGGTTTTCGCGTCTCGGGGAATAAATAGGCGAAGGGGCGATGTCGGCGGACCCCCGAGGGGCCCAAACCACCCAGGCGCGGCTGGGGCCCAGCCGCGCCTGTGTGGTTTGGCCACCTCGTGGCTCTCTTCGTCTCTCCTTCGGACTCCGTGTACGTGCTGGAAAAATAGGGACCTGGCCTTTTGTTTCGTGCAATTCCGAGAATATTTCCAGAAGTAACTTTCTGAAACCAAAAACAGCAGAAAACAGGGAACTGGCACTGTGGCATCTTGTTAATAGGTTAGTCCCAGAAAATGCATAAAAGTGATACGAAGTGTATATAAAACATGTAGCAAATGGTATAATATAAGCATGGAACAGCAGAAATTATGGATACGTTGGAGACGTATCAAGCATCCCCAAGCTTAGTTCTACTCGTCCTCGAGTAGGTAAAACGATAACAACAAATAATTTCTGAGGAGACATGCTTTCACACAATCTTGATCAATATATTGCAAGGCTCATGTCATGAATGAAGTGACTCAAAGCAATGATCTATAGTTTGCTAACAAATAGATAAAGAGTAAACAATGAATCATATAAGCAAAAACTTTTCATGAATAGTACTTTCAAGACAAGCATCAAAAAGTTTTGCATAAGAGGTAACTCATAAAGCAATAGATTCAAAGTAAAAGGCATTGAAGCAACACAAAGGATGATTAAGTTTCAGCATTTGCTTTCAACTTGTAACATGTATATCTCATGGATAGTTGTCAACATAAAGCAATATAACAAGTGCAATAAGTAAATATGTAAGAATCAATGCACACAAAGTTGACACAAGTGTTTGCTTCTAAGATAGAAAGGAGTAGGTAAACTGACTCAACATAAAGTAAAAGATAGGCCCTTCGCAGAGGGAAGCAGGGATTAAATCATGTGCTAGAGCTTTTTAAGTTTTCGAAAGCATATAGAGAGCACAAAATAAGTATTTGAGAGGTGTTTGTTGTTGTCAACGAATGGTAGTGGGCACTCTAACCCCCTTGTCAACCAGACTTTCAAAGAGCGGCTCCCATGAAGGACGTTATTCTACCAGCAAGGTAGATCATCCCTCTTCTCTTTTGTTTACACATGTATTTTAGTTTCTTTATAGATGACACTCCTCCCAACCTTTTGCTTACACAAGCCATGGCTAACCGAATCCTCGGGTGCCTTCCAACATTCACATACCATGGAGGAGTGTCTATTGCAAAATTAAGTTGCTTACTGATAAATCAGGGCAAAACATGTGAAGAGAATTATTAATGAAAGTTGTAATTAATTGGGGCTGGGCACCCCGTTGCCAGCTCTTTTTGCAAATTATTGGATAAGCGGATGTATATGCCACTAGTCCAGGTGAAAGTCTGTCAGAAGTAAATGACAAGATTGAAAGATAAAACACCACATACTTCCTCATGAGCTATAAAACATTGACACAAATAAGGAGTAATAAAGTTTTGAATAGTTTAAAGGTAGCACATGAAATATTTACTTGGAATGGCAGGAAATACCACATAGTAGGTAGGTATGGTGGACACAAATGGCATGGGTTTTGGCTCAAGTTTTGGATGCACGAGAAGCATTCCCTCTCAGTACAGAGTTTAGGCTAGCAAGGTTGTTTGAAGCAAACACAAGTATAAACCGGTACAGCAAGAATCACATAAAAACATATTGCAAGTATTATAAGACTCTACACTGTCTTCCTTGTTGCTCAAACATTTTACCAGAAAATATCTAGACCTTAGAGAGAACAAATATGCATCCCAAGTCTCAACAAGCTCTACGGTAGTTCTCCACTACTAGGCTTTAACTACATGATGCAAGAGCTTAAACATGATCTACTTGAGAGCTCAAAACAATTGCAAAGCATCAAATCAAAACAAGACAATGATCTACAAGAATGCATATGTCTTTTCCAATACCAACTACTACATGTAGCATTTTCTTTCTTCCAAACAAACACCAATAATTTATTAAACATAAACTCTCCAAATGATAATATAATGCAGCAAGAGAGTATTTATAAACAAGTGCTAACAGCTCGAAGAGATGCATGAAAAACAGGAGCTAAAAGCACTGCAGTAGCTAGTTAAGAATACTCAACAAATATAAGTGAAGAACATGAGTATTCACATGAAAAAGCGGAGCGTGTCTCTCTCCCACACAAGGATTGCTAGGATCCGAATTTATTCAAACAAAAACAAAAATAAAAACACACAGACGCTCCAAGTAAAGCGCATAAGATGTGAAAGAATTAAAATATAGTTTCACTAGAGATGACCTGATAAGTTTGTTGATGAAGAAGGGGATGCCTTGGGCATCCCCAAGCTTAGACGCTTGAGTCTCTCTGAATATGGTTGGGATGAACCACGGGGGCATCCCCAAGCTTAGGCTTTTCACTCTTCTTGATCACATAATATCACCCTTCTCGCTTGATCCTTGAAAACTTCCTTCACACCAAACTCAAGACAGTTCTCATTAGAGGGTTAGTGCATAATCAAAAATTCTCATATTCTGTAATGATACAATCAATCCCAAAGCTTCTGGACATTAGCTACAGCCACCAATGCTTTGTGGAGCAAAGAAATCCACACAAACACAGTAAAAGAGCGAATGCAAAACAAAAGGCAGAATCTGTCAAAAACAGAACAGTCTGGAATGACGAATTTTTTCGAGGCACTTAAGTTGCTCAGATGGATCTGGCCTAAAATAATGAAAGTTGCGTACATATCTCAGGAATATGCGTGATTTTTCTCAGAATTTTTTGAATTTTCTACAGGGAGATAAGCTCAAATCCGTGACAGCTAAAAATCTGTCACTGCGCAGAAATCCAAATCTTGCATCAACTTTCAATATAGAACTTTACTTGGCACAACATTGCGATAAAATAAAGATACAAAGGAGTTGCTACAGAAGTAACAAAACTCCTTGACTCAAAGAAAACAAAAATAACAGCAAATAAAAACGATGGGTTGTCTCCCATAAGCGCTTTTCTTTAACGCCTTTCAGCTAGGCGCAGAAAGTGAAAATCAAGTGTTGTCAAGAGAAGAAGCATCAACATCATAACTTGCTCTAACAATAGAGTCAAAAGGTAACTTCATTCTCTTCCTAGGGAAGTGTTCCATACCTTTCTTGAGAGGAAATTGGTACCTTATATTACCTTCTTTCATATCAATGATGGCACCAACAGTTCGAAGAAAAGGTCTTCCCAAAACAATAGGACAAGATGCATTGCATTCAATATCCATAACAATAAAATCAACGGGGACAAGGTTATCTTTTACCGTAATAAAAACATCATTAACTCGCCCCAAAGGTTTCTTCATAGCATTATCAGCGAGAAAAACATCCAAATAACAATGTTCCAAAGGTGGCAAATCAAGAATATCATAAAGCTTCTTGGGCAAAACTGAAACACTTGCACCAAGATCACACAAGGCATTGCAATAAAAATCATTCACCTTTACCTTAATGATGGGTTCCCAACCATCTTCTAATTTCCTAGGAATAGAAGCTTTAAGTTTCAACTTCTCCTCCCTAGCTTGCAAAAGAGCATTTGTAATATGCTTTGTAAAAGCCAAATTAATAGTGCTAGCATTGGGACTTCTAGCTAATTTTTGCAAGAACATAATAACTTCAGAGATGTTACAATCATCAAAATCAAAATCATTATTGTCAATGGTGGTGGAACCATTGTCTCCAATAGTTTGAAAAATTTCAGCACTTTTATCAGAAAAAGTTTCAGCAGTTTTAGGCAATTTCAAACGCTTAGCAGAAGTAGTAGAGACATTACAACACCAATAACATTACCATCAATAGTAGGAGGTTTACTAGCATGTGAAACATTAGCATTACTAGTGGTGGTGATAGTACAAACTCTAACTATACTATTCTCTTTTTCAAGTTCTTCCTCTTTTTCCCACCTAGCATGCAATTCAGCCAACATCCTAATATTATTATCAATTCGAACTTGGATGGCATTTGCTGTAGCAAATGACTTAATATCTTTAACTTCATTAGGCATAACTTTCAGTTTTAGAATTTCAACATCATGAGCAAGACTATCAACTTTAGAGACAAGATCATCAATTTTTTCAAACTTTTCCTCAACAGTTTTATTGAAAGCTTTTTGTGTGCTAATAAATTCTTTAAGCATAGCTTCAAGATCAGAGGACACACTTCTATTGTTGCTGTAGGAATTACCATAAGAATTGCCATAACCATTTGAAGGATAAGGCTTATAATTGTTGCTACCAAAATTATTCCTATAAGCATTGTTGTTGAAGTTGTTGTTTTTAATGAAGTTTACATCAACATGCTCTTCTTGAGCAACCAATGAAGCTAAAGGAACATTATTAGGATCAACATGAGATCTACCATTCACAAGCATAGACATAATAGCATCAATCTTATCACTCAAAGAGGAGGTTTCTTCAACAGAATTTACCTTCTTACCTTGAGGAGCTCTTTCGGTGTGCCATTCGGAATAGTTGATCATCATATCATCAAGTAGCTTTGTTGCTGCACCTAAAGTGATGGACATAAAGGTTCCTCCAGAGGCTGAATCCAATAAGTTCCTTGAGGAAAAATTTAATCCTGCATAAAAGGTTTGGATGATCATCCAAGTAGTCAGTCCATGAGTGGGACAATTCTTCACCAAAGATTTCATTCTTTCCCAAGCTTGAGCAACATGTTCATTATCAAGTTGTTTAAAATTCATAATGCTACTTCTCAAGGATATAATCTTAGCAGGAGGATAATATTTCCCTATGAAAGCATCTTTGCATTTTGTCCAAGAATTAATACTATTTCTAGGCAAAGAAAGCAACCATTCTTTAGCTCTTCCTCTCAAGGAGAAAGGAAAAAGTTTCAGTTTTATAATATCCCCATCCATATCCTTATACTTTTGCATTTCACAAAGTTCAACAAAGTTATTAAGATGGGCAGCAGCATCATCAGTACTAACACCAGAAAATTGCTCTTTCATAACAAGATTTAATAGAGCAGGTTTAATTTCATAAAATTCTGCTGTAGAAGCAGGTGGAGCAATAGGAGTGCATATGAAATCATTGTTGTTTGTGCTAGTGAAGTCACACAACTTAGTGTTCTCAGGAGTACTCATTTTGAAAAACAAAATAAACTGAATTAAACAAGTAACTAATTTTTTTGTGTTTTTGATAAGAGAGCAAACAAACTAAATAAAAATAAACTAAGCAAGACAAATAACAAAGTAAAGAGATTGGGTGTGAGAGACTCCCCTTGCAGAAGCAATTCGTTTTCCCCGGCAACGGCGCCAGAAAACGTGTTGGTGGCTCTAGGTTAATAGTGCCAGAAACAATGCTTGTACGTCACACGTCAGTTGGGAACCCCAAGAGGAAGGTATGATGAGTGCAGCAGTAAGTTTTCCCTCAGTATGAAACCAAGGTTTAATCGACCAGTAGGAAAACGAGGTTTGCTTCGAAGGTGTTGGTGAAGGAGTGTAGTGCGGCGCAACACCAGGGATTCCGGTGCCAACGTGGAACCTGCACAACACAATCAAATTACTTTGCCCCAACTTAACAGTGAGGTTGTCAATCTCACCGGCTTGCTGAAAACAAAGGGTTAAACGTATCGAATGGAAATGATGTTTGTTTGCATAAAACAGTAGAGAACAATGATTGCAGTAGATTGTATTTCAGATGTAAAAGAATGGACCGGGGTCCACAGTTCACTAGTGGTGTCTCTCCAATAAGATAACTAACATGCTGGGTAAACAAATTACAGCTGGGCAATTGACAATTGATAAGTGCATATAACATGCATGTGTGAGCTGTGGTGTCTACTATGAGATTCATTTGGGCATTACGACAAAGTACATAGACCGCTATCCAGCATGCATCTATGCCTAAATAGTCCACTTTCCGGTTAACATCCGTACCCCTTCCAGTATTAAGTTGCAAGCAACAGACAATTGCATTAAGTAATGTGCGTAATGTAAACAATACATTCATCCTTGAATAAAGCATTGCTGTTTTACCCCTAGTGGCAACAACACATCTACAACCTTAGAACTTGCTGTCACTATCCCAGGTTAAATAGAGGTTGAACCCAACTATCATGCATAAATACCCCCTCTTGGAGTTACAAGTATTCACGTGGCCAAGGCTTCAACAAGTAACGGAGAGCATGCAAGATCACAAATGACATAGACATGATAATATAATATTCAGCTCCACATAGGTATCAATATAAGTCAGATCCCAGCAAACACAACATGTAGCATTACAATAAGATGATCTTGATCATGATAGGCAGCTCACAAGATCTAAACATGATGGCACAAGTGGAGAAGACAACCATCTAGCTACTGCTATGGACCCATAGTCCAAGGATGAACTACTCACGCATCACTCCGGAGGCGGGCATGGCGATGTAGAGCCCTCCGGTGATGATTCCCCTCTCCGGCAGGGTGCCGGGAAGAGCTTCAGAACCCCCCGAGTTAGGGTTGACGACGGCGGCGGCAGCGAATATGTTCTGGATGAAAGGCTCGGTGTTTTAGGGTTTTCGCGTCTCGGGGAATAAATAGGCGAAGGGGCGATGTCGGCGGACCCCCGAGGGGCCCAAACCACCAGGCGCGGCTGTGGGCCCAGCCGCGCCACCTGTGGTTTGGCCACCTCGTGGCTCTCTTCGTCTCTCCTTCGGACTCCGTGTACGTGCTGGAAAAATAGGGACCTGGCCTTTTGTTTCGTGCAATTCCGAGAATATTTCCAGAAGTAACTTTCTGAAACCAAAAACAGCAGAAAACAGGGAACTGGCACTGTGGCATCTTGTTAATAGGTTAGTCCCAGAAAATGCATAAAAGTGATACGAAGTGTATATAAAACATGTAGCAAATGGTATAATATAAGCATGGAACAGCAGAAATTGTGGATACGTCGGAACAGAGTTCCTCCTTCACTCCATGCGTCCATGGGGAAAGAGGGACGTTAATGTTCGTGGCACCTTCCTCAGGTCTTCCCGTGCTGACCAGAGAGCTGACATAAGCGGCTGGAGGGACGAAGTGGACTCCAAAGGCGTGATCTTTAGCGGCAGGTGCTGGTGAGGATTCATCAAGAACGAAGCCGAGGCCGGGATACCGCAGGAACTCGAGGGCTGCCTTTCCCTTTCTCTTCTTTGTCATCTTGAATGTCGGATTCGGAATCCCACTTCACAAGAGCCGAGACTAGCGCCGTTCGAAGGCGCTGGTGCAGATCTTGACACGGACTGAAAGCTTGGCGCGAACTTGACGATGAACTGACGATGAACTTGACGATGAACTTGATGTTGATGAAGAAAGAGACGAATCCAGCACTTGCGCCCCCTACCTGGCGCGCCAGATGTCGTGTCTCGTTGCACGGACACCGGGAGTATAGGATACCCCTTTTAGGTTCGGCACGGGGCGCGAAGGAGGCTGAGAATCGTCTTCTTGGGCGGAGTCTAGATCAACCTCTCCTCTCCACGATCAAAGCATGCAACCAAAGGGACACAAGGAGCTACCCAGGTTCAGGCCGCCCGGAGGCTAAAAGCCCTACTCCTGCATGTCTGGATTGATGAGTTCTTCATAGTGTGGTGTACAATGGAACCTCCCGGGAAGGGTACCCGGAAGGGTTTTGGCCCGAGGTAGAAGAAGGACAGATCCTGACCCGGAGGAGATCACCTTCCTCTCTACCTCCACAGCCCTAGTCTAGTCTTGCTCTGGTTCTAGCTTCGTCCTTGCTCTATCTTGTGCTTGTTCTCCTCCCTCCCTATCGTGCCTTGGTCCTCCTTTTATAGGCTAAGGGGTTGCCACATGGTCACGTGAGGGGCATGAGGGTCCTTCGGGGTGAAGGACCCTCCTCATCTAGTTTAGGGGGAGACGTGGCCTCTCCTCAGCCTAGCGTCTCCCTTGGGTTAGGTGGGAGCGTCCGCCTTGGGGGTGGACAGGAGCTGACACCACCACGGGGCGTGCCTCCCACCCGCGCTGCCTTCGCCTTGCTTCCCAAGTCTTCCACGGTGAGGTGGAGTGCTTATCCACAGGAGCGTAGGAAGTACCGGGAGGGAGCCTGGCCTCCTGCCGGGAACTCGGGCTCTCGGGTCCTTCCTGGCCTTCTTGCTTGATTCGGGACCGGAAGGTCCCCAGGACGGAGCCCTTAGTCGATGCAGGCCTTGCGTGTCTTGACGGTGAACCCGCCAGCTTGGCTTGAGTCTTGGTCTTGTCCATCTTCAACTTGGGCCCACATGGGGTGGACCCACTTTGGCAGTATAGGGGAACCCCATGTTCCACTGTTGCGACACCACCTTCCTCTAGTGTGTTTTCTCATTGTGTGCTAGGTTCCATGGATGATGAGACGTCACTCCTCGACATGACGGTGCCTCAAATGGAGAAGATGTACATGGAGGATGATGATGATGCCACCCCATGTCTACTTCAAGATGGACAAGTCGGCTACATGGAAGCCCTACTACTTCAACACCTACTTCACATGAGCGGGAATACAAAGGTATGGGTGTTGATGCGACCATGATCCGCTAGTGGACATGATGAACTATGATTGCTTGCATGATATGGATGATTTTATTGATGTCACATATGATTCGTTCTTATTCCCTTGTGATACTTCGTTTGAAACCAATGTTGATCATGTGGAATTACGTATTTGTGATGATTTTGCCATGAGCATGCCTTGTTATGAATGTTTCCACTTTTCTCCCATTGTTGCTTGCAATATGTTGAACAATTCTTCTTTCACATGTGTTGCTTGCAATAATGTTGAAATGCTTGATAATGAGATTGCCCCCATAGATTTCTCACTTTTTGGAGATGTTTCGTTTTCTCTTATGGACCTTGTTCCATCCTTCACTTTGCATAGTGACTATCCACATATGTCATATTTTCCAATTGATTTTTGTGCGGTTGGTGATGTGCAAATGAAGAGACACTTCATGATGGATGATGTGTTCATATACCGTGCACATAATTTCTTTATATGGTGTCTTGTGTGTGCCGGTAAACGCATGATAATGTCAACCTCAATTGAGCATGAGTTGACAATAAGAGCTCTTGAGAGCATACATGTGAGTTGTGAAACAAATCCAACTCTAGAATCTTTCTCATGTTTTGCATCAAACAAGTTGACCAATTTCTCTTACTTTTGGTTTGTTTGCAAACATGTTTGTGATATTGGTTCCCCTATGGCAAGAATGCATCATTTATCTTTCATATGAATAATTTATGTGTGCACCAAGTATGATGAACAATTGTTCTTTCCAATGGCTTGTTTGCAACCATAATGACATTTTAAGCATGTCTTGTCATGAGTTTATTGGTTTCTACCAATTTGGTGTTGCAACAAATATGTTGAAAACATGCTCTTTCATGTGCTTTGTTTGCCACCATGATGATATTTTGGACATTCTACATTGTGTGTTTTTGCCAAATTCTCCTCTTGTTGCATCAAGGTTGATGACAAATTGTCCTTTCAATGCCTTGTGTGCAATAATGACCATATGGTTCAAAATGAGATACCTAGAGGGCATCCTCATATTTTCATGGAGTTTTTGTGTTTCCATATTTGAAGATGTTCCATTGGATTGCTTGCACTTTGACCTTGCACTTGCACTACCTCTTCATATTCTTGTGTTGTGCTAACGGTGCTATGACAAAGAATGGACGTGTCATTGTTGATATGCTCCTCTTTCTTGCACACACATGTTTTGCTTGGTCTTTAGTGTTTGTAGGCATGGTGAATTCCAATTCTTCGACAACACATCTACCTCATTTGCATGGTGATGAAGAGCAAGAGTCGAGGAGACTCTTTTTAAAGGGGGGGAGATGATGTAGCCCGACCTACGACCATCACCATGTCAAGCACTCCAATACATCACAAGTCGCCATGGACATCAAAGGTGAACCATTCCTCTACTTGGGCTCAATTCCTACCCCTTTGGATGGTATGCTACGTCATGCTTCGTCCCTTGATGATGCTAGGTTTACCACGACGAGTACGGATGTCAAGGGAGATGCCGAGGAAGCCCAAGACTCAAGATCATCCAAGGCGCACGCATGGAAGAGGAGGAGAAAGCGCAAGACGAAGGAGAAGAAGCGGAGAAGACTGGCCAGCCGGCCTCCCAGCCGGCCTGGGCCGGTCCCAGGGCCGGGCTGCCTCCAGACCCGGTTGGCCCCCAGCCGGCCTAGGCCGGCCTGGAGGCCGGCTGGCGGCCGGCTGCAGGGCCGGGCCACCGTCTGCACCAGCCGGCCTTCGGGCCGGCCTACGCCGGGCCCCAGGCCGGTCTCCCGACCCCGCGTGCCCTGTACCCGTTTTGTACTAAGACTATAACTACCCCCTGCTCCTAGATCTAGGGTTAGACTATGTTTTGAAATTAGAGTAGAGCTGTGCTCCTTCACCTCAAGATGGTCTCCTTCCTCCCTTGTGGGGATGGTTCCTAGCTCCCCTTGTGGAGAAGATCCCTCTTGTGGATTCAAGACCTCTACTTGTAGTTTGACTACTTGCCAATCTTTCATCCTCGGGTGACTTTATTGGATCAGTTTGGTTGACCGTTGGAGAAACAACCATCCAAGACCCCTTCTTGTATCTACTTGCCGATCTCCCACCCTCGTGTGGATTCTATTGGGCCGGTTAGACCGACCGGTAAGGGAAACGGTTCTTGTATCGTGTTTGAGTTCGTGTATTCTTGGTGTTTTTCGTGTTTCTCCGTGTTCTTACGTGTGTTCGTCCACCTCCGCCGTCAATCCGTGAAGATCGGAACCCAACCTACATCACATGGCCATGGGCCCATGGCCGTGGACGCGGAGAGGGAGAGGATGAAGCAGGCCAGAAAGCGTCTCGCGAGCCAAGCCATTCCTGTGCGTACTAATCAGCTAGCGTGTATCGGACATGATGTATCCGAAGTTGTGATCGTGCCGACTCTGGCTGAGTAGAGAGCGAAGTTCATGATCAGAGGTTCAGCTTGCCTTGTAGCAGCAAAGTGACGCCGATGCAGTGCTTTGGAGTGATGTGCGTGCAAAGGGGTGTGATGTGCTCATGATTCACCTGATCGTTGATCGATGCCGGCTTGAAAGTGTACACAAGTACGGAGTAAGTAGGTTTACACAACCATCAGGCGAGTCAACACAGATATTACGGCCACTACATACGCCAGTTCAGGTGTACACAAGTAAGAGTCTACAGATAAAATTTGTGGAAACGAATGTTTAATCCAAGGATTTCTATTCTATTCTAAGAGCATCTCCAAGACTCCAACAACCTTTGTATACTGGGATTGCTATAAACTGGTGATAGAAAAAGGAAAGAGAGAAGGTTTAGCAATCCAAACATGTTTTTTCCTCGAAACTGGCTTTCGCTCCACTTTATAAATAAATCCACACGGCCAAACCAATACATAGTGATGAGGGAACCCTTTTACAAGCAGATCAAAGATAAATAAACAGAAAAGAACAAGAAATCAAACATGCCACCGATGACACCGGGACCGATATTGAAATACCAGTAACTCCACGATAATGCCCCGAACAAGGTGACGACGCCTCACGCCGCCATTGTCGAGACCGTAGTCCAAGGTTTTCACCCGGACCCTGATGTGACGAAGATAACCACAACGGCGGCCCTAGGAGGGTAACGACACCCACAGACATCGGCTTTCGCCCAGAAAAACCTTCATCATGTCTGGTATTTCGGACCACCCACTGCCACCGAGTCCGGCTCCCAAAACATGATCTGGGAGCTGACACAGGCGAAACGCCGTCAGCACCAGGATTCCCCGCCACCCGCTTCTCGCCATCCACAAGGCCGAAAAGCAAGGTCATCACCACTGCCACGCCGCTCGCCGCAGAGCATGAGAGGGCATCCTCTCAAGTATTTGGCCTTCGCAAGTTGAAGCCAAGGGCCCCCATCATCTGTAAGTATCCGCCATTCAGCATCAGGGCCACATTCATGCACCGAGATGCCAAAATACATATGCCCCCAAACTCCTTGGGAGCGCAAATATCTGCCCATTTAACCATATGGTACTTTTGACATCTATTAGCCGCTTGCCAGAAGAAATAGGACAGCTCTTTGTCAAAACTGCCATGTACTCCTTCCGGCAAAATATACATCCCCATCATAAACATGGGAGGCTAGACAGGCAGGAGTCGATGAGAATCGTCTTGCTCCCCTTGGAGGTAAACCTCCCCTATCACGGCTCAAATCTTGACTTAACCCGCTCTATTACCGGTCCAGATCCTTGACAAAGATCCGAGTATCACAGATCGGCATTCCCAGATAGGTAACTTGGAATGTAGCCAACCTGCAGTTGAGGTTGTCCGCAATCCGTTGTTGTTCCTCTGCATAATCCCAAAGATCACGACTTCACTTTTATTAAAGTTGATCTTGAGGCCTGACATGGCCTCAAAGCAGAGGATAAAGTACTTGAGATTGATCATATCAAGTTCCGATCCCTCCACCATGATCATGGTGTCGTCCGTGTATTGGAGGTGTGTCACACCACCCCTGCGATAAGATGTCTTACCACACCAGATATGTGTTCGGAGTTCTTAGATCTCTCTAAGATATCATCATCAACTGCAGATGATCCCCCTCCCACTGTCCCACATGTATTAAATGGAGCACTTACTACGATAGCCCAGTCATATTCGCATGGAAAATCCTACATGGAAGTTCGTAAAGCAAATATTGTACAAATAATTTTGTTGCGATTTTCTATGCTTATAGGATATATCATTGGCTATGATCAGAATTGTTTTTAAAAATTAAAACCTATAAATATAATTCTAATAAATATCTTAAAATGGAGAGAGTACTGTACTCGGGAGGCAAAACACTTTCCGCGATTTTTTAGTCGAATTACTTTCCTTCGAATCAAACCGCAAAGCGGGTTCTTCACATAGAACACCGGGCAGGGCTAGCTATCGCACGTTCGATCATTAGCTATCGCTCGAATGATTTCGGACAGCCGTTTTGGATATATTCGTGCGAGCGTGCGGTTCTGTCTATTCCCTTTCCGGTACGATACGTACGTATTATACGTCTCCAACGTATCCATAATTTCTGCTGTTCCATGCTTATATTATACCATTTGCTACATGTTTTATATACACTTCGTATCACTTTTATGCATTTTCTGGGACTAACCTATTAACAAGATGCCACAGTGCCAGTTCCCTGTTTTCTGCTGTTTTTGGTTTCAGAAAGTTACTTCTGGAAATATTCTCGGAATTGCACGAAACAAAAGGCCAGGTCCCTATTTTTCCAGCACGTACACGGAGTCCGAAGGAGAGACGAAGAGAGCCACGAGGTGGCCAAACCACCTAGGCGCGGCTGGGCCCACAGCCGCGCCTGCAGGTGGTTTGGGCCCCTCGGGGGTCCGCCGACATCGCCCCTTCGCCTATTTATTCCCCGAGACGTGAAAACCCTAAAACACCGAGCCTTTCATCCAGAACATATTCGCTGCCGCCGCCGTCGTCAACCCTAACTCGGGGGGTTTCTGAAGCTCTTCCCGGCACCCTGCCGGAGAGGGGAATCATCACCGGAGGGCTCTACATCGCCATGCCCGCCTCCGGAGTGATGCGTGAGTAGTTCATCCTTGGACTATGGGTCCATAGCAGTAGCTAGATGGTTGTCTTCTCCACTTGTGCCATCATGTTTAGATCTTGTGAGCTGCCTATCATGATCAAGATCATCTTATTGTAATGCTACATGTTGTGTTTGCTGGGATCTGACTTATATTGATACCTATGTGGAGCTGAATATTATATTATCATGTCTATGTCATTTGTGATCTTGCATGCTCTCCGTTACTTGTTGAAGCCTTGGCCACGTGAATACTTGTAACTCCAAGAGGGGGTATTTATGCATGATAGTTGGGTTCAACCTCTATTTAACCTGGGATAGTGACAGCAAGTTCTAAGGTTGTAGATGTGTTGTTGCCACTAGGGGTAAAACAGCAATGCTTTATTCAAGGATGAATGTATTGTTTACATTACGCACATTACTTAATGCAATTGTCTGTTGCTTGCAACTTAATACTGGAAGGGGTACGGATGTTAACCGGAAAGTGGACTATTTAGGCATAGATGCATGCTGGATAGCGGTCTATGTACTTTGTCGTAATGCCCAAATGAATCTCATAGTAGACACCACAGCTCACACATGCATGTTATATGCACTTATCAATTGTCAATTGCCCAGCTGTAATTTGTTTACCCAGCATGTTAGTTATCTTATTGGAGAGACACCACTAGTGAACTGTGGACCCCGGTCCATTCTTTTACATCTGAAATACAATCTACTGCAATCATTGTTCTCTACTGTTTTATGCAAACAAACATCATCTTCCATTCGATACGTTTAACCCTTTGTTTTCAGCAAGCCGGTGAGATTGACAACCTCACTGTTAAGTTGGGGCAAAGTAATTTGATTGTGTTGTGCAGGTTCCACGTTGGCACCGGAATCCCTGGTGTTGCGCCGCACTACACTCCTTCACCAACACCTTCGAAGCAAACCTCGTTTTCCTACTGGTTCGATTAAACCTTGGTTTCATACTGAGGGAAAACTTACTGCTGCACTCATCATACCTTCCTCTTGGGGTTCCCAACTGACGTGTGACGTACAAGCATTGTTTCTGGCACTATTAACCTAGAGCCACCAACACGTTTTCTGGCGCCGTTGCCGGGGAAAACAGAATTGCTTCTGCAAGGGGAGTCTCTCACACCCAATCTCTTTACTTTGTTATTTGTCTTGCTTAGTTTATTTTTATTTATTTGTTTGCTCTCTTTATCAAAAACACAAAAAAATTAGTTACTTGTTTAATTCAGTTTGATTTTGTTTTTCAAAATGAGTACTCCTGAGAACACTAAGTTGTGTGACTTCACTAGCACAAACAACAATGATTTCATATGCACTCCTATTGCTCCACCTGCTTCTACAGCAGAATTTTATGAAATTAAACCTGCTCTATTAAATCTTGTTATGAAAGAGCAATTTTCTGGTGTTAGTACTGATGATGCTGCTGCCCATCTTAATAACTTTGTTGAACTTTGTGAAATGCAAAAGTATAAGGATATGGATGGGGATATTATAAAACTGAAACTTTTTCCTTTCTCCTTGAGAGGAAGAGCTAAAGAATGGTTGCTTTCTTTGCCTAGAAATAGTATTAATTCTTGGACAAAATGCAAAGATGCTTTCATAGGGAAATATTATCCTCCTGCTAAGATTATATCCTTGAGAAGTAGCATTATGAATTTTAAACAACTTGATAATGAACATGTTGCTCAAGCTTGGGAAAGAATGAAATCTTTGGTGAAGAATTGTCCCACTCATGGACTGACTACTTGGATGATCATCCAAACCTTTTATGCAGGATTAAATTTTTCCTCAAGGAACTTATTGGATTCAGCCTCTGGAGGAACCTTTATGTCCATCACTTTAGGTGCAGCAACAAAGCTACTTGATGATATGATGATCAACTATTCCGAATGGCACACCGAAAGAGCTCCTCAAGGTAAGAAGGTAAATTCTGTTGAAGAAACCTCCTCTTTGAGTGATAAGATTGATGCTATTATGTCTATGCTTGTGAATGGTAGATCTCATGTTGATCCTAATAATATTCCTTTAGCTTCATTGGTTGCTCAAGAAGAGCATGTTGATGTAAACTTCATTAAAAACAACAACTTCAACAACAATGCTTATAGGAATAATTTTGGTAGCAACAATTATAAGCCTTATCCTTCAAATGGTTATGGCAATTCTTATGGTAATTCCTACAGCAACAATAGAAGTGTGTCCTCTGATCTTGAAGCTATGCTTAAAGAATTTATTAGCACACAAAAAGCTTTCAATAAAACTGTTGAGGAAAAGTTTGAAAAAATTGATGATCTTGTCTCTAAAGTTGATAGTCTTGCTCATGATGTTGAAATTCTAAAACTGAAAGTTATGCCTAATGAAGTTAAAGATACTAAGTCATTTGCTACAGCAAATGCCATCCAAGTTCGAATTGATAATAATATTAGGATGTTGGCTGAATTGCATGCTAGGTGGGAAAAAGAGGAAGAACTTGAAAAAGAGAATAGTATAGTTAGAGTTTGTACTATCACCACCACTAGTAATGCTAATGTTTCACATGCTAGTAAACCTCCTACTATTGATGGTAATGTTATTGGTGTTGATAATGTCTCTACTACTTCTGCTAAGCGTTTGAAATTGCCTAAAACTGCTGAAACTTTTTCTGATAAAAGTGCTGAAATTTTTCAAACTATTGGAGACAATGGTTCCACCACCATTGACAATAATGATTTTGATTTTGATGATTGTAACATCTCTGAAGTTATTATGTTCTTGCAAAAATTAGCTAGAAGTCCCAATGCTAGCACTATTAATTTGGCTTTTACAAAGCATATTACAAATGCTCTTTTGCAAGCTAGGGAGGAGAAGTTGAAACTTAAAGCTTCTATTCCTAGGAAATTAGAAGATGGTTGGGAACCCATCATTAAGGTAAAGGTGAATGATTTTTATTGCAATGCCTTGTGTGATCTTGGTGCAAGTGTTTCAGTTTTGCCCAAGAAGCTTTATGATATTCTTGATTTGCCACCTTTGGAACATTGTTATTTGGATGTTTTTCTCGCTGATAATGCTATGAAGAAACCTTTGGGGCGAGTTAATGATGTTTTTATTACGGTAAAAGATAACCTTGTCCCCGTTGATTTTATTGTTATGGATATTGAATGCAATGCATCTTGTCCTATTGTTTTGGGAAGACCTTTTCTTCGAACTGTTGGTGCCATCATTGATATGAAAGAAGGTAATATAAGGTACCAATTTCCTCTCAAGAAAGGTATGGAACACTTCCCTAGGAAGAGAATGAAGTTACCTTTTGACTCTATTGTTAGAGCAAGTTATGATGTTGATGCTTCTTCTCTTGACAACACTTGATTTTCACTTTCTGCGCCTAGCTGAAAGGCGTTAAAGAAAAGCGCTTATGGGAGACAACCCATTTTTATTTGCTGTTATTTTTGTTTTCTTTGAGTCAAGGAGTTTTGTTACTTCTGTAGCAACTCCTTTGTATCTTTATTTTATCGCAATGTTGTGCCAAGTAAAGTTCTATATTGAAAGTTGATGCAAGATTTGGATTTCTGCGCAGTGACAGATTTTTAGCTGTCACGGATTTGAGCTTATCTCCCTGTAGAAAATTCAAAAAATTCTGAGAAAAATCACGCATATTCCTGAGATATGTACGCAACTTTCATTATTTTAGGCCAGATCCATCTGAGCAACTTAAGTGCCTCGAAAAAATTCGTCATTCCAGACTGTTCTGTTTTTGACAGATTCTGCCTTTTGTTTTGCATTCGCTCTTTTACTGTGTTTGTGTGGATTTCTTTGCTCCACAAAGCATTGGTGGCTGTAGCTAATGTCCAGAAGCTTTGGGATTGATTGTATCATTACAGAATATGAGAATTTTTGATTATGCACTAACCCTCTAATGAGAACTGTCTTGAGTTTGGTGTGAAGGAAGTTTTCAAGGATCAAGCGAGAAGGGTGATATTATGTGATCAAGAAGAGTGAAAAGCCTAAGCTTGGGGATGCCCCCGTGGTTCATCCCAACCATATTCAGAGAGACTCAAGCGTCTAAGCTTGGGGATGCCCAAGGCATCCCCTTCTTCATCAACAAACTTATCAGGTCATCTCTAGTGAAACTATATTTTAATTCTTTCACATCTTATGCGCTTTACTTGGAGCGTCTGTGTGTTTTTATTTTTGTTTTTGTTTGAATAAATTCGGATCCTAGCAATCCTTGTGTGGGAGAGAGACACGCTCCGCTTTTTCATGTGAATACTCATGTTCTTCACTTATATTTGTTGAGTATTCTTAACTAGCTACTGCAGTGCTTTTAGCTCCTGTTTTTCATGCATCTCTTCGAGCTGTTAGCACTTGTTTATAAATACTCTCTTGCTGCATTATATTATCATTTGGAGAGTTTATGTTTAAATAAATTATTGGTGTTTGTTTGGAAGAAAGAAAATGCTACATGTAGTAGTTTTATGCAATACAATCTACTGCAATCATTGTTCTCTACTGTTTTATGCAAACAAACATCATCTTCCATTCGATACGTTTAACCCTTTGTTTTCAGCAAGCCGGTGAGATTGACAACCTCACTGTTAAGTTGGGACAAAGTAATTTGGTTGTGTTGTGCAGGTTCCACGTTGGCACCGGAATCCCTGGTGTTGCGCCGCACTACACTCCTTCACCAACACCTTCGAAGCAAACCTCGTTTTCCTACTGGTCCGATTAAACCTTGGTTTCATACTGAGGGAAAACTTACTGCTGCACTCATCATACCTTCCTCTTGGGGTTCCCAACTGACGTGTGACGTACAAGCATTGTTTCTGGCACTATTAACCTAGAGCCACCAACGTACGTCGCGTACGTCGCGTTGAGGTAGCGATACGTACGTACGCGCGTTGAGCCTGTTTTGCACGTTTCACTTTGAAGCCTGTGTAAGCCCACGACGTTGCTTGTTTTGGGCCTATTCCCTTTTGGTGCTTTTTGGGCTAGTCCAAAAGGAAAAAACGAATATTCGTGCCAGCAAAATCAATTCCCTTTTTGGGTAAAGGATATTTTAGGGTAGAAAAAATGGGAGGGAGGTAATAAATTCCACTTCCAACTAGTAGAAAAATTATATTCAAATAAAGAACTCCACTTCCAACTAGTACAATCTATTCCCTTTGAGATGAAGATTTAAGAGGAACACAAAAATTTGAATTTCCATCGAAAATCAGGATACAAAATCAATTCCCTTTTTGGGCAAGGGATATTTCAGGGTAAAAAAAATGGGAGGGAGACACAAATTCCACTTCCAACTAGTACAAAAAAATTATTCAAATAAAGAACTCCAATTCCAAGTAGTATAAAAAAATAGAAATTCCCTGTTCTCTATTCCCTTTAAATTAGAGATAAATAAAAGTGACAATGCAAAAAATTGGAACATATATGGAATATAGATGCACAAGTCTACAAAAATTTCAAACAAAAAATAAATTCCAAGTGCAATTCCGACATTTTCGCAAAATGTCTGAAAGACAATAAATCAACGCGCTTGATATAAATGGGAAAGAACATCACAAACACTAAAAAACGAACGAGTCAATCCAAAAATAAAAGAAAGTAGAAACTCAAAAACATACCAGCATCGTTGGAAAGTACCCTGGTTACTTAATAAAACCACACAATTCAAAAGTTAAAAGAGTAGTACTGAAAGTAGTTCACAGCTACCATACTTAAAAACATCCAGCACATAGATCATAACATGGACATATATATGATACTTCATATGAAGGATACACGTATGCTCCTCCTTAGCATCTGCTTGGTAGTCTTCATGTCGCCACTTCAAAGAAGTTCGACAGTGAGCTCGAGAGCAGTTGGGGTTGATGCAACGAAGGTGAAGACGTATATCTGCCCAGTGGTCATGTCAAAACCCTTAACAGCAGTAGCCCATCCAGCAGACAGCATCGCCCTGTTTGTTCCATCTCCTAACTTCAGAGCAACCTTGAAAGTCTTGCTGCTTGTGGCGGAATAAACATTTATTTCAATTGGTTTCTTCTCGATAAACTTCAACAAGCTCTTTTTGGTGAATTCAGCACCAAAATGCTGGCAACAGAAGAAAAAGACATTGACAATTCAGCTAGCATGTTTTCAAACAAAATAAAAACTGAAAAGCAGATAAAGATAAAACCCATATTCATGTTATGAATTTACAAATTAAATAAAAATTACCATCTTTGCTTTTTTGCGATGCACCGATGATTCTGTCATTTTGTAAACATAATGCTTTATTGGAGCATCGGGGCTATCCTTGCATGTGGTGTTCAGCCACTTGCATTGCACCTTTGTCAGCTCCATGTAATTTGCAAAAATGCAGTGCTTGTCGAAAAGGCAACTGCCACCATAGTGTGGACCTTTATGCAGCATTTCAAGTTCCAAAAAAAAAGAAAGTGTTAGTTCATTTCGATGAGGTTCACAAGTTGTACATTTTGCATGTACTCTTTATATAAAAGAAAAGGAATTATGTAGTATAAATTTCTTCATACCTCTCTTTATTGGCTCAGCCTGTTGCTGCAACTGAACATCTTCATCACTGGAGGAGGAGTCGCTGGAGGAGGAGTCACTGGAGGGTGAGATGCTGTAGCGGATATCATTCCTTCCAAACTTGTACTTTTTTGGAGGGTTCTTCTTCCCAATATTGATATCCACATGAGGCCCTATCATGTTCAAAAAATGTCAACTAAAAATTAGCAAATGTAGCTCTATACTGTTATCACATCAGAGCATAGCGTAACAACAAAATTAGAAGTGCATTTTAAACCTCGTGAGAGGATACCCCGCTCAGAAGTCACCTTCTTCTTCCCATAATTGTTATCCTTGACATACCCTATCACTTGAAAGATGACAAATAGATTATATATATGTGCTATATGTTTTTACATCACAAACAGAACCTTAAAAAACAAAGAAAATTGATAAAATGTATTTTTTAACCTTTGGATAGTAGACCCCCCTCATCAATAGTCCTGGTTTTCCCTTTGTTCTTGTCTGCATCAGTACTCTTTGTTCTTTTAGATGCATGCGTCAGGGAACAACCTTCGGGCTGCTGCGAGTACTCATGCTCAGCTGCCATTATCATTTCCAAGAACTGTGCATACGAAGGATCCGCATCACCAGCTATCATCTTCTTCTGGTCATCTACCTTCTTATTGGAGATGATGTGACTATCTTTGTTCTTCAGCATTTCGACAGTGTCCTGAACGTTCTTCTTGCGCTCATCTTCATCATTGCTGTCGTGGATGAGAATGAGCACCTTCTGCTGTTTGTTTTCCATCCTACATCGACGAATTCCTTTAAATGTCAAAAACTATCAATTGAACTGAAACCACATCAACTGTGAAAAAATAGTTCCTGCATGTAGCCACTTACTATAAATAGTTCCTGCATGACAAGCTAAGGTGAACCAAAACAAAATTATAGAATAGTATTTTTAATTACTGGACTATGTTAATTGATAAATGCCAAGTGAGGCAAGCGAAGTAACCAAGAATATGAACTAAAATCATTAGTCTAATTACTGAAACCACATGTACTGTGAAAATAAATAGTTACTGCATGTATCCACTTAATATAAAATCTACAGTTACAATGAATCTAAGCTTCAACTAAAAATCAACTCGGTGACAGTACATGTACATATATTCTGAATCTACTTTCAATATACATCACCTGAAAAATCAAAAAACCTATACATGTACCTCCATATACTGGAATTTATGAATCATCTACAAATCTAATCTTAACCAATATTTGATTTGATGCTGGCAATTTCGCCACGACGCTGCATTCCGCTAACTATCTGAATCTACGAAGAGGAGAAGTCCAGATGACATGAAAACAAAACAAAAACCAGAAACCCTAAGCCTAGATCCATGGCGGAGACTTACCCCAGCAAGTTCTTTGCCGTTGGTCGCCGGATTCTTGGCGACGGCTAGGAGGCCACCACCACCACGCCCAGGGTCCTTTTAAACAACAGTGGAGCGACGAATCGATGGGGGGAGAAGAAGAGGGGACGGAGAAATGGAGAAGAGGAGAGCGGTGGGTGGAGAGAAATGAAGGCGATGAGCGGTGCGAGTTGTTTAAGTATTTGCTGGTTTCACGATTAGGTCCCCCTACAATTTAAGTTTTCAAAATGTACCCTCCCACCAACGGTTTATTTACCAATACCACCCTCACTCTATTTGTTATGTCATTCATTGCACTTGCTGTTTAAAAGGATTATATAAGGTTTATTTAGCGCTAGATTTTGAATTTTCTTTTGGCAATTACCAAATAATAAAGGAAAAAACGAATATTGTTCAATTCCCTTTTAGGGCTAGTGATATTTTAGGGTTAAAAAAAGGGAGGGAGATATCCACTTCGTACTAGTTCGAAAAATTGGGACAAAATTGAACTGTTACTTTCTACTAGTATAAAACAATTGGAAACAGTAATGCTCAATTTAACCCATAAGGGAGATTACCAATCTTAAAGTACATCATAGAAAGGCAAAAAAACATAGAGGCATAGAGGCGTTAAAAAGGTAAAAACAATATTACAATGATTAATTCATTACAAAAAACATAGTTTCACACAAAAAAGAGCCAAAAACAAAAGCTCTTGAATTCAGTAGAAACCTAAAAATAGGTATTAAAAGGTTGGCGGCATTACAAAACCTAAAAAACTGTTACTGACATACTTATAAAAAGTCTGCAAGGCAATCATAGTTCTCTGCTTCAGTACAAAAGCTAGAGGCATTACAGTACACCAACAGCATTACAACCCTAAAAAATCATTGCAACCATAGCTATAGACTTCAGTGCAACATTACTGATGCAAAAAAAGACTGATTGCAAAATACAGCATCTTCTTCTACACTGGGTTGATAACCTCGAGCAGGTCAAGACAGATTGCTTGTGGTCTCGGATCAACCCTAACCATTACAAGAGTCCCTTGTCCAATGTTCTCTCCCGCAACAAGTTCATTGATTCCTTGAATAAAAACAATGCGCCTATTAAGGCAGTTGTACACTCCCTGAATTTTGTGTTGGAGACCTCTCTTCCATAACAGCGATTTGCCCTCGGCTTGGTACTTGTAGCCATCAAGTATTTCTTCAGGAATTAACTGAAAAAAGCACTAGTTGTCAGCATAAAAAAATTACTATATTAAAATTGACACATATTAAAAAGTAGTGTCTGATTTTGACTAACAAAATAACTTACCAGGCCCTGATCAATCAGATTTTTTCATTGACCTTGTGAACAAAGTATTTCATTTCAGTAGTTTTAACATAAAACTCTCCTACTTCGAGTTCACTCGTAGGTGCCATGCAGGCAACTTTGTGCAATGCGAAGTTGATAGCAGCCATTTCATGCTCGTGTACATCAAATATGTCTGAAAACACTATGTTGCGTAGAGCAGCTCTCACATCAGGGATCACAGGAAAAAGAACTGATAAAGAAAAGAGAATAATTTCAGGTAACTACATGGATAGACAACATGTTTGATACAACAAAAAAAATGAGATTGCGTTGCGATAATACCTGAATCAGAAACTATGTGTTTTTCTTGCTTTGTGTTGTCCACTATACTGTAAACAGCAAGATCAAATTTGATGACTTTTTCCTCAACATCTTGCTCCATCTCATCTTCCATATGGTTATCAGCAAGTTTGAAGCACACAACATCTCCTTGTTGTATGCGAAACATCCTAACCAGTGATTTCCAGTATGGTCCACACACAATTATTCTTCCCCATCTCCTCTCTAGGTAGAAATCAAACGTGTGGTTCCACCTGTCAGTTGCAACCATCCATTTCCCAGCGCAAAACTTCCTAGGTTGACTTCGCACTTGCAAGGCACATTCTGCATTTTGAAAAACTAAAACAATGAGTCATGTAACATTAACTTGTTCAATGGAAAACTAAAATTATGAGTGATGCAGAAAACTTCATGTAAAATGTGACAAATAAGGGGTTGCAAAATTACCCCTCCATTGGAGAAACCGTGCAGCATTACAGTCTCAAATGCAGTTGCACGCCTATCACTGCGACCGCAATTCCGCACAGGTTGAAAACATATGGGGCATTGCAGTTCACCCATACCCATGTCCATTTGTGAAATCTGACAGCCATAATTAAAAATATGAGTAATACAAACTACAAAAATTTACTACTTCCATCAACTACGAAAAAAAAAGTATAATATGTTACCAAGCCCTCCCTATCACAGGACTTACCAAGATAAAAAAAGTTTAAAAAATATGTTACCAAAGCAAGTAACAGGACAAAAAGGTATATCTTATATATCAAATCTTATAAAAAACTAAAATTAGAAGATGTTACCAAGTATGTAGCACATAAATAACCAAGCTGAGTCAGAAATCGTGTACATATCAAAAGGAGCAAGATTAAAAATCACACCGTGACACTAAGCATTACACACCAGGATGGAATTTGAAAAACAACTTGTAGAAGTTTAAAGTGCGAGCCTACTTGAGCATTATTACCAACAGTCTATACTGAATAGTTTCATAAATTAAATTGACTATGTGAACTGTATAGTAAATCTCGAAAAAAAACAAACCTTGTTTATAAAGGCTGATAGGTATAGATTAAGCTCAGATCTTTATCCAGACAATGTTGAATAAAAAATACCAAAAAGGGACAAGTTTTTACCAAAAGCCCATCTTTATTAACACATATTCTTACATACAAAAGAAGACGCAAAAGGTCAGACTGTAAAAATACAAGGGACCGATAGATACCTAAACATCATACTGACTACATATCATGGACGAAGCTAAAACTTGTCACTAACTTCACACTAAACTAAAGGAAATGACACTCAAAAAGTGCATTCCTACAGCTCCCTCTCTAAAAGTTCACCCCTGCTGCATATATAAAAGAGGTTGATAGATGTAGCTAGCTTCACACTGAGTACTAAAAAGCCCCTTCACCACCCCCTAGCTCGTTTGTTCTTAGAGTTTTTTTCAATTGAGGAGAAGCCCCTTTGATATAAATCTAAACGCCTATAAGTCTCGTAAGCCGCATAGGCATCCCTAGCAGCATATTCTAGGTGCTTGGGCGGTAGGGGAGCTTCTGCCCACATGCTGTGCTCCTTGTCTCCAAATCCATCCTTCATCGTCTCATAGTACCGGTCAATGACGGCAGAAGCGAGATCCTTTAGTCCTTGCTTCTGGTCCATTGATTTTTCACTGTCAGGGTCCCTCCAAAAATCCTGGATGTCCTTGAATGCAGTTCGAGTGATGTACATGTTGGAATGTCCCAACATATTGATGTCTTGCTCAATGTCAACCCCAACGAAAATGTAATTCCGGTTTTTCATGAAACTAGAAAGCTTGTCACTAGTTTTATCAGCAAACGTGATAAACTAAGCACTCCTCGTCAACACACATCTGGAGGGTAGCAGCCTTCTGTCGATAGAATCCTTTCCTTGTGTACTCGACATCAACCCCAACAATCTTCGTCTTGGCAGCGGCCAGCTTAACTTCAACCTTGTCAATCCATGCGTCAACGCTTGCAGCCATGTTAGTATAAACCACATTTATCTTTGTGAAGCCATGGCAGGAAACCTCTCTTTCATGAGTGAACTCCATGTTTTTGCAATCTGGAAAACTTTCCTATCATATATCATACCGAACAAACAAAAATAATGATCTTTTCTATGGTAAAAACTTCGCTAGAATCAACTGAATGCAAAGATCTTGCATAAAAAATTGTTACCATGGAAAATGGTAGAGTGCACATATCTATTATATAATTAAAACACAGGATAATTAACGGTGGAGATTAGCCAGACATAATCAAATCTGAAACAACGGCTAAGATTTTTACTTCGTAACATCCGGCCGGTGTGGTGTCCATCTCATCCACGTCTAAAAAACTACAGGCCGTCACCGTGGAAAGAAGAGAGTCCTAATCCAATCACAAAGGCAGAGATAAAGTACTAGCCACACCGACGTACGTATACATGCATATGATCGATTGATCGAGGTTGCTACATCTCACGGTTACCAGACACCAGGGATTTTCCGGCGGCCGACCGCTGCGAGACGAAGCCTTAGGCCTCAGTGCCTCACCAAGCAATATTGCCGACGTTTTCGACTCCATGTCAGATGTCGGGATGCCGGACGTGTTTCTCATACCTCGCAGCGACGTCGATGGGTTGAGGGCTTGCAGGAAGCGCCGGCCGGCACGGATGATTTCACGCCTGCCATGTTGCCGCTCTCCATCGGTTAGCTGGAACCCTCGACGGTATCACTCACGGCGGTGCGTCCTCTTTCTCCAATTCAAGCAAATCTTGGCAGTACTTTATGATAGATCCATCACTGGATTCCGGAATTCCAGATCTACGTCTTTTACCTGCAGCATGCAAAAAGGTCCGGGCCTGGAGGTTTATTGTCAGCCGTACAAGATCATTGTCCTATCTATGAGGATGACTAAAATTTATGTCGAGCTGTGGTTGGATCATGGCAATGAAGCAGAGTTCCAGCCATTCTTTTCTGGAAATTGGTCACGGCCGGCAAGCATATCCCTGATGAGGCCAGTAATGTTTTCTACTTGGGTTGATATCATATTGTTATTTAGATTGGACATTGAGTTGTAGGCGCTGAGACAATTTGGAGTTATGTGTTGTTCTGATTTGAGTAGGGAAGGAAGCGAATATAACATGTTGGTTCCTGCACAGGACCAAAGGTTTGAGTTGCAGTCGGTCTTATTCTTGAGGTATGTAATTATCTGACATGCACAATGTTATTGCTAACGTACATAGAAATTTGAATGGTGCAAGATTTAATCAGTTAGAGCTTATGTGTATGCATATAGTTCATGATATGAACTGAAGTACTTGCATGAAATCAGGAATTAGTAGTCCAACCGTTCGCATGCATGCAAGGATGGATTCGAGCTAACTGGTGACATCATGATGCAAGGATGAGAGAGAGAGAGAGAGAGAGAGAGAGAGAGAGAGAGCACAAATAAACGATGCCCCCTCTGCAAAGATGTGTGATCTGCAATGCTAGGGACGGTGAGATCAATAATTTTATCTTTGGCCTCCGTTCCATCAAGGAACCAATAGATATTCCTACGATTTATCTGTTTGATCGTTCATCTCAAAGATCCAATTGTTGGTGGCGCCCCATGTGCACTGGAACCAGTCCGTGGAGGTAATGGAGGGCGAGGAGATGGCAGAAGAGCACGACAAGGACAGCAAGCAGCTGGAGCAAAAGTTGTTTTCCTTGCACTCCTCGATGGTTCGAGGTAAGCTCATTTTCTCAGTTTGTGATCTGCTGTATGCAGGCACATGAAGACAGAAGCATGGCAGGAAAACGAAATATGCAACCTACATGTTGACGAAAATTGAATTGATATGCTAAAAATAAATAGAATGGTGTAGGTACAAATATATGGTAAGAAATACAGATAATTTTGTGGGAAGTGGTTTGTACAAAAATTAAAAGAAATTCATGTAAGGCATTAAATACAGAATATATTTTCCAGCGCCATGACTACAGACGACCTGGACCAAATATTGAAATATGGAAAGGGAGCAGGTCTCCAAACTGATGAGGAGAAATGTAGAAACATACTCATATTTTGTTCGGTTGGACTTTTCTTTCCAATTCATAGAAATAATCTGAACCATCATCAAAAGGCACAATTTAGTAGCACATTTCTCAAAATCACGAAACAAGGAAAGGAAAAACATAAGAATTTATAGCTCTGGTGTTAAAAAGGATGCAGATTAATCGCAGTTGCATTGTCGTAGAATCATTTATACATTTCTTCTTGCATCCATCAAGTTGCCTTAGTTCCGTGCAGGAGTTCGTTGAAAGGCTTCTAACACGTGATATTTCTTTCTCAAGTTGTAACTAATGATTTTTCTGCTGCCACTATCCATGTCTATTCCTTGACTCCACTCTGTTAGGTCTATGTTACGCGAGAAAAATCGGCAGACGCTGGATTTAACGTATTCTTTACCTCCTATATACAGGAGCATCAGGATCTATACATGCATTGCCGTCGCTGATGGGCAGAGCTGGCCGGTAGCTTACACGAGGATTACGAAAATTACATTGCTGATTTGGTTTGGATGATGCCGGTAATACGAAAGTTCAGTTTAAGTTCATGTTAAATTAAGCATAATTTTCCAAATTTATTAGCACGGTACAGCTAGAAGCTACAGTACAAGTAAAAGTATACCTGTGAAGAGTATTTTCTTTATCGCACTCACAAAATTCATATGCATGGCATGTCTGTTATCTATTACTGAATGTACCTTGCTGAAATTGAGCTTTTATGTACTTCAGTGTCAAATGGAATCAAGCTTGACTGTGAAATCTTGGGAGTTAGACCATCATCAATTCTTGCATGTTCAGAACTTTTATGCAAGTCACACCAGTGGCCAGATAAAATGATTCAATTTCATTTTAGTTTTACAGATCCTTTAATTTAATTAACCAGTTCATGACATTTTCAGTATCGAAATCTACTTGAGCTCACATGCATGTTTCTAAGAAACAAAACTGTGTCTAATTTTTCATCTTACAGTAACTTCGCTCCAAATGTATGACATTGTTTTTAAACATGCTTTGTTTAATAAAGATCTTCGTATATGCAGTTTCATTTGAGTGGATTTGAAGATGAAGTAATCACTGAACTTACTTCCTGACACTCCAAAACAAGTTCAGACATGCGGCAAAAATGATAACTCAGGGCATGAACCAAAGTTTGATAAATTTTGAGGTCCGCCCTCCAGCCTCACCATATTGTTTGTTTTTTTCATTGACTAATCTAAAACATAGTTCAGGCCTAAATTTTGGTTCGGTTTTGTTAAGTAGGGATTACTATTCGTTACATGCCAGCCAGTTATTAGTAAAGAAATTAATATATGACTTCCTTTAATACAGAAAATCATGGATTAGAGGTTACCGAGAAAATATTTTATCTTATCAATCAGATTTGTTCGACCTATATAGAGACAATATGACAAAGTTTTCATACTTCATTGCAAGTTTTAGAAGGTACATTTGATGGGCAAACTTTCTAAGAGAGAATAAGGTTAACTACACATATTTTGTTTTTTGTGTACTTTTTTTTTCCCTAACAGATTCAGTTTACCTGCATTACGGTTGTACACAAGTTTTGGGGAAAACTTATGATAATGCTACTATGCCTCTTCCTGCGCCAAGCTCAACAAGACAAGTGAAGTCAGATGAACTGGCTCTGTTGCCATTGTTCTGTTTCCCCTTGACGCTACGATTCCTGCAGAAATTAGATCCAATGATACAATCAATAACTAAATTATGGATCATCCTGTAATCAAAATTGGGGGAAATCAAAAAATTACAAATAGCAACCGTGGAGCACTGCAAGGTGAGACTCGGGACGCCAGTAGGAACAGCCGTCGGCGCCGCACGCCGCGTTGGGGTCTTCAGATAGAGCCGTCGGGGCGGACGCTGTGGCGCTGCTGCGCCCTTTGCAGGTCGACCTGCCGGCAGTGCGGACGCTCCCGGCATCGATAGTGGAGCTGCGGGCCAACGTGCGCCTCCGCAGCGCCATTCACAACTACGAAGGGATCTCCTACTTTTCCAAATCGGCGAGAGCGACATGCAGCCTCGCCGGTGAGCAAGGCCATATCTGCTGCTCCGGCGCGCGTCCCTGCCTTGGTCAAGCCTCGCCTCCAAGAGGGCCTGGCAATCTTTGGAGTTGCACGGCAAAGCAAATGGATTGGGAGTTGGGACTTGGAAGTCGACTCACTAGAAAGGGGATTTTCTTGCTGAACTTTCACAATAGATTAATCGTGATTTACTATTATAGTGGTCTGACCATTGACAAGGGTTTTCTACCGGGGAATAGGAGAATTGTCTGAAGAAAGAAATGAGACAAAAAATGTTGGATAAAATATAAGTAATATGTACGATTAATTTGAAAACAATTAACTATACTGAGCTAAAAAAAAGGGGTACAAAAAAGTATTTTAAACAAGAATAATGTCAATAGGAAAAAAGATGCCTAGCGAAAAATATCATCAGATCCCTAAAAAGATCCAAACTCATATTATGAGTTTAAAAACTTAATTCTGATGTGCAAATTATAAAGACGAGGACGACGACGAAGTAAAGACGACGTACAAGATAGGAAAATAGAAAAAATAATCTATACATAATATTGTTGGACTCAAATTTCATTACAAAAATACAAAAAAGCTCCAAAAGACGTTTAAGCAATGCAATTTAAATGATTTTGAGAAATCGGAGAAATAGAAAAAAACTGACAACCATAAGTGAACTCAATTTTCAAAAAATATTAGTTTATTTTATCAAACAACTATAACCAAGAGTTTGCTCTACATTCTTACAAATGCATGTGGGAAATTTAGCCTTCCTATAAAATATAAGAGAGCAAATGCACCGATTACATAAGATTATCGATTCTTGCGGTATTAAATTTACATAGGAATAAAGGATAATGTTTTCTATATTTAAAAATGTGGTGGCGAAACAAAATCTAGATAGTCTAGCCGCGCAAATGCGCGGGCCACCCCGCTAGTTCATACACTAATAGGAAAGCAAAAAATTCAGGCAAAACAAATATGTCAAACTAGAAAAAAATAGTACAATGCTACCAAGCACATGTCATTCTAAAAAAAGATAACGAGATATCATATATGTAGACACACAAAACTCTGTGAAAAAACTGCTTTACGAGTTTCCGACCATATATAGATCAGTTACCAAAGTGTAAGGATCACAAATTAGTACTGGTGGGGAGATACATGTCATACTAAATTACAAAGTTTAGGGGTACACAGATTACCAAATCCATAGAATCAAATAACATACATAAAAAATAAAATGACTTTACTAAAATATAGCGCCAGTGGAATACTTGATAAGAAACTAAAAACCAACTATTTTGTGGCTACTAAAAAGTCTAGAAAAAAGCCAAGAAGGGGGAACCCTAGAATATTTCAAAAGCCAAAAAACCCTAGACAAAAGATCTACAATATAATGTGCATGTCCCTCAAAAAGCTTGCGATACAGTCTTTTGAAGAACTCACCACCTAGGAAAAGAAGAAAAAGATTCAGTTGGAGACGATGGATATTCCCCCCTTCGCTTCCTTTGCTCGAGTAATTTGGAACCGGCGAAATGCTGCACAAAACAAAGTAGTAGATAAAGAAACCATAGATCCGCGCCGGATGCGTGAAGATTAGAAAAGAGGAATAGGAAAATCAACTGGAGAAAAAGAAGAATCCAAAGGGGAGAAAAATGAATCAGAGATTACATTTTCGCAAAAAAAAGGAGAAGAAACGAACCGTCGCGCGCCGTGCTCTCCGCCTGCTGCTTGTTTCCAGAACCGGTGCGAAACTCCACTTCTCCACCGCGTGGAGTGCTTATAACGGGCGACGTAGAATGTGGGCGCGGCCCAGTACATGATCAGTTAAACGAGGCCCATTATGCAAAGGAAAAAAGAAAAGGCCATTAGGATAAAAAATAGGCCCACTACTTAAATAGGAAAAAAAACATGTTCCTCGTTGGTAGTTGCTACTTACCGCATCATAAGGGTAGGCCCTCGATGTGGTCGAGGATCTAAAAATCGCGAGACGTACTAGGCCCAACAAAACAAATAACATGAAGAAAACCACCAATGTTTGATAGGATAAAACTGAAAGAACAATAAATAAAATCATTGAAAAGAACAATAAAATTATCAATTAAAGAAAAGGGTTGGAGAAAGAAAAGAAATTGCTTACATTCGAGCACTGTTGCTCATTTGAGAAATCACCAATGTTTTTATGGGGATAAAAATGACCCAAAAAAAAGGTTTTCGAAGCAACGAAACATGGGTCAGAATAAAAAAATACTCGGCTTATGCCCGACGATAACCGGTCAACAATAAAAATCGATAAAAAACCCACGGATAGATTCAGACTACTATAAAAAATTTATCAGGTCGCTACAAGCCCGCGATAACAATCGGTCATCGAGATAGCGTTTGTGTTAGCAAAATACTCAATAACCATCTGTTACAAAACACTTCTCTAAAAAACTGAACCACAAATATTACATCAGGCTTCAGAAGATGACCATTTTCTCTATTGAATCTGGGCTACTGAGTTCATTGTCTTCACGTGTATTCCCATGGGAGTAACCAGGTGTCTACAAAAAACATTGAAAAGAGAAAAGACAATGTTACCAACTATGTATTCAGATAGTTACCAAAAATGGGAGGATACATAAACCAAAAGGACTGTTTTTTTTGCCAAGGTAAAAAGGAAATGATAAGAATAGTACCTTCAGGTCGTTTCGTATTCCCTGCATGTCATTATCCATGACAAAAAAAAAGGTGGGTAGATGTATCAATTAAAAAGATTTAACAACCATGGGGGAAAAAATGTGGAACTATGATGATTGTACTAACATGTCTATCGAGAATTCTCTTTGTTTGAAGAGGTGGTGGCTCTAGGTTAATAGTGCCAGAAACAATGCTTGTACGTCACACGTCAGTTGGGAACCCCAAGAGGAAGGTATGATGAGTGCAGCAGTAAGTTTTCCCTCAGTATGAAACCAAGGTTTAATCGGACCAGTAGGAAAACGAGGTTTGCTTCGAAGGTGTTGGTGAAGGAGTGTAGTGCGGCGCAACACCAGGGATTCCGGTGCCAACGTGGAAGCTGCACAACACAATCAAACTACTTTGCCCCAACTTAACAGTGAGGTTGTCAATCTCACCGGCTTGCTGAAAACAAAGGGTTAAACGTATCGAATGGAAAATGATGTTTGTTTGCATAAAACAGTAGTGAACAATGATTGCAGTAGATTGTATTTCAGATGTAAAAGAATGGACCGGGGTCCACAGTTCACTAGTGGTGTCTCTCCAATAAGATAACTAACATGCTGGGTAAACAAATTACAGCTGGGCAATTGACAATTGATAAGTGCATATAACATGCATGTGTGAGCTGTGGTGTCTACTATGAGATTCATTTGGGCATTACGACAAAGTAAATAGACCGCTATCCAGCATGCATCTATGCCTAAATAGTCCACTTTCCGGTTAACATCCGTACCCCTTCCAGTATTAAGTTGCAAGCAACAGACAATTGCATTAAGTAATGTGCGTAATGTAAACAATACATTCATCCTTGAATAAAGCATTGCTGTTTTACCCCTAGTGGCAACAACACATCTACAACCTTAGAACTTGCTGTCACTATCCCAGGTTAAATAGAGGTTGAACCCAACTATCATGCATAAATACCCCCTCTTGGAGTTACAAGTATTCACGTGGCCAAGGCTTCAACAAGTAACGGAGAGCATGTAAGATCACAAATTACATAGACATGATAATATAATATTCAGCTCCACATAGATATCAATATAAGTCAGATCCCAGCAAACACAACATGTAGCATTACAATAAGATGATCTTGATCATGATAGGCAGCTCACAAGATCTAAACATGATGGCACAAGTGGAGAAGACAACCATCTAGCTACTGCTATGGACCCATAGTCCAAGGATGAACTACTCACGCATCACTCCGGAGGCGGGCATGGCGATGTAGAGCCCTCCGGTGATGATTCCCCTCTCCGGCAGGGTGCCGGGAAGAGCTTCAGAAACCCCCCGAGTTAGGGTTGACGACGGCGGCGGCAGCGAATATGTTCTGGATGAAAGGCTCGGTGTTTTAGGGTTTTTGCGTCTCGGGGAATAAATAGGCGAAGGGGCGATGTCGGCGGACCCCGAGGGGCCCAAACCACCCCCAAGCGTGGCTGTGGGCCCAGCCGCGCCACCATGTGGTTTGGCCACCTTGTGGCTCATCTTCGTCTCTCCTTCGGACTCCGTGTACGTGCTGGAAAAATAGGGACCTGGCCTTTTGTTTCGTGCAATTCCGAGAATATTTCCAGAAGTAACTTTCTGAAACCAAAAACAGCAGAAAACAGGGAACTGGCACTGTGGCATCTTGTTAATAGGTTAGTCCCAGAAAATGCATAAAAGTGATACGAAGTGTATATAAAACTTGTAGCAAATGGTATAATATAAGCATGGAACAGCAGAAATTATGGATACGTTGGAGACGTATCAAGAGGCATTGCTTCGTTGAAAGGGTGAGCTAGCATGTAGTACGTGAGTATTTCACGGATAGGCTTCGCGTGTTCCTACAAACACACACAATGAAACCCATAAAATAAATCAGTCCATCAAAAAAAGCCTAGAGAAAAAATGATAGCATGTGGTGGTTGGAAATGTAAGTGTAATAGAAAAAAGAAATGCAACGCTTACTGGTTCAAACCAGAAAGTCCTGTCAGCATTGTAGTCGCATATCATTTTCATCACGAAAACACCGCTATCACCACTGCATTGTGATATAAAAGAAAACCAAGAAACATAGTAAAAATAAATCAGAAAACGTATTGTCTTCCAAAAAAGAAGCATATGTGGCGTCTATGTTGGTTAGAGAATTCTGGCATGTGGGTATAGCAAGTATATGAACAAACAAGAAAACATTAGAAAAATGTTGGCACTCTTACTCCCTCTCAGTAGAGCAGACACTTTGGAAAACTGTTTCCATGTTGTCTATCTTGATAAGAGAATGCTTATACGCTATCTTGAATGCCATTTTAAAATTTTTGACTGCAACATGTGCTTCATCCTTGATCAAGTGAATCTTCCTGTTTGGGTACAGGATTTGGAAAATCTGTTTCTTCAGGTTCACAACCAGTAGGTAGTAAAACCCAGAATTATATAACGGCAGGTGTACCTTATAAAAACAAGGATAGTTTGCGTTAAAACAAGGACAGTTTTAAAAATGACTACACAAGAAGTGCATGGCAGGACAAAAAAAAGGTTAAGCAAATCTTATGGACTAATTATATGATAAACTTACCAAATCCATAGTGTCAAGCATGAAACCCAGCATTCTATTTGATATTTGCACGGATAACTTCCCTGGACTCTCATGGTCCTTTTGGAATAAAGCCTTGCAAAGCATAAATAAAAAACATATATACATAAATTAGAAAATTAATCACGAAACAAATAGTAGTATTTGATGGATTAGCAAAAGGCACATATAAAAACAAAATGTAAACTTCGATGAATGACTTACAGCTACTTGACACTCAAAATAATATCTTTTCCAATGGCCTGATGTTAGGAGATCAAGCTTCCTCTTCTCTGAATCTTCAACCATAACTGCTTTGCCAAGCATGTTCATCACATATGAGATGACCTTGCCATAGACTTGCATGCTCAAACCGAACACTCTATGCTCAACCCAGGTAGTGCCCATACGTACAACATGGATGCTGTGGATAAAAAAAACAAGAGGGATCTACCATTAAACATATTGTGGCCACGAAAAAAAAACACACGGAAGAGTAGATAAAACTGCGACAAAAAATATAAAAAGGAAAAAGATGGATAAGGTATTTCGCTTACGTTTTAGAATTGACAGTCTTGGGAATCCTGTGAACTATGTCACTGAACACTTCCTTCTCGACCACACTAGATGAATATGATGAGGCATAGGATGAAGGGCTGATCTCAGATATACGAACATTATTCAATGGTTGTGTTGCAAACTGCTGGTTCAGCTTCTTTAGGTAGTACTCCTTCTCAGCTTTCAATGCTACCTCATAAAAAACTTCGTCCGGAATACCATAGTCCCCCCCACAATTAAAATTGTCAAAGTTTGCAGCCCTGCATGGCGTCTCCTGTAAACTAGGACCAGATGCTGCCTGTCCAGTAGCATGCCAATGACCTGTATCATCTCCTGTATGAACTGGTGGATTTTGAAAATAACTTGTACCATAGTCATTCAAGGCTCTGCAAGGTTGGTTCTTGTTTTCTGGAGCTTCACTGTGTGGGATGTAAGCTGATGACTGTCCAGCATCATGACTAGACACTACAACCAATTCAGCAGGAACTGGTGTAGGTTGAACATCACTGTTATAATGCAGCATCCTTGCTCTCTTCTTAAGCGCTACACAGTTTACTGCAACATCAGTCGTCGACATCAAAGCAAGGCTCCTTTTGTGGTGCTGTGTGTGCTCGACAGGACTTGAGTTGAACAATTCATTGAAAACTTCGACTCTCTCTTCTGCAGAGCAAACATTTTCAGTCAACAACTTCCACACTTTAGTCTCAGCTGCTGCCCCTTCCAAAAAATAAGAAACTAAGTCGATAGCTGGTGGGGTGGCTTGGTACTCACTACTTATTTGAACCTTCTGTGGGAGCATTGCTTCTAAGATGTGAGGATGCGTAGGAACACCAGGTAGATCTGAAAAAGGTAAAGAATCAATGACTTCACCCAAGATCTTCATGTCAAAAAAACTGTAAGCTTCATCATCGATCGTGGGTACGGGGAGCGTGAATATATGTGGAAGCTCAACTTTACCAACACGCTCAATGCATGAGTGTTGTTTCGACACATCATTAGAAGATGCAGCCAAATTTACTCCCTCAGTTTTCTCCTGTCCTATCTCGTGATCAATGCTACACTGGCCTTTGAAATCCAGAGCACAGAAATTGGGTTCGACAGAGTTTGGAACTTGAATACCCAAATCAGACACAGGGGCCTGCTGCTGCGCATTTTTTATTTGAAGATCACATTCAGACAACGGGACCTTAAAATTCGCTGCTTCAATTCGAAAACTGTGACCATTGGTGTTCTCATCTATCGAACCAGACGCTGGCAGCAATTTGAAAACATTGATTATGTTCTGAAAGAGTATAGGTTTGATTGACTGAAAAATATCCCTCTGGACAAAAACATCAACTACCTGCAGGTTCAAAAAAAGAGGAGGCAAACACACGTAAGTATAATGCTCAGATGCATGAAGTAAATTTTGACTTTTGAAAAATGATATATATGAACCAAAACTTTTTCCGTACCCGTTTATGTTGATGCTCTGGACAAATTGATAACAAAAATGTCAGGAGGTCGTCATAAGGTTTACTGACTGAGACATCTGTTTGCATAGCAGTTGGTGTGAAAGGGGTATCTGACAGAGTTTTAACCTGCGGAAAAGAAAAAGGAAAGTCAGCAAACTATATATCTACAGAAAAAGATTCACACATGACATGTTTTATAAAAAAACATGACATATAAAAAAGATCCAGCTCTCCAATTGAGATTCTAACAAAGTAGTGTAGAAGATAAAATAAGAAGCATCACTGACAGTACCGGGAGCTTTCCATATTGAAGATGCTCAAATGATACACAGTCCAATGATTCGAGATCGGTAACCATCTGAGAGGTCCAAACTGAAATCCGAGGAAACTTAAACTTCAAGTGAATTGGCACTATATCCACGTTTAGAAACTCCAAGTATATAATCTGAAAAAAAACATAGGGGATTGAAAACTTCATTCATTACTTAACTTAAGGTGCGTTCATTGGATACAACACATGAAAAAAAATGTATGGAAATGAATAGTGGAACAAAGGATAGCATATTACCGCCATTGATAACAAATTGCCACCAAGAACACTCGACTTGCCATTTCGGTGTGCATCAATGGAAGTAACCAGTTTGTCAAGAACCGCAGCTGAGATATCAAATGAACATATATTCTCTGGTTCCCTGAATATATGAAGATATTCGGGGCTAACAGCTGCGTGGCTAGAAGGACACAGAAAAGCTGTGATGGCAAACAAACCAAAAGCAATTTTGAAGGATACACCCTCTAACTGTGGAGTTATGAAAGTGTCCAGTTCGCTAATTGTTGGGAACCTGCCCTTGCATTTGGTCATGTCAGCGATCAGTTTCCTTAAATCCTCATCAACTCCCTCGCCAATATGCATGCCTCCAACAGGTGTCCCCAGAACTTTGTGAATGAAAAAGGGAGTAATCACAACTGCAGGTCCATTAGGAATATTCAGGGTTCTGGTTTGAGGATCAAAGATTGATATGATATAGCGTATTAAGCTGCGGGGCAGAACATCGCAACAGATTCCCAGCAAGTGCCCAAATCCCATGCTCCATACTAAATCTTTCTGTTTAGAAGTTAGCCTACGGATCAATGCCAAGAACTTGGGCAGGGAAAACTTTGTACAAAACACCTTTAAGAAAAAATTATAGAGAAAGATTAGTAGTTATTCAGTGAATGTATTTATGCAGTACTACCAAAAAAGGAATGTTCAGGGTATAAAACTTATTGATAGCTGTACTGTATTAAAAAACCACAGAAGCTACAACCTGAAAAAGGGATTCTACAAGATTTCCAAACTCTTTTATATGATACTGAGACAGCATTACATGCATTAAAAAAAAGTACATAGTTTTATAGGCTATATAAGATAATGTGTAAAATCCCAAAAAACACAGTTAACAAAAGGAAATGGATTTAACATGCAGTCCGTAATGTGCAATGTTGCTTAGCTGTGCACTCAAACAAAAAAATGACAGAGATACCATGGTACCTTGTCTATGGTTACCAAACGAAAACATAATTGTGTAGCCGTGTAAGTAGAAAATAATTGCACTTATTAAAAGAAAAACTCACGGCCTTTGACGCCTGATTTCCTTCCATTTCTTTCTGATGTGGCTACTCCAACATTGAATCAGCTCTCCCCCCTCCCCTCTACTCGATCAAGACAAAACCCATGGTCTTCTTCGGTGGTGTGAGAGCCTGTTGAAATAGTTACAGATTTGTCAGATAAAAAAAACGCATACACAGAGGAGCGGCGAAAAAGAATTGGGATATGAATTTGAACAGGAACATGCATCGGTTTGGGTCAAATAAAAAGATAAAAAATATAATCAAAAACCAAATAAGGAACACAGGGGAAGAGGGATTTGGGGAAACAAAACAAAACGAACAAAAAAGATTGCTGATACTCAGGAAGACACGAAGGAGAAAAAATAACTTACAACCCTGATAGTTTCTTTGACCTAATGATACGTCCAAAACGTATCTATAATTTTTGATTGTTTCATGCCATTTTTATGCTTTTAGCACTTGTTTTTATATTAAGTTTATTATTTATTTGGACTAACCTACTAATAGTTGCAAAAGTGCACAATGTTCTTGTTTTACTCTTTGATGTGTAGAAATTATCAAGAATACAAGAGGAAACCTTGTTGGAGTCGAATTGGGACTTTCCTGAAATCTGTCTGAGAACTTTTTACGAAGTTTGCCAGTTTGACCCTCGAAGATGACGTCAATGGAGGTCTCCCCGAAAACAAAGTTGTCACAATTTTCCATACGAAGATTTTAAGCCCGAGATCAGCCCAATCGGAGTTCGGACGCGGCCTGGAGGCCCGTTTTGGTGGAACCCTAAAAGGGGTGACGGAAATCCGAGAAGATATATAAAGGGAGGAAACCTAACTCGTGGAGGACTCCTCCACCCACGAATTTCAGCCACCAAAGCCACGTTTTTGCCTCCCCCATGGATCCCATCTCCATGGGGGAGGGCTCCCTTGAAGCCATGAAGGAAGGGGGCTAAGGGGCGGTGCTCCCCCATGGAACCGGCGGCGCAGGAGGAGCCCCCTGCGCCACCGCCGGTGCCGGCGCCGCCCTGCGCCTCTCGCTGCCCTCTCCGCCGTCTTCACCGCCATCTCCATCACCAACTCCTCCTTGTATTCAGTGGTTCATCCTCCCACAAACCTCTGTACCGTCCTATGTAAACATGGTGTTTGATGCTATAATATTTATCCTATGATCTATGACATGTTTATGTAGTTTATTTGTCTTTTGATTGCTTTGTTGAATGTCTATGGTTCATTAGAGTTGTATGTTGATATGGTACTGTCCTTTGGTGTCCATTATACTTGTGCGCGCATGGATCAACACCATAGGGTTAGTAGTATGTGCAAAGGAAGGGGGTAGTTCTGCCGGAGTGACAGAAACCTGAGGGCTCAAACCGGTTAGTTGCATGTATGGGAGTAAGAGGACCATAAACTTAAGGCTATGGTTGGGGAAACCTTAATGCATTGTTAGTATTTACGGATGTTTGCTAACAATCCAATCATATAGTACTTGTAATCCCAAGTAGTGGAGTGCATGTATATTTAGCCTCTCCCACATTGAAAACTGCATCAAAGACAATGAACTAAATGTCTTCACTAATTAATCTTGGACAAAGCCACCACAATTACCACCACTTTTCCACACTCATGGTACTGTTAGTATATGGTTACTTAGTGTACTTTATTGCTGCAGCACTAACATTTACTTTCTTGTATTTATTATCTTGCAAACTATCTCTATACCCGTATTGCTACCGTAGTTTTATTTCCTAGATAATGCAAACGTTTAGTGTGCGTAGAGTTGTATCAGTGGTTGATAGAACTTGAGAGAATACTTATCCTACCTTTAGCTCCTCGTTGGGTTCGACACTCTTACTTATCGAAAAGGCTACACACGATCCCCTATACTTGTGGGTTATCAAGACCTTTTCTGGCGCCGTTGCCGGGGAGCCATAGCGTAGGTTAATGTTCTTGTGTGCACTTGTTTGCTTTATCTCTAAGTAGTTTTTATTTTCAGTATCTAAGTTGTTCTTTATCTTACTATGGATAGGGAATGCGAATTACAAAAAAAATTAGGTGTAGTTGTTATCTAAAAACGTTTTCAAAAAGAAAAGTGATTGGAAAGATGAGTAATGGTTAAATGGGGGTCGACCTTGAACACTTGTGTTCATGCCTATGAAACCAAAACAAATCTTTCCATGGAAGCTTTTCATTAAAAACATGTAAATATTGTAAATATTGTGTATATACCTCTGTACATAAAAATAAAATGCTAATTATAGTCTTTAGTTAATTGAAAGTTGATAGTTTTACTTTGCTGTCCAGAAACAGATTTTCTGTGCTCCACCGTATTAAATGTTTAAAATCACCAGAACGTGATCTTGATCTGAAATTTCTTGAGTGCAAAGTGATGCTTATTAGCTTTCTTTCATTAGACTAACTTTTTCTGATTTAAGGTACGTAGATAGGTCGAAAAATTCGATCTTTACTGACTGTTCTGTTTAGACAGATTTTGTGCTTCTCTGTAAATAAAATCGTGATAAATCTCAGAATAGTATTTTGACTTGAAATTTTTGTGCATAAACCTGAGATTATTATCTTTCTTTCATTAGACTAAAGTTTTTCGATTTGAGCTACTTAACTATCTCGTTGAATGCCATCTTTACGGACTGTTCAGTTTTGACAGATTTCTTTGTTTATTCAATATTGTACTTGGTGTTGTTAGTTTCATTAGTTTTTCGACGGACAACGGAAATCATGAACACCTTAGTATATACAGTGGCTAATGTTGAGTAAAAATTATAAAACTTGTCAATGCTTGAACATGAGTGGATTTTATTTAATGAGTACTAACCCTACTAATGAGTTTTGTGAAGTTTTATGTGGATGTAGCTTATAAGATCTAATCAATATGGTGATATGAGATGAATAAGAAGACGCAAGAGCTCAAGCTTGGGGATGTGTAGGTGCATCCCAAGAACATATTCAAGAAGATACAATCATCTAAGCTTGGGGATGCCCGAGTCATCCCCTATTCATCAACTAACATGAGGTTGTCTCGTTCATACTCTATATTACCCGTCCACATGATATGTATTGTCTTAACTTGTATTATAATTGCTTTTATATGTCTTGGTTTTACCTTCTTTAGTTTTATTAGGCTCCTTATTTGGTTTCGATTGCTTCTTTACTTTCACTTATAAATTCAAAATAACAAAAATATTTTCTTTTGTTTTGCTTCTTTGTTTGGTTCTTTATTTTAATTTTATTTGGGTTTTACTTTTGATTTTTATTTAGAGTTTTCCTTGCTGTAGCTAGCATGTTTAGGTCTTGCTTAGCCTCTGGTTTCTTAGTTTATCAAAAATAAAGTACCAAGTTTTATCCATTTAGCTTAGTTGATACATATGTAAAAAGTGATTTTCTGTTTTCGGTATCTACTGCTTATTGCGCGATTTTTCATATTTTACTGGAAGCTCTAAAAATCACGAAAAATTACTGATGTTGTAGCACCTAATCCTCTGCATGTACAAAAATTGGCTAAAATTTCGGGCATGTTTAAGTGCACCTAAAAATTGCGTTTTCCAGCTGCTGTTTTTCTGGACAGATTCTGACTTTTGTTGCAAGAGTGGCCTCTTTTCGTTTTCATTTGATTTTTAATGGTTCTTACCTTTCATTTATAAGTTGGCCATTTTAGCAACCTTTCTGTAACTTAAAAACAAAATTTTATTTGGTTTAATAGTAGCACTTGGAAAATATTATCTATCTTATATTTACTAATTGGAGGCACCATACGAGGCTCCACGTTAATTCTGGAGGTTAGAAAATTTTATCCCTCGGATGTAGTCGTAATCTGTCTAAAGCCGTCGGATTAAGATCGTTTGTCTAACGCGCACATGCGTAACTCTTCTCGCACCTATCTCTCACGGCATGAGTTCGAATCCCGAATCATACTCCAGATCGGTATTGTCCAAATAATAGAAGTCCAGAGCGGTCCCTAATTAATTCGTGCCATATACAAGGCTTTCACCGTGGCCAATCTGCATCGTAGAGACAGTGTGCCTCCGCGCAGATGATGGCTGAAGTTGCACTATCGCGGACGGCCGGACGCCAACATGAGGAACCCATCAGCCGTATTAATTTCCGTGCTCCCGTACTCAGCTCCGAGACCAATCGATCTCAGGTGAGGTTCGAGGACTTTTTACCGTCAGATCTGTATAATGCTCTAAGCTATAAATTTCAAGAGAAGTAATTCTGTTTCTTCATGGATGAAGTTTACACTGGCCTCCCTGTTCAAGTCTGAGGTCAACATTTTCCTCTCTACTCAATCTAATTACCCTTAAGGGCCCGCTTGGTTTGCAGTTTTAGTTTTCGGAGTTGTAATATTTCCCCCCGCGCTGGCGGATTTTTAGCGGGACGTGGTTAGGTCCGTAAAATATTCCGACGAGTATTGCCTAATTTACTACAATCCAAGCGAGGCCTAATTGTTTAGCTTCTTCCGAATCTAATATTGTTGTCAGAATCTAAACTCCAGTTTTCCATCCACACCGAAATTAGAAGCAGTGCTCTAGACTTAAAGTTAACTTCAGATTTTACCACGGTCTTAGCAAACCTGTGGTCCTATTAATTAATTGATGAGCAGAGTTAGTAGTAGGGCTATTGAAAATGTTTGCTGCAATGTGTGTCTGAAATCGTTCTGCTAAATCATTCGGTCATCCTGCATGTAGTTCTCACGTACATTAAATCGTGTAGTGACTGTACAGTAGAGTTCAAGTAATAATACAATTATGAAAAGCAAGCAGCAGCTACATATAAAAAAGACAGTTTCAGGAAAATAGGTTGACAGAATAGTATAATCTTCGTTGGGAACAAATTATATTTTACATATATTAGGCTACCGTATTTTCAGGGAACATTATCTTAATAACCATTGTTGTTTTATCCTCATAGATTATTGCACACTAAGAGCCATCGGTATATACTTCAGCTGAACTAGGAATAGGGTTAAATCTTCTTATGGTCAGTAATTTTGTTTCTGGATTATATAGCTGACAAATTTAGTTTCGTAAGTAACAAAGTTTCACTACTAATTTATTTTTTCACAAGAAAAACACTGTATTTCTCAACCATCATGCAAAAAACGTGTTTATCTTACACCAATTAGATCAGATTTTTTTCATATTTGCCCGGTTCAGAGGAGTATTAGTTTGAGTACCATTCATTTTTCCCTCACAAAGAGTGTACTTAGAGATAGGTAAAGCTTCATATGGTTAGCTCAATTATGGTTATCAAGAACGACGTATCCATCACAAGATGATGGACACATCACGTTAATCAATACTACACGAGTCAAGCCAACATCCTTAAAGTAACACATCTTCGTCTTACATGTTCTTAATTTCACATGCCATGCATTCTTAATTTCAAGTTTTTGTGACTAACTAAACTTCTTTATAAAAGGAAAATATAGGTAATTTTTTTTGCTGAAATCTGAACCTAGCATTGGGACTTTTCTGTCGGCACATGATTGATATTTCCTTCCATAAAAGTTACGTCTAAATGACATTATTCCTTGAAATTTTGAAAGAGAAATGGTGGAAGTGTAAGAAAGCAGGATACCAAGACAAAAAGATAGTTCAATAAAAAGTAATGTAATTAATACTGGAACATTGTAAAGATAAATCTTTTTTGTATTTCACGTTGAAGGGCTGAGTATCTACAAATTATGTAAAACCCGGCCGCATCAATAACCAGAGGACACATAGGGGCTACAATATCTTTATAGGTAGAAATGAGAAATACTCATACGTAGGCACATCTGCATTAAGTTTAAACTCCCCTATTTTTTGTATTTATACTTTATAGAAGAAACTTCCGATGTAGCAACATTTATATACTTCCATAATGGTATAGCGTATATCATGTTAAGTGACAGCTATTGAAAGGATTTCAAGTCAGTAACCAATATGGTGGGAAAAACAATAATCTCCTTCAAAATATGATAGGCCTCCTCAAGAATTCAGCATAACTTTGTCTTGAATTTTACTATTGAACTAATGAGGCGTATTCCGCAAAATATATATTCATTCCAGTAATATAATTTTCGTGGCATATGCCTAAAATTTTCTTAATAGATTCATGGTCAAAGCTAGACACAAATTTGAAACTCTTTTATATTTGGAAGGAGAGAGTATGATCTTAGGGAGAAATGCATACAAATTTCTATTTTCACCATTATTTAATTTCTAGCCCGTGCAGGTGCACGGGTTGATGACTAGTTGTACTAATGTCTAACCGCAGAAAAGAATGGGAAAGTTTTTGTGTTGAAGTTTTTTCACAGAGAATGAAGGAACACCAAACTATGGAATATTGAAGAACGGCCAAAGTCCTAAGCTTGGGATGTCCCCGCATCCCTCTTCATCAATAACCCCACGGTTTGCGAACTTTTAAACTTTGTTTTTTGAGCAACATAGGAACTTAACTAAACTTGAAGCGGCTGTATTTTATTATCTATTTATCTTAGCATTAAACACCAGTTACATTAATAAGTGGATCGTCACATATTTTATTTATCCTCTGTTTTCAATGTTTATTTGGTTAATGGATTACTTGTTGAAACTTAAAAATGATGTGTTAATAATACTGTTTAGTAGTTTATGTTTTCTTATGGTTAGTCTCAACTAGCTAATAGTGCATATTATGTTATTTTGATATCAACATGCATTGTCTTGCTCATAAGATGGTATGGTATTGTGGTATCCTCCTCTGAATAATTCATTCGAATTGACTTGGCACATGCTCATGCATGCGTATGACTGAAAAACAAAAGTCAATTAAGCCTTGATGATTTATTTTGACTCAGAGTTCTTGTATCACTTTTATGTCTCAATTAATTTCGTTTTGTCGCAAGCATGATTATGACGGTTATTGCTCTCTTGATTGTCACTTCCCAGTCTATTGCTAGCCTTCACTTGTACTGAGCGGGAATGCTGCTCGTGCTTCCAAAACCATGAAAACCAAGTTATTCCAAAGTGTCCACCATAAATACCTATGCATGGCATTTCGAACCATTCAAGTAAATTTTCATGTGCTACCTTTAAAACCTTCAAAGTACTTCTCAATTTGTGTCAATATTTTATAGCTCATGAGGAAGTATGTGGTGTTTTATCATTCAATCTTGTCATTTACTTCTGACAGACTTTCACCAATGGACTAGTGGCATATACATCCGCTTATCCAATAATTTGCAAAAAGAGCTGGCAACGGGGTGCCTAGCCCCAATTAATTACAACTTTCATTAATAATTCTCTTCACATGTTTTGCCCTGATTTATCAGTAAGCAACTTAATTTTGCAATAGACACTCCTCCATGGTATGTGAATGTTGGAAGGCACCCGAGGATTCGGTTAGCCATGGCTTGTGCAAGCAAAGGTTGGGGGGAGTGTCACCCATAATGAAACTAAAATACATGTGTAAACAAAAGAGAAGAGGGATGATCTACCTTGCTGGTAGAAATAACGTCCTTCATGGGAGCCGCTCTTGAAAGTCTGGTTGACAAGGGGGTTAGAGTACCCACTACCATTCGTTGACAACAACAAACACTTCCCAAAACAATTTTGCTTCTGTTTTAAAAATGAAAAGCTCTAGCACATGATAATCCCTGCTTCCCTCTGCGAAGGGCCAATCTTTTACTTTCATGTTGAGTCACCATCCTTTCTTTGAGCACTTTCTTGAGAGCATAGTTGTCATTCTTAGTGTAATGTGCTTGTCCCAGAATATGGTTAACTGTGGTATAACTTTGATGCTTTTATCTTTGATTCTAGTCTTCCCATGAACTTCAGAGGTGCCTGGGCATTTATGTTTTGCTGTACAAAACGGGCAAGCGAGATACCATCTTATCATATCCTATTATGAGCATTACAATCTTGTTGATGTTTATAAATTTCATGTTATAAGCTCTTAGTTCGTTGATACTTTTCATTAGGAAACATGATTGCTAAGTTTTATTATCCATACATCATGCAATTGTTAAAGACCTGATCATAGCATTTACAATCAAAAATTATTTTGTTATCATTTACCTACTCGAGGACGAGCAGGAATTAAGCTTGGGGATGTTGATACGTCCAAAACGTATCTATAATTTTTGATTGTTTCATGCCATTTTTATGCTTTTAGCACTTGTTTTTATATTAAGTTTATTATTTATTTGGACTAACCTACTAATAGTTGCAAAAGTGCACAATGTTCTTGTTTTACTCTTTAATGTGTAGAAATTATCAAGAATACAAGAGGAAACCTTGTTGGAGTCGAATTGGGACTTTCCTGAAATCTGTCTGAGAACTTTTTACGAAGTTTGCCAGTTTGACCCTCGAAGATGACGTCAATTGGAGGTCTCCCCGAAAACAAAGTTGTCACAATTTTCCATACGAAGATTTTAAGCCCGAGATCAGCCCAATCGGAGTTCGGACGCGGCCTGGAGGCCCGTTTTGGTGGAACCTTAAAAGGGGTGACGGAAATCCGAGAAGATATATAAAGGGAGGAAACCTAACTCGTGGAGGACTCCTGCACCCACGAATTTCCAGCCACCAAAGCCACGTTTTTGCCTCCCCCATGGATCCCATCTCCATGGGGGAGGGCTCCCTTGAAGCCATGAAGGAAGGGGGCTAAGGGGCGGTGCTCCCCCATGGAACCGGCGGCGCAGGAGGAGCCCCCTGCGCCACCGCCGGTGCCGGCGCCGCCCTGCGCCTCTCGCTGCCCTCTCCGCCGTCTTCACCGCCATCTCCATCACCAACTCCTCCTTGTATTCAGTGGTTCATCCTCCCACAAACCTCTGTACCATCCTATGTAAACATGGTGTTTGATGCTATAATATTTATCCTATGATCTATGACATGTTTATGTAGTTTATTTGTCTTTTGATTGCTTTGTTGAATGTCTATGGTTCATTAGAGTTGTATGTTAATATGGTACTGTCCTTTGGTGTCCATTATACTTGTGCGCGCATGGATCAACACCATAGGGTTAGTAGTATGTGCAAGGAAAGGGGGTAGTCCTGCCGGAGTGACAGAAACCTGAGGGCTCAAACCGGTTAGTTGCATGTATGGGAGTAAGAGGACCATAAACTTAAGGCTATGGTTGGGGAAACCTTAATGCATTGTTAGTATTTACGGATGTTTGCTAACAATCCAATCATATAGTACTTGCAATCCCAAGTAGTGGAGTGCATGTATATTTAGCCTCTCCCACATTGAAAACTGCATCAAAGACAATGAACTAAATGTCTTCACTAATTAATCTTGGACAAAGCCACCACAATTACCACCACTTTTCCACACTCATGGTACTGTTAGTATATGGTTACTTAGTGTACTTTATTGCTGCAGCACTAACATTTACTTTCATGTATTTATTATCTTGCAAAGCTATCTCTTATATACCCGTATTGCTACCGTAGTTTTATTTCCTAGAAAATGCAAATGTTTAGTGCGCGTAGAGTTGTATCAGTGGTTGATAGAACTTGAGAGAATAATTATCCTACATTTAGCTCCTCGTTGGGTTCGACACTCTTACTTATCGAAACGGCTACACACGATCCCCTATACTTGTGGGACATCACCTAACCAAAAAATCAACTCCCCGTCTGGTTAGATCTGGATGAGAAAATAGTTGCGACGCCGATCTCCTAGGGTTATCTCCCTCTGGTGCAGAAGAATGAGGACGGGGGCGAAGAGAGTTGTTGAAAAGCAGGAATGGAAGCTGCTGGAAAAAGGAAGAAGCGGTGTTAGGTAGCTGTCGATGTTTTGCAATAAAACCCTCAAAAGTGCCAACATATTGAAAACATCGACTGAAAAGGGAATAGATCGAGGATCCAATAAAACCAGATTTCAAAGAACACCTCAAAAAGGATTACGATGGTACCAGATTGTTAAAATAAAGAATAACAATGGAAAAGATGGATATTTGCGAACACACCTGCCCTTCGATCCCGTAGCCGCATCTGGCGCTGCAATATAAGGAAGCGCCCCTTAGCGCGACGCCGATCCCTACCCCAGAAAAATATCTCCATCCAAATCTCAATCTCTTCTTCAGATCAACATCGTGCCCATGTCGAGTCCATGATCAGAACTCCCCTGCATAAAAAACGAGTAGGGCGGAGAGCCAAAAGGAGAGATGGAGACACAAGGAAAAGAGGATCAAGAACAAGAAGAATCTGCAGTTATAGCTGAATTGCTGTCGATGTCAACAATAGAAGATGCAAGAAATCAACAGTGCTCCCAAGACAAGCTAGTCAACGCAGGAACAAATCGAAGGTCAGTGCTCTGAATCAAACATCAAAATCAACACACTGCATGCATAGTACGCAGAAATATTTTTATAAAAAGGGCTTAGTTCTGAGATAGGTCTTGATGGACGTATGATCCTTCAGAAAAAAGTTACATTCACGCAGTGCTTGAAGACAAAAGTACATCAATGGAGTAACTAAAAAAAACTGGTGCCATCACAGAAAGATGTATAGAGGGGACTGTTTGTATCATAGTGTTCATCTGTGGGGGGCATATTTAGCACAAACAAAATGCTTGGAGACATATGTTCTTGATGAGAAAAATCCGTATCAGTTGTGCCTTTTTGTGGTAATCTTCATATGTGTCTTGTTCACATCTAGTCATCAAAAAATATGCAGAAAAATCTTGAGTGCAGCAAAAAAGTACTTGATAGCAACTTCATCACCTACATTAGATTGAAAAAAAAGAGATGCACTGTTAGTATGTACAGAAAAATTAAAACTTATATCAGATATAACTAACATACATATGTAGTAACTATAAAAAATGTATGTTGCAGGGTGGAGAATAGAAAACAACTCTCAGATGACAAAACGAAGGCAGGCCTGGAATCTCCAATAGCAAGAGAGATTATCGACTCTCTAAACTTCAAACAGCCAGTGGATACGAAGAAATTTTTGCAAAGATTTGCACAGGTAGAGTTTTGCCAACATACAAAAAAAGAGTACAAAAATATGATTTTGACATTATTCTAATAATCATGTATGTAATACTATTTCTTGTAATATAATTGCAGGCTTTCATGCAAAGGCAAAGGTGTCAAGCAGAGCTAGCACAGAATGAAAAGCTAAGAGAGGTTGAAGCTACTATGAAATCATCAACAAGTGCTGGACCAAAAGTTTCAAAACGTATTGAAATAGATTTGAATGAGGTAAAAAGAAAGACTATATTTCAAAAAAAAATCAGCTCATACTTGTTTTGCAGCAAAACTGATTTGCTTGCCGACTAAAAATCTACTTTGACAAAAACAGGAAATAACCCTATCTGACGGAGATATGGATTCATATCCTGGTATTAACATCCCAGAAAAGCAAGCAGATTCAGAACCATTCATTAGTACTGAAAGAACCGCGGAGAAAAGCAATATGGGACATACACCTACTGATCAAGCAAACGCACATGGTCAGCTCGACGACGATGAACAAGAGGAAGCAGTGAACTTAGTCCCACCGACTGTAGAGGAGAAAGAGATGGATAAAATGTTCCCAGACAACCAATACCTAACTCTGGAAGAAATTTCAAAAGCCCCTGAGCCACAGATAGGCATGGAGTTTGACACAAGGGACGAGGCTTTCTTGTACTTTGCTGTATATGCAAGGAGGATGGGCTTTGCAATAAGAAAAGATACAAGCTACGAGTCAAGGATCAGCAATGAAATCCACAGACAGCTGTTCACGTGCAACAGGAGTAGGGTTGAGAAAAACAAAGATACGGCACTACGACAGAGAAGAACAAATAGGATTGTGCAAACCCAGTGTAAAGTTAGGGTTACTATCAGGGAAGAACGAGGCAACTGGTCCATCACAGGTGTGCACCTTGAGCATAACCATCCACTGGCACCTTCGGAATGGATTGTCAGGTTCATGAGATGCCACAGACAGATGTCTGAGGCAGACAAAACACTAATAAGAATGCTACAAGAAACAAGGGTGCCCCCCCGAAATATAATGACTATATTCCACAAAACAAGAGGGAGTTTTAGGGCTGTACCTTTCGACACAAAATACCTCAGCAATCAGCTGACAAAGGAAAAACAGAAGATACAGAACAAGGATGTGGAGGAACTACTCAAATGCTTCAAAGACATACGTCACACCATGCCAGGTTTTTCATACAGGATGGAAACGGATGGAGACAATGTAAGGAGTGTCTTCTGGACTGATGATATAGGGAAAGCTAACTACAAACAGTTTGGGCATTTCGTGTCCTTTGACACAACGTTCTCAACGAACCAATATGACCTGCCGTTTGCGCCTATCGTTGGAGTGGACAACTATGGCAAGACCGTCCTGTTTGGTGCAGCATTGTTAAAGGATGAAAAAGCTGACACTTTCAAATGGTTATTCACCGAATTCATCTCGGTCATGGGGAACAACTATCCTGATACTATAATTACAGATCAAGACGTGGCAATGGGTATTGCAATAAGTGAAGTGCTCCCATTCACAATACACCGCTACTGCAATTTTCATGTTGGGAAAAAAAATGAAGGAGAGGCTGGTCCCCTTCTTTGCTGTCAGAGGCCAGCTTCATGAAAAACTAAGGGCTCTCATAAGGAACTCGTTCACGCCACAGGAGTTTGAGACTAGTTGGCATGAATTACTTCAGCTACACAATGCGGAAGGTGAGGACCACCTTGATCGTATATTTAAAATAAGGGCACAGTGGGTGCCAGCATACTTCATGGACAAGTTCTTCCCGTTCACATCGTCTACTGCTAGGAGTGAGAGCACCAACTCACTATTCAAGAGTTATGTCAAGCGAAAAGACTCCATCTCTACATTTTTCAAGCAGTATTTGATAATACAAGAAAAGTGTGAGATCCTGGCTCAGGGCTTAACAGGATTGATAGAATACTCATATCAACAAGTTGCAACTTCTTTTCCGGAAGCTCATCTGGAAAGAACTCCGAGGTTAAGCGTGCTTGGCCCGGAGCACTCCAAGGATGGGTGACCGACCGGGAACTGGTTCCCGGGTGCGCACGAGTGAGGACAAAGTGCGCAGAAAAGACTAGTGTTGATCTGTGGGGCCAGTCTGGAGATCCTAGCGAGCTGCCAGGGGTGACAGGCCCGGCCCGGGGGTGGCCGGGGTGTTACAATTTGGTATCAGAGCCGACTCTCGCGGCAACACGGGCGTGTGCGGGTCAGGGGCGCGGACATGTGGAGCATGTGCCGGCACTGGGCGCACAGACGTGTACCAAGAGGGGAAGTTCCTGGACTGGGGGCTGACCGACGAGGGCGTCGGTCTTCTAAGGGGGGAAGGATGTGAGATCCTGGCTCAGGGCTTAACAGGATTGATAGAATACTCATATCAACAAGTTGCAACTTCTTTTTCGGAAGCTCATCTGGAAAGAACTCCGAGGTTAAGCGTGCTTGGCCCGGAGCACTCCAAGGATGGGTGACCGACCGGGAACTGGTTCCCGGGTGCGCACGAGTGAGGACAAAGTGCGCAGAAAAGACTAGTGTTGATCTGTGGGGCCAGTCTGGAGATCCTAGCGAGCTGCCAGGGGTGACAGGCCCGGCCCGGGGGTGGCCGGGGTGTTACAAAAAGAAGCAATCTGATCTTGATAGACTAAGGGAGAAGACAGAATTGAAGACGTCATCAAACTGGGGATATAACCCACTTGAGACGGAAGGACCTGCACTTTACACTGATCCTATCTATGCAAAATTTGCTGAGGAGATGAAGAAGACAACTGCTTACAATGTTGAAACTATAGAGCAAGATATGATTTACCGTGTGATAAGGATAGTGGCATATGGAAATGCCGAGTTCCCAAGAAGGATGTATACGGTCACCATCTCTGCTGATGGTGCTGTGTACAGCTGCACGTGCTCGAAAATGTCACGGGATGGCATACAGTGCTGCCACGTACTAAAGATTGTACTACATCAAGGGTTGACGCAGTTGCCTATTAGTTTCATAAACCCAAGATGGACAACAGAAGTTGGGATTGAGGTAGCTAACATGACTGCGCACAACAACCAAACACATGGGCAAAGGTCACATCTGGCTGTGCGGCATGCAATTGAGATGAGCAAAGTATCGCATATGCTATCTACAACCTGCACAGATGATAGGTCGTTCGACATGTTTGGTGAAGGTATAGTCCAGCTAAAAAGGTCAATCACAGATGACAAGATGCAACGCCAACACGAAAAAGAAACGAGCTACAAGAAGAGAAGGGGTATAGATGATCCACTACCAAAACAGGATCCAGTGGGTGAACCTAATAGCACTGCCAGATTTTTTGATGGGAACTTGAATCAAAACCCTCCTCCCGAACCAGAGACGATTCCCAATGATCCCATTGAGACAGCTGATCAACCGAACTACAAGGATCCTCCCAAATCAAAAAAACAAGGTAAAAACACGGGGGCAGGGCGAAAAGTAAGTACGAAAAAGCTGCTAACAAGAAGAAGAAGCAGAAGAAATGTGGCCGGTGCAGGATGCCAGGACACTTTAGGCCAGATTGTCCCGAGACAAAAAAGGTATAAAACATAAAATCCACTGTTTGTATAATCTACTAAAACATATTTCAAGTTGTATATTGCTCAGTAAATGGCTATGCTTACTAATACATGTAAAAAACACATATGCAGCTGCAGGAACAAGCGGCGCAACCAAACACAAACAGTGCAGGTGTAGACACACAATCACGCTGAGAAGAAGGGGAAAAAACAAGTATTATGAAGCGCAGCAGCAGCCGTTTTATAGAAAAATGAAGTGACTACTAGAATCAATGAGAGAGAAAAGGGGATGCGCATGAACTGATTGTTAAAAAATACATGTAACAGACTGCGTGATTAGTTATTTTTCCTTACAGCCTGTTTTTTTCCAGAAGATAGTCCCAGCACTTGAGCTTGTTTCGTGGATGATGTAACCAATACCAAAGTAGTACTTTTCTGAACGCAGGAATCTGATCATATGTTATCGCAGGGACATTACGGCCATCCCACAGTTCAAGAAATTTTAGCATGAAGTATCCACAATCAATTCTGCCATATATCAAACAACAAAACAAAACAAAAAAGATGTCAGCAACCTATAGAATAGCAGAAAAAGGCCAAATGGATAAAGGGATAGTATACTACATCATATAGTAAAAACAAAACTCAAAGGAAATGCAAAAAATAAAACTCACGAGTTCTGCTGCTTTGTGACATCAATGTATACCAGATCGTAGTCATCAATTTGCTTCGAAGAATCGGAGTAGTTTATTTTGTAAGCAGCTTTAATTGCATCTACTAGAGAGCAAGCATGGTTGATGAGTGTCTCGTCAGCATTGCCACGTACGGAGTCGAGGACTTCAAATCTTTTTGCTCCAAAGTTTAATGACAGAGCATACCAATGACCACACGGCTTCTCAACCGTGCCAAGTTCTTGAAATGCAGGAAACATGAGCTGAAAAAATAATGAAGATGAACAGGTGACTAAGATATAGAGAAGATAATGAATTAGAGTCGTTATTTGTTGCATATAAGAACAAACTGAAGAAACACAAAAACGTAAAAGCCCATGATTAATATCGACTAGAGTGTTTCTTACAATGTCCTTGTGACTTAGCACGTATTTGTCTCTCCTGAAGTGTTGTTGTATAATTTTTGTGTCTAATTTGTGCTCAAGAAGGTACACAGTTACAATCCATGGGAAGATTATCTTATTCTGTCCGCAACTATCTTGAAGCACGGAGATCCCAATTTCAGCAACAGTTGCTGACATTTGACCAGTTGGCGCTACACTGTCAGCAAGATCACCGGTAGTAACCCACGTAGGTGCAATCTCTAGGAACATTGAGCTGAAAACAAAGTTTGAATCAAGGGTAAGTAAGAATCAGTTGTACAAAAAAGAAAACAAAGAGTAGCTATGAAAAACACGAAACAGTAATTACTAAAAAAAAGAGTTTGAATGATTCATACTCTTTGATTTTGGAGACCTTAGATGATTTAGAGTGTTTTATAACTTGCTGGTACAATTCATCTTGCTCAACAGTGCTAAGAATTTGGCTGAAAGGAGGTAGACGGTATTTCGATGGTTGAGTAACCCTTCCCATGCGCAGCAAGGTTCTTGGTGTGATAGCAGGAACATTAATAGAATGCTGTGGTGGCAAAGCTGGTGTAGCATATAGGAACTGTACGTCATCTGCCCAGAAGAAAAGGGAATAAAGTTAAGTAATTTAAAGGAAAAGTTAGTATAAAGTAATATTACAAAGAAAAGAAAGTTTTAAAAAAACAAAATAATTCCGTACCTTCTTGCGATTCCTTCTGCGGTCCATCGGGGACATATGCTTCTACCTCAGGGTTGTGTGCAGTTCTTTCTCCAGGCAGAACATGAATATCAACGTTGCCTACTAGTCAGCAGGTAGAATTTTTTTAAACACAAGTGAAAAAGTGTTCACAACGAAATCATCCACGATGGGAATCAGAAAAAACGAGAACCATCGAAGGAATAATATATTACATCACAGCGAGAAAAATAAAATAAAAATGGAATATGAACTGGATACCAAAATGTAACTGAAACATTTTATTATTGATAGTTTTCTGAAAGATACAAGTGCTTTCAACAGATGCATAGATGCATCCGAAAAAAGAAAGCACTAAAAACACATGACAAAATCCACCAAAAAGCCTGCTGATGAAAAAGACATCTTCATAGTTTGAAACGCCAGTCTTCAATATTCCAGTATGAAAAAGTCTGATCAGGCAATGTACGGAAACTTCACTCGCTTCAGTGTAACATTGTTCCTTACTGCTCATCTGTATAAAGATTAAAAAAAAGGAGACGTGTGCATGCATTTGCGCGCACATGTGGACGAGGGTGGGAAGCAAAGGATAACATAGAAGCAGAAACAGAGAGAAAATGAAAAACAAAAGGAAACAGAAAATTGATTAGTCATCCCATCATAGCAAAAACTACTGAATTGTGATAATTAAACACTAGCAAAAAAATTACCAACACCCAGTAAAAACAATTATAATAGATGCCAAGCATATAGATCACAGATTACCAACCCTAAAAAAAACTAATGGATGGTGTTATCGAGTCCGTGGGAAAAAAGTAACCACGCTCGTTACTAAAATCAAAAAAGAGTTACCGATCATCTACAACACCAATTACCAACCCTAGATAAACTAGTGAATTGTGATATTAAACATAATCAAAAAAAAATCAATTACCGACACCGTAGAGACAAGGTTACCAATATTAAAAGAAATAGTATATTAGATACCAAAAAAAATATCACGGATTACCAACCCCCTAAAAAAATACTAGTGGATGGTGTTACCGAGTCTGTAGCAAAGCAAATTACCAGAATTATTATTAAACCAAAAAGTGTTACCAAGCATCTGCAACGCCAATTACCAACCCCCTAAAAAATACTAAGAATATAGATTAAAAAAACAAACAATTACCGACGCCATAGAAACAAAGTTACCAATCTTAAGAAACTAGTATATTAGATACCAAGCATATATATCACGGATTACCAACCCTAAAAAAATACTAGTGGATGGTGTTACCGAGTCCGTAGCAAACAAGTTACCAGACTTATTACTAAAAAAAAAGTGTTGCCAAGCATCTACAACGCCAATTACCAACCCTAGAAAAACTAGTGAATTGTGATATTAAACCCAATCAAATAAAAAACAATTACCAACCCAGTAGAAACAAAGTTACCAAATCTTAAGGAAACTAGCATATTAGATACCAAGCACATAAACCACGGATTACCAACCCCCCTAAAAAACTAGTGGATGGTGTTACCAAGTACATATAAACAAAAAGTTACCAGGCTTAAGAAAACTAAGCATATTAGAACCCAAGCATATAAAACCCCCGCGGATTACCAACCCTAAAAAAAAACTAATGGATGGTGTTATCGAGTCTGTAGCAAACAAGTTACCAGGCTCATTACTAAAACAAAAAAGAGTTAGCAGAAAAAAATACTAGTGGATGGTATTACCGAGTCCGTAGCAAGCAAGTTACCAGACTTATTATTTAAACAAAAGTGTTACCAAGCATCTACAACGCCAATTACCAACGCCTAAAAAATACAAATAATATAGATAAAAAAACAAACGATTACCGACACCATAGAAACAAAGTTACCAATCTTAAGAAACTAGTACATTAGATACCAAGCATATATATTACGGATTACCAACCCTAAAAAAATACTAGTGGATGGTGTTACCGAGTCCGTAGCAAACAAGTTACCAGACTTATTACTAAAAAAAAAGTGTTACCAAGCATCTACAACGCCAATTACCAAACCTAGAAAAACTAGTGAATTGTGATATTAAACCCAATCAATATAAAACAATTACCAACCCAGTAGAAACAAAGTTACTAGTCTTAAGGAAACTAGCATATTAGATACGAAGCACATAAACCACGGATTACCAACCCTAAAAAACTAGTCGATGGTGTTACCAAGTACATAGAAATAAAAGTGTTACCAAGCATCTACAACGCCAATTACCAACGCCTAAAAAATACTAATAATATAGATAAAAAAACAAACGATTACCGACACCATAGAAACAAAGTTACAAATCTTAAGAAACTAGTATATTAGATACCAAGCATATATATCACGGATTAACAACCCTAAAAAAATACTAGTGGATGGTGTTACCGAGTCCGTTGCAAACAAGTTACCAGACTTATTACTAAATAAAAAGTGTTACCAAGCATCTACAACGCCAATTACCAAACCTAGAAAAACTAGTGAATTGTGATATTAAACCCAATCAATATAAAACAATTACCAACCCAGTAGAAACAAAGTTACTAGTCTTAAGGAAACTAGCATATTAGATACGAAGCACATAAACCACGGATTACCAACCCTAAAAAACTAGTCGATGGTGTTACCAAGTACATAGAAATAAAGTTACCAAGCTTAAGAAAACTAAGCATATTAGAACCCAAGCATATAAAAAACGCGGATTACCAACCCTAAAAAAAACTAATGTATGGTGTTATCGAGTCTGCAGCAAACAAGTTACCAGGCTCCGTTACTAAAACAAAAAGATTTACCAGGCATCTACACCCCCCCCCCCCCCAATTACCAACCCTAGAAAAACTAGTGAATTGTGATATTAAACACAATAAAAAAAACAATTACCGACACAATAGAAACAAAGTTACCAAACTTAAAAGGAACTAGTATATTAGATACCAAGCATATAGATCACGGATTACCAACCCTAAAAAAAATACTAGTGGATGGTGTTACCGAGTCCGTAGCAAACAAGTTACCATACTTATTACTAAATAAAAAGTGTTACCAAGCATCTACCACGCCAATTACCAAACTTAGAAAAACTAGTGAATTGTGATATTAAACCCAATCAATAAAAAAAAATACCGACCCCGTAGAAACAAAGTTACCAAACCTTAAAAATAAAACTACCATATTAGATAGCAAGCATATAAACCTCGGATTACCAACCCTGAAAAAAACTAGTGGATGGTGTTACCAAGTACGTAGCAAGCAAATTACCGGACTTAAAAGAAACTAGCATATTAGAAACCAAGCATATAGATCGCAGATTACCAAACCTAAGAAAACGGGTGCATGGTGTTCCCGATAACGTAGCAAACAAGTTACCTGACTTAATAAAAACAATTATAATAGATGCCAAGCATATGGATCACGAATTACCAACCCCCTAAAAAAACTAATGGATAGTGTTATCGAGTCCGTAGCAAAAAAGTTACCACGCTCATTACTAAAAACAAAAAGTTACCGAGCATCTACAACACCAATTACAAAACCTAGATAAACTAGTGAATTGTGATATTAAACACAATAAAAAACGAATCAATTACCGACACCATAGAAACAAAAAGTTACCAATCTTAAAAAGAAATAGTATATTAGATACCAAAAAAATATATCACGGATTACCACCCCCTACAAAAATACTAGTGGATGATGTTACCGAGTCCGTAGCAAGCAAGTTACCAGACTTATTATTAAAACAAAAGTGTTACCAAGCACCTGCAACGCCGATTACCAACCCCCTAAAAAAATACTAAGCATATAGATCAAAAAAACAATTACCGACACCATATAAAACAAAGTTACCAACCCCTAAAAAAAGTGTTACCAAGCATCTACAACGCCAATTACCAACCCTAGAAAAACTAGTGAATTGTGATATTAAACCCAATCAATAAAAAACAATTGCCAACCCAGTAGAAACAAAGTTACCAATCTCAAGGAAACTAGCATATTAGATACCAAGCACATAAACCACGGATTACCAACCCCTAAAAAAACTAGTGGATGGTGTTACCAAGTACATAGAAACAAAAGTTACCAAGCTTAAGAAAACTAAGCATATTAGAACCCAAGCATATAAAAAACGCGGATTACAAACCCCTAAAAAAAACTAATGGATGGTGTTATCGACTATGTAGCAAACAAGTTACCAGGCTCATTACTAAAACAAAAGAGTTACCAGGCATCTACTTCCCCATTACCAACCCTAGAAAAACTAGTGAATTGTGATATTAAACACAATCAAACAACAAAAAATTACCGACACCATAGAAACAAAGTTACCAATCTTAAAAAAACTAGTATATAAGATACAAAAAATATATATCACGGATTACCAACCCCCCCCCCCCCTACAAAAAATACTAGTAGATGGTGTTACCGAGTCCGTAGCAAGCAAGTTACCAGACTTATTATTAAAACAAAAGTGTTACCAAGCACCTGCAACGCCGATTACCAACCCCCTAAAAAAAACTAAGCACATAGATCAAAAAAAAAATTACCGACACCATATAAACAAAGTTACCAACCCCCCTAAAAAAAGTGTTACCAAGCATCTACAACGCCAATTACCAAACCTAGAAAAACTAGTGAATTGTGATATTAAACCCAATCAATAAAAAACAAATTACCAACCCAGTAGAAACAAAGTTACCAATCTCGAGGAAACTAGCATATTAGATACCAAGCACATAAACCACGGATTACCAACCCCTAATAAACTAGTGGATTGTGTTACCAAGTACATAGAAACAAAATTACCAGGCTTAAGAAAACTAAGCATATTAGAACCCAAGCATATAAAAAACGCGGATTACAAACCCTAAAAAAAACTAAATGGATGGTGTTATCGACTCTGTAGCAAACAAGTTACCAGGCTCATTACTAAAACAAAAAGTGTTACCAGGCATCTAAACCCACAATTACCAACCCCCTAGAAAAACTAGTGAATTGTGATATTAAACACAATCAAAAAAAAAAATATACCGACACCATAGAAACAAAGTTACCAAATCTTAAAAAGAAACTAGTATATAAGTTACCAAGCATATAGATCACGGATTACCAACCCCCTAAAAAAAATACTAGTGGATGGTGTTACCGAATCCGTATCAAACAAGTTACCATACTTATTACTAAAAAAAGTGTTACCAAGCATCTACCACGCCAATTACCAAACCTAGAAAAACTAGTGAATTGTGATATTAAACCCAATCAAAAAAACAATTACCGACCCCCCATATAGAAACAAAGTTACCAATCTTAAAAAATAAACTACCATATTAGATACCAAACATATAACCCTCGGATTACCAACCCTAAAAAACTAGTGGATGGTGTTACCAAGTACGTAGCAAGCAAATTACCAGACTTGAGAAACTAGCATATTAGAAACAAAGCATATAGAGCGCGGATTACCAAACCTAAGAAACGGGTGCATGGTGTTCCCCGAGAACGTAGCAAACAAGTTACCTGACTTAATAAAAACAATTATAATAGATGCCAAGCATATAGATCACAGATTACCAACCCCCCCTAAAAAAACTGATGGATGGTGTTATCGAGTCCGTAGCAAAAATGTTACCACGCTCGTTACTAAAAACAAAAAGTTACCGAGCATCTACAACCCCAATTACCAACCCCAGAAAAAATAGTGAATTGTGATATTAAACACAATCAAAAAACAAAAATCAATTACCGACACCGCAGAGACAAATTTACCAATCTTAAAGAAATAGTATATTAGATACCAAAAATAAAAATCACGGATTACCAACCCCTGAAAAAAATACAATTACCGACACCATATAAACAATAGTCCAATCTTAATAAACTAGTACTTCCTCCGATCTGAAAAAAGAGTCGTAGCTTGTACCTAAGGATTGTACTAGCTACGGTGATTTCTAGCGAACGTCATAGTGGATCGGAGGGAGTATATTAGATACAAAGCATATAGATCACGGATTACCAACCCCTAAAAAAATACTAGTGGATGGTGTTACCGAGTCCATAGCAAACAAGTTACCAGACTTATTACTGAATAAAAAGTGTTACCAAGCATCTACAACGCCAATTACCAACCCTAGAAAAACTAGTGAATTGTGAAATTAAACCCAATCAGTAAAAAACAATTACCAACCCAGTAGAAACAAAGTTACCAATCTTAAGGAACTAGCATATTAGATACCAAAGCATATAAACATCGGATTACCAACCCTAAAAAACTAGTGGATGGTGTTACCAAGTACATAGAGAAAAAGTTACCAGGCTTAAGAACAAAGCATATTAGAACCCAAAGCATATAAAACACGCGGATTACCAACCCCTATAAAACTAGCGTGTGGTGTTACCGAGTACGTAGCAAAAACAAGTTACCAGATATTGTAGCTTCAGGAAAGGCCATATATCATGCAGTTAAAAAAATGCAGATCCAAAAAAAAAAGAGAAAAACACCTTCAGCATGAACATCCATTGTCAAATCAGTACTGCCAAACTCAGCACGTACAGATTGCACTGGGATAGACAAACTGTCTGAAACAAGATCTTTGACCTGCGGAAACAAACAAGAAAGAAGTTTTTTAGCATGTCCATATATCATAAAATTGTCAATATATCAAAAGTATCAGTGATATCAATCACAAACACAGATTTACCACGTCGTTTATTATTGAGTCAGCTTCCTCTCTACCACTGCATGTTACAGACTTATCTGCAGGCTTGCTGATAACAGCAGCACCGCGCTGTTTAGGATTGAGGCGCGGAGAAGATCTTGTAGCTTCAGGAATTACCCTGCATGAAAACATATCCAGCAACACAAAAATGAATCAGCAAAAGAACAGCGTCTGAAAAAAAATACAACAAAAAACATTACTACTGAAAAAACAGCAAAGAGGGAACAGTGTATATAGTACCTTTTCCCCGTAGCTCTCTTCTTCTTTTTCACCGCTGGGTCATCCATGCTCTCACAAGCTGCAGCAGTTAACCCAGTTGTCTTGTCCTTCTTGGCTATAACTTCCAGTTTCCTCTTATTCAGCTTACTAGCATAATGTTTCATGCCAGCTCTCAGAACTCCATGGGCATCAACGATACCTGAATCATTGGCTTTAGACACATCACCAGGTAGAGCATCACTAATAAGTACTTGTGAATCCTTTCCAGCATCATTTATAGCAGACAATCCGTCCAGAGTATCAGCAGGTTTATTCCCAGTGTGATCTGTCATATCAATGTTCATCAGATTAGTTGCTTCATGTTCCTCATGAACAGCATTTGCGCTTTCTTGCATCAGTGCAGCATCGGCAAGACTGACAAGGCCATGGGCTAAAACGCCATCACCACCAGACTCAGCAGCAGTTGTTCGGTCAGCGGGCAAACGACAAATTGAATCATTGCATCCTGCGACATTGAACGCTGTGTGGGCATGGAGAAATTATTGGACACATCAGCCTTCTGCGCTACAGTACTGGGCTGAACACCCTGCATTTTTTCCTCAGCATGACAGTCTCTGCTTTTTATTATGAATTGGTCAACATCATCTTCAGCATCATCGTAGCTATCATCCCCAGATTGTTCTATTTTTTTTCCCTGGCTCTCATCAAAGTCATCATCACCCTCATCAGCATATCTGACCCTAACTTTAGCAGACGCAGAACGAGTAACCCGTGCACTCGTGATAAGCACACCACGATCATCAGGAGAGACAGCATGACTGCCTTTGGGATTTTTGATGATTTTACCCTTTGTTCCAACATCTACACATTCCTTTGCTGGTGTCTTGGTGATGTTCGTGTTACTAGGTTCAATGACATTGGAGCCCCTCAAAGCAGATGGACCAGGACTGACGTGATTCATTGGCGAAGCAGGGCCACCTTCAGGATGACTGTGAGATGAGGTAGCTGGATGAAATGCTCCATCCAGACCTAACTGGTTAGAGAACTTCCCCAAAGATTGTTCAACATCGCCACCATCACACTCATCTAGCTCTGTCCAGTTTTGTACCAAAGTGCTCAACAGACGAGTCATTCCAGATACAAACTCACCAACCAGTCTTTTAACCTTCTCTTTACGCTGAATTAAGAGAAAGATAACAATGATTTTAGGTTCAACAGTAGGAAAAACCCTGAGAAAACAAAAGAATACACAGTTCGCAAAAAAGGAAAATGCTACAAATTGTAAACAGTTTCAAAAAAACAACGTTGCATGTATAATACTATGTATCCAACATATTTGCATGTAATTACCGGTTTCGGACATGTCTCGGCAGTATTGGCATCAATCCAAGTTTGAAAACCCTCTGAACCACCAAAAAACTTATGGTCCATGGCAAGGTGCGGCTTCAACTGAAAAACCCAACAAAAAAATGATGTGAGATTTACCAATTATAAAAAAAGAACTACGAGTTCATATGGAATAAAAAGATAAGACCCATACAGACCAGATATGCATCTTCCCTACTAAAAACCAATAAAGCAAAAAGACAAAAAATATAGCGCACTTGCCTCCAAGTTCCCGTATCCAGATAAATCCCTTTTCATGTCCGCATCTAATACAGTGTCAATGAGTTCTTTTGACCACACATTAATAAGAAAAGGACCTTCTGGCAATTCAATATCCAATTCGCTGATATCAAGTGAGTCCACATACAGAAGCTGCAATGTGAAAAAAGGTTAAAAACACCAGCTAGAACTGGATTTTGGGATGCATTAAAGAAATAGGCAAAAAACATGGGCTAAATGATGTATAATGCAAGAAAAAAAAGTACCATTATACATAGCAGACAAGCGGCTGATAGTTTCCCAACTGACAACTGCTCATGTAATTTGTCACACACAAATTGACACATATTCATGTTTTTTACGTCGTCAACTTTGTCCTGATATGCAGAAACAAGAAGAAAACTAGTTAAAACAAACATATAGACAGTCTAAAACATGGAACCTGGACGATGATGAATTAATAGAGGTTAAAAAACAATTTGCAACTAATACCATGATTGGATAGCAACTGTTGCTAACTCGGTTTCTTGTTGTCGGGGCCAGAACAGTAGAAACCAGATACATGATAAACAATTGCTTGAAGCTTTTATCAGCCGCTTGCATGTTTTTCAACATGGTGAACAAACTGGTGGTTTCAGGCGTGCTAGATGATTCAGGAATAGAATAGGTCCCAAACGACCTTCAATTTCTGAATCAACTCCATAGACAACAGGTGTGTCTCCACGAGGTGTACCCATTGCTCGGAACACAGACTGAGCATTTAACTGAATACTACCACGCCCTGGTATCACAAACGACCGAGAAAACCTATCATACTTGGGCGCGAGCCAGTTGATGAGGGTATTGTGCAATAAACTGCATCTGATGTGCAGCATCGGTTCCAGGTCCATACCAATAATTGCTGCTTTCTGATGATCATTCAAATGATCATACAATTTCACAAGAGCAGAAGGAGAGGCCCTGTTACGGATACGCTCACTAGCAACAGGGAGTCGTCCCTCTAACTTTGCCCTTTCAAGCTTTCGTTTACCAGCAGCGTCGCCACCCACCCGTTTACCAGCAGCGTCGCCACCCTTTCGTTTACCAGCCATAACCAAAAAACCTACAGATATAACATCAACAACACATTCAGTATTAAAAAAAATACAAAAACATCTTCAGCATGAACCAGTTCGTCTACAATTATGATGCATTCATACAGGTAACACACAGTGCATGAACACACGAAATGTATAAAAATAGACAATGAATCATCACATCAAACAAACCCCCAATACAGACCTGCAGGACTACACTCTGAATCTCTCCTGATAAACTGAAACTATATGTATCCGGCTTACTGCCTGTGGAGCAATCTAAGAAAACCTAACACAAATCATGTCCAAACAATGGCTCGAACCACCACAAAAAATCAAGCAAAAAATCCGAACATCTAAATGAGATAAAAAGGCTAGAATCTAACCATATACTACATAGGAACATAAGAATCCATAGCTACAAACGCATGGTATGGGCATAATTGAAAAGAGAAGACCAAAAAACACTCACCGGAGCAGGGGGGAACAGCTGGATCTCGCCGCCGGCGGATAAAATTCCTAGATCTGCAAACTCGGGTGAGGCAGGAGCTATAACACGGAGAAGCTCGACACCGTCGTGTGGGAAACGCAGCGCTCCCCCCAAAATTTCGACCGCGTACGGGTGCAGGGAAGAAGCACGGCGGAGTTGCGGATGCCGGCGCCCGCTCGGGAAGAGACGACACGACGCGAGAGAGGGGAAGATGGGGAAGGGGCCGTCGTGCGGAGACGGAGCGCTCCGCCCCCGCCCCCCAAAATCTCGACCGGGTCCGGCTGGCCGGAGGAAACTCAGGCGGAGTTGCCGACGCCGCGACACCTCGGGAGAGCGGCGACGAGAGACGAGATGGGGAAGAGACGGGAGCGGGCGACGAAAGGACTGTTCAAATTATTTTGAAACGAAAAAAGGGACGGTCTCCTAAAGGAACCCAAATCGGGAAACCCATTCACTTGCCTAAAAGGGAACAGACGGACACGATCGGTCGTCGCGTCGCATGAGACGAGCGAGACACGAATCGTTCGACCGCTCGAACGAGCGAGAGAATAAGCCGTTTCGTAGAACACCACACATCCCCGCCGCCGCCCACTATGCCGCGGCTGCTCCCTGCCGCCGCCGCCGCCGCCGCCCAATATGCCGCCACCCGCCCTCTGCTATGCACCACAATCGCCGATGCGACCCCCTCCCCAGCCCACCTCCTCGCTCTGCCGCCCGTCGCGCCGTCACCCACCGCCGACGAGCTCGCGCGCCTACTCCTCGCTCACCACAACCCCTTCCACCCATCCGAGTCGCCGCTCCAGCTCCTCTCTGGCGGCGGCGTATCCCTCTCCCAGGATCTCCTCGTGCAGATCCTCCTCCGCCTCCGCGGAGCATCCAAGCTCGCGCTCTCACTCCTCAACGCTGCCCGCCTCCACCCGTCCGTCTCGTCCCCGCCAAACGCCGACGCCTACGACGCCGTCGTCGACGCTCTCGGCCGGGCGCGCCAGTTTGACGCTGCGTGGCGGCTCGTCGTCGAGGCCGCCGCCGATGGCGCCGCCACGCCCCGGACTTTCGCGGTACTTGCGAGGAGGTACGTCGCTGCGGGGATGACGAGGCAGGCAGTGCGCGCATTCGACGACATGGAGGCGTTCGTAGGGAGAGAGCCCGACGCCGGGGAGTTCACCACTCTTCTCGACACGCTCTGCAAATACAAGTACCCCAAGGTTGGTCATCTCCTACCTTCGGTATTAATTAATCTTCTTGATTTGATCGATTGGGCATGACTGAGACTTGTGTGAAACTAGGAATGAATTTATCGCGAAGTTGTATATTTACCTGGTCCTTGAGCTCGATGCTCTTAGTGTAAATGTCTTAACACTGCCATTCTTGTTTTGTTGCTATGCCTGTTGTAGCTTGTATCTTCTTGCTCTAGATTCTAATGTCAGTTTTCATGACGGGTGAATTTTATTTATTTGTTGCAATATACAACTGTGTGAGCTTAGTATGAGAATGCAAATGAATTGAAATGTAAAGATTGTGTTGGATTTCTAATTTGCTTTTAACTATATCAATGCATTGGCATCATTGTGCTTTTTGGTTTGGTTTTTGTGGCCGCTGTTTGGGAGGTTAAAGTAAATATTGCTTGTAGTTTGATGAGATCTTTCACAGTAATGAATTGTTGGCAGCTGAAATTAGGCTGGTTATATCTGGAAATCTTTGCGTTTTGTTCTACTATTATGTATCCAGTTGGTTGGTCATGGATCTGCTTCTTTCTTTTCTACAGTTTATAGTGTGCAATTTTCCTAGGTAGTAGATGATATAAGCTTCAGTTTCAGCTTCTTGTGAATCTACGTTATCCATAATAATAATATCCACAAGAAGCTGAAACCTGGGTTTTAAAAAAAAGCAACACTAATACCACTTCATTATTCCAGAGGGGAAAATAATAATGGTAATAGAGATACTGTATTCGAGGAAATTGGTATGTAGAGGCAAGGTTGTGGATCAGGATTTCAGTAGAAGCATTATCACACAAGGTTAGTGAAAGTCATGGCCCTTATATGACAACTAGACCATGGCTTGCAAGATAAAAAACAACTAACAAGTGTTTAAATTGTTTCTTTGGTCGATTATGCATCTTTAGTTTTTTAAGGAGTGTGTTATAAAAGTACGATTTTTCTAGTCCATAATTTTGATCGTGGACATTTCTGCATGTACAGAGACTCTATGCTGAGATTTGGTTTTGGAACTTTCCATCTGGATTTGTTTTTAATGCTTGACTTCTGGATTTAGATGAAATGAATTTGGAGTTATCTTTTTGGGCTTTTGTCTCGTATGCTTGTCTTCCATGTGATATTTATGGCGTTATGCAATGTTACACGATGATTTGGGAACTGCTTTTTGTGTTCCAGAATATGCTGTCAATGAAGTGGTTTGCTAATTGTGATTTTGGTGGAGAATGCCGTCATGTCCTAAGCATATCAGTATCTGTAGCATCAGTTGTCTGTAGAGAAGCATTTCATATTTATTGGACATGTAACACATGTAATGCCAGAATCTATCAACTTTTTAAAGTGCATGCATTCTAATGCTTTTGGTTTGCCTTCAAGTTCTTACTTTCACTTTATTAGACAAATCAGTCGTGCTAGAAAATTGTAGAGGTATGTTTTCGACGAAATAGAAATACCTGCTGAGCAAATAGTGTCTCTATTTTAGGATGTGTTTGAATTGCAATAATCATATGCACACAATTTTACTCTACTTTATGTACCTTATTTGGAGGCACTGATAATACTAATTGTATCCGCTGGCAATTTTATCGACTTTGTAGGTTGCTGCGGAGATATTTAATAAAAGAAAATGCAAATATGAACCAAATGAAAAGATGTACAGTATTCTAATTTATGGCTGGTGCAAAGTAAACCGAAATGACATGTCTCAGAAATTCCTAACAGATATGATTGATCGTGGGATAGAGCCGAACATAGTTACATACAACATTCTCTTAAATGGTATCTGTAGGCATGCAAGTTTGCACCCTGATAACCGGTTTGATAGAACAGTTCATGCAGCTGAGAATCTCTTGACGGAGATGCATAACAGGGGAATTGAACCAGATGTAACGAGCTACTCAATCATCCTGCATGTTTACAGTCGTGCACATAAGGCTGAGCTATGCTTGTGTATGTTCCGTTCGATGAAGGATAGAGGCATTTGCCCCACAGTGGCGACCTACACTTCTGTGATTAAGTGCCTTGCTTCATGTGGGCGTCTGGAAGATGCTGAGAGGTTGCTCAATGAGATGGCTAGTGAGGGTGTATGCCCCTCCCCAGCGACCTACAATTGTTTCTTCAAAGAGTACCGAGGGAGAAAAGACATTACTGGTGCCCTAGAATTGTACAATAAGATGAAGGCTCCTGGTTCACCAACTACACCAGATATTCACAGTTACAATATATTGCTTGGAATGTTCATCAAGTTGAACCGACATGGAACTGTTATGGAACTTTGGAATGATATGTGCGAAAGCACTGTCGGTCCTGATCTTGATTCATATACATTACTGGTCCATGGTTTTTGTGACAAGGAGAAATGGAGAGAGGCGTGCCAGTTCTTCATGGAAATGATAGAGAAAGGTTTTCTTCCCCAGAAGATCACCTTCGAGACACTGTATCGCGGTCTTATACAAGCAGACATGTTAAGGACCTGGAGAAGGCTGAAGAAACGGGTTGATGAAGAAGCAGCAAAATTTGGCGACGAATACAAATTGTATCACATCAAGCCTTACAAGAGGTGATTAATTGCCATAAAGAAGATGATCATGTTTCTTCTTTTGGTTGGTTCCAGCAGTTGCTTAATTGGAGCACGTTTGGAAGATGTATCCTGCTACTGCTTTCATTCTGAGGTGAACTTCCTATTAAGCATGAGCTAAGGAGCACTTGAGGGTAAGGAAAGAAGGAAGGGTTGAGCGAACACATGCCACACTACACTGATTTCATCTGAATGAAATTGCGGTTTCTCATGAATGTGCTGTGTATTCAGCAAATCTGGTATTATGATTCTTTGGTGTTTGGATGAACTTGAAGGTAATCTTCCTTATTACTGATTCAAGATGTCCGTCCTTAATATGGATATGAACTAAACAGCTTTGTGTGACTTAAGTTAACTGTGAACCATTTTGGGCATCTGTGTGTTGCAGAAAGGCGTTGTCCTCACACGTGATAAGATTATTGACTAGGTGGGAAAATAGTACTGGTCGATCTCTTGCGAGCAATTTTGCCAGTTTGATGGCGCTGCTTGCAGAACATGCAGATACCCCGATTATTTTATACTCCGTAGTATTATCTTTGGCCTATAGCCAAATGGAGCTGACATTATTCTCTTTCCACTACAGTTTTATCGTAATCTTCCACTTGTTCGGTAGCCATAGAACTTTTGGTCTCTCCTTCCGCTTATTCCTCTTTCGTCTTGATGTATTGTAACATTTGCACTTACATAGGTGCTTGGTTTAGATCTATGTCCACTAGCAAGTGGCACATTATCTTTCCAAACCTGACACGCAAAACATTTAAAGACATGAGTATTTTTCAAAGACACTCTCCATATGCTCCAGGCCATCAATGAACTTTGGTTTCGGACTATGTAGTTTAAATTGATGTCATTTAAAACAATAAAGACAGAGTAGTACAAAAAAAAACATAAATCTTGCATTTATATGCCCAATTCAGTGCATCCGACTTTACGCGTCAGCTGCAGAGTCTGTAAATACGATATGACTGTAAATCGATCTTAGACGACGAAAATATAAGGTTTAGGGCAACTCCAACGGCTGACCCATTTAGTCATGACCCATTTAGTCCGCGCGTGTCCGCTTTTGTCCACTCGGCCAAAAATCAAAGCCCAACGAGGTGATGTAAACGGACCGTTGTCCGTTTTTCTGCCTGTTGTGACCAATCTTGGCCCAAATTTGGGTAAGGTTTGTGTCGGCTCCGGACACGCGTGAACAACTCTTCTATCCTCCCTTTGTCCGCCCCCGGCCCGCCCAACTGATCCCTCCCCATCCCAATCCTCTCCGCCCTCATCGTCCCTCCCGCTGCCACCCCGCAGTGGCCACCCCGATTTGGTCCTCTTGGCCATCCTCGGCGGTCGCCGCCTCTTTCTTTTCGCCCCGCCACCAGAGCTGCTTCCTCCCCACCACGGCCGGTGTTTTTTGCGGCCCTGCGGCTCGGAGCACCCGCGACCCGACGCCGTCCACAAAGTGTTCGTCTGTTTGTCCCGCCCACACTGAGATATGAATCCGTCATGGATAGCTCGGGATGAATACTTTTACAAGACCATGCTCATGTACTTGTCGTCGTCCAACAATGAGAGTGATGTCCTTGTTGCCACCCTTGACGCCAATGAGTATCTAGCGAGGCAGCGGCCATTGTTCAGAGGTCGTTGCCGGGCCGTGCTCCTCCCTTGGACCGCAACAGATCAGCTGCCCGCGTCCAGCTGTACGGTGACTACTTTCGTCGTGCTAAACAACCTACACTCGCAAGATTTTCTAGCGCCGCTTCCATATGAAGAGATCGTTGTTCAACCGTATCCGATTGGGAGTGATGCACTTTGATGATTATTTCATATGCAAGAGAGATGCCGTTGGTACGCTCGACTTCTCCTCTTACCAAAAATGCACCACGCTTATTCAGATGCTTGCACATGGAGTTGCAAATGATATTGTGGATAAGTACTGCGGATGAGTGAATTCACATGCATGTCTTGAACCAATGTACAAGTTTTATAAAGCTGTGGTTCATGTCTTTGAGGATAGAGGCTGCTGATAGATCTCGCGACAGCGGAATGATTTTTAGGGTTTTTAACGTCCATAGAGAGAATCGATGAAATTAACTTGGATTATGGCTGATTTTTTTTTTTTGCGTGTGTACCGTGGTTCTGCTTCTCATCGATCTGTTCATCGTGTTTTCTTGAATCCTTTAATCTATGCAAAATCTGTATGTTGATCACCATCATGGTGTTCGTTTTCACTTTTCAGGCATTGAGTCCAAGCGGGCCTCTGAGCAAGGTGCTGCAGCGGCGATAGTCCGGCGGGTCCCACCTTCAAGGACCTCAAGCGGACCTGTAGGCGGTGCTCATGGACCAGAACCACCATGGCATCGCCCGCCTCTCGGAGTACTTGAGCTGTTAAGAACACAACCTGGATCTTGTCGATCAATGAGTCTACAGCCTTTACTGAGATGGTTGGCAACATAGATTACATGTACTGAGAGTGAAATAACTGTCTATTTGCACGGCAGGGGCAGTACAAGGGACATGTTAGAGAGTGCACGGTCATACTTGAAGCCATGACAAGATCTTTGGATTTGACATTATTTTTTCGGCATGGCAGGTTCTCACAATGACATCAATGTGCTTTTTTCCAGTGTTCAACAGACTCTACCATGGCAATGGCCCCAAGGTGACCTATCATATCAATGGCCACACATACACCAAGGCATACTTTCTAGATGCTATATATCCTACATGGTCTACGTTTGTGAAGACAATCCCCAATCCATCTCTAACGAGAAGAAGAAAAAGTTTGCCAAAAAACAAAAGAGTTGTAGGAAGGATGTGGAGCGTGCTTCCGTGCACTCCAATCATGATGGGTTTTGTTCGACACCCTGCTAGAAAATGGAGCAAGAAAACCATGTGGGAGGTGATGTCTGCTTGTGTGATTATGTACATGAACATAGAGAATGAGCGCGATGACACTTTCTATGATGAAGCATGGCAGTTTAAGGTTGAGTTGGTTCAGCCCAAAGCATGAGTGTCATCATTTCAACAGTTTCTCAACTTTCATCGTGATGTGCGTGAAAAAGAGAGAAAATGATTAAAAAATAGATGGGCGAACTGGGTGTAGTGACCTGGAAGGGCGGACATGGGCCGGGCGCTGTTTGGCGACCCAGATAGACAAATCGCGGATAAAAATTGTATCTACTTCCTCCATATCAAAATATAAGACTTTCTAGCCTTTTTCTGCACACATGTATCTAAACATGTTTTAGTGCAAGATTTATGTGAACCTTGCACTAAAATATGTCTAAATACATGTGTGCAGAAAAAGTTAGAAAGTCTTATATTTTAATACAGAGGAAGTATGCATGTGGAGGACGAAATATTGCTCGCACGTCCATGTCCTGCCCAAGGCGCGCCACATGCTCTCCGGAGTAGGAGCACTTGTGTTGAATAGTCCCTCCTAAATTAGCGCTGAAAAGCACAGCAGCAACCAAAGCAGCAAAGCTTTGCGTTAGCTGCTTCAGGAAAAAGTTCGGTGTCGTGTAGACATAGAGAGGGAACGATTCCTGGCGGTGCAAAAGGTTTCTCTTGGGAAGAGCAGAGCACATTTTCCTGGGCGACGCAAAGGGCAACTCTCTCCGATCCCGTGACAGCGCAAAAGCAGTAAGCCAGAAAACAGAGGGGAAAAGGGGAGGAAATAAAGCAGACAGAAAAGAGAGTGGCTCTTTTGTGTAGAGCCTAGCAGATTCCCTTGTTGGAGCTAGCAGCGGGCGAGTGCTGCTCCACTCGGAGCACTCCAGTGTGGGGAGTTTGACACTTTTGAGTACAACAGCGAGCAAAAGGAGGACCAAGACTGCAAGAGCAACGCGGCATTCCTTTTTACTTTGGCTGCCTTGCGCTTTTTCTCGTACTGGTTGTTATTCCTTGGTTCTTGGTCCTCCCTGCACGCTAAGAATCGCTGGTGTGGTTGCTCCGAGGCTCTGTACCGGTGCAATCTGCTTCTTGGACCGCCTCTTCTTCTTGCATTGTTCGTCTCCCTCCCCTGCGAAGTGAGTGAAGTGGCTCAGGGAGGTGAAGAGTTTGGCTTCCTGAGGAGGAGCAGGATGGCCGGAGGAGGGGCGGCGCCGCCGCCGAAGCAGGAGGAGATGCACCCGCACCCCGTGAAGGACCAGCTGCCCAGCGTGTCCTACTGCATCAATAGCCCACCACCCTGGCGTACGTCTCTTTCTGCTTGGATATTCTTCCTTCATTGTACTTTGCATTTATGTTCTTGCCCGTCGATGTTGATGTTTTCACTGTCCTTGTGTGGTGTGAATCTTTGGTCAATTCTGATTCCTAATCGTTCTGCGCCGGCCTGATTAACTGAAGAATTGACATCTTCTCTGCGCAGCTGAGGCCATTATGCTTGGATTCCAGCACTTCATTGTGATGCTGGGCACATCTGTCATCATACCCAGTGCTCTTGTTCCCCAGATGGGAGGAGGAAATGTGAGACCTGAAAACAACGCCCTCGTGTCCTAAACTTTTTTTTGTTTTGCGAATGCTCGTGTCCTAAACCTTGTAAAATTGCAACATTTGTTTCTCAAACTGTTGCTGCACTCGATTGCAGGATGAGAAGGCCCGGTGATTCAGACGCTGCTGTTTGTCGCCGGCATCAACACCTTGTTCCAGTCTTTCTTTGGGACTCGTCTCCCCGCCGTGATGGGTGGATCCTACACCGTTGTTGCACCCACCATTTCTATCATCTTGGCCAGCCGTTACAGCAATGAAGCAGATCCTCATCAGGTGGTTACTTGACCTGCAAATTGATGTTGTCATGGCCTCTATGTCATATATTCTTGTCAAGTTTACAAGACTTTCTGTCACTGCCGTGTAGAAATTCTTGCGGACCATGCGAGGAACACAGGGAGCTTTCATCATCTCATCCACAATTCAGATCATACTTGGTTTCAGTGGCCTCTGGCGCAATGTAGTTAGGTGGGTATCATCATGGTCCTCTGCTCGGACTCGTACATATTGTACTAGTGTACTACTACTGTAGTGTTTTAGTTTCAGGTTTGACTTCTGTTGCAGTTTGCATCATTTCTGTTTGTGGCCTGACTATTCCTCAAATCTTTCACAGGTTGCTAAGTCCATTGTCTGCTGCTCCTCTGATAGCACTTGCTGGATTTGGGCTCTATGAGCTTGGTTTTCCAGGGGTAAGCTAATTTCATTATGATTCATATGCTGTTGTTGCATGATTCATTACATCTTCCCTGTTATCCACCTAACTGGAATACTGATAAGCTTACAGGTTGCGAAATGCGTCGAAATTGGGCTTCCAGAAATCATTCTACTACTCATATTTTCTCAGGTACAAGCGTCATTTCATTATGCCTTTTAACTTTGCTGTTGGCCGTGTAATAATTGGAATTGTTTTTGATGCGGTATTTACCTCATGTTATACATGTGGCAAAACCCGTGTTCGACCGATTTGCTGTGATTTTCACAGTCGCTATCGTGTGGCTGTATGCATACATTCTGACTGTTAGTGGTGCATACAACAAAGCCCCAATGAAGACACAAGTGCATTGTCGTGTTGACCGCTCTGGACTTATCGGTGGAGCTTCCTGGTAAGAAATCATTAGGGTTACATAAAAAATTTACGTGCGCTTATGGTGAAAAGTTTCACTAAAGAAGTGCTTACAACATTTTTGCAGGATATCAGTCCCGTACCCTTTCCAATGGGGAGCTCCCACATTTGATGTTGGTGAATGTTTTGCAATGATGATGGCATCATTTGTTGCTCTTGTAGAGGTTTGTGTACACTAAAAATAATGTGATGTTACCCTGCTAGTAGTCATCTATAATTAGCAATCTAGTAACAAATGTGCTACCTTTCAGTCAACTGGGACCTTCATCGCTGTGTCAAGATATGCTAGCGCAACTATGATACCTCCCTCAATTCTTGGTCGGGGTATTGGTTGGCAGGTGATTAAGTCTGACCATTACGCACCAGAACCATTGTTTCTTTCACCAATGCGTTTTGATTGTCCATTTGGTATCATCTGCAGGGCATCGGCACTTTATTGGGTGCATTTTTTGGGACAGCCAATGGGACTGCAGTTTCAGTGTAAGTGTTGCGTTACCATGTACTGAAACCAGCAGCTCTTGATTGTTTTTCTTCCTTCTTTTGAACTGGAGACCTTGATTCTTGGTTTACTATTTTTTTTGGTCTGCTCTTCAAGTATTCGTATTTTGATTTTCGCAGTGAAAATGCTGGTTTGCTAGCTCTGACACATGTAGGAAGCCGGAGGGTAGTGCAAATATCTGCTGGCTTCATGATTTTCTTCTCTATTCTTGGTAATGTGACAAGTTATTTGTAACATCCTGTATACAAGTTTTCTTGTGTATCTTTGCATAAATTTAATGCATGACAACTGATAGCAGTCATCACAGAGAAAAAAGCCTTTTCTTGGCGAGTTTCTGGTATGGTGATCATAGTTTGTCATATACCAGTAATTTGATGAATACTAGGTGTAGTACATAGCTCAAGTTCTGTGTAACATGTTGTTTCCCCTCCCCCCTTTTGCTGTTATACTATGTTGTTCTAATTTATTTTGTGTTTGCTAAACCAGGGAAATTTGGAGCCATTTTTGCGTCAATTCCACTGCCAATATTCGCTGCTCTTTACTGCATTTTCTTTGCATACGTTGGTAAGTCTAGATAGCTACCATCACTCGACAAGGTCCATCACTGTAATAATTATCTCAATGCTCCCACTTGTAGGTGCCTGCGGTCTGAGCTTCCTCCAGTTCTGCAATCTCAACAGCTTCAGGACCAAGTTCATCGTGGGGTTCTCCATCTTCATGGGCTTATCAGTTCCCCAGTACTTCAACGAGTACACGTCGGTCGCAGGCTATGGCCCGGTGCACACAAGCGCTCGATGGGTACGCGAAAGAAGCGTCACAGTCTCGTTAGTGTATCCTCCTCCTTAAGGCAAGAGATTGCAACTAGATCACCTACTAACAGAATCCTGTCGTTGTTTCCTGACAGTTCAACGACATGGTGAACGTGCCGTTCTCGTCGAAGCCGTTCGTGGCGGTGCTGGTGGCTTACTTCCTGGACAACACGATGCACAGGCGCGACGGCGCGGTGAGGAGGGACAGGGGGTACCACTGGTGGGACAAGTTCAGGAGCTTCAGGACGGACACCAGGAGCGAGGAGTTCTACTCCCTGCCCTTCAATCTTAACAAGTTTTTCCCTTCCGTGTGAGCCAAAATGTGGGACGATGATTCTGTAGATCCAGGGGTGGGGTGCGTTGGATTGGCTGAAGGCTTGACATGCCTTGTTGCATTTTGGCTCAGCACGGGGTAGGGAACTGCTGATTGTTAGCAACATTTTCTGTCAGGTTCTTTCTTGTAACAGACTCGGGGCTTTGTTTGCTCGACTCGAATCATCTATGCCGCATGGGTCTTACTTTTGCTGCAGCATCACAATGAGAAACAACAGCGCGTACCTTTTTGTCACCTTTTGCTGATAGCATCGCAGTTTGCCTAGTCGGTTACTCATCGTTTGCTTCAGTCTGCTCACGCGGGGACGATGCAATGCAACGCCGACCCGAATGGTCAGCTCGGTCCAAGCAAGGCTTCGTCACCGCTGACTCTGCGAACGCCGGGCGCCGGCACGAAAGTAGAAAGGAGGCTAGGGCGGCGCACGCCGTAGGTGTCGTCGTCGGTGCCCGCGTGAGTGAACTCTGGCCGTGGCCTTTGTAGCCCATAGTAGGTTGATCGGGCGTTCGATCAAGCTGAGCTGAGGCCCTGTAACCTGAATGGAATGCTGAGTACTGCTCGCGGCAGCGACTGGGAGTCTGGCGATCTGGGATCGAGGAAGTTCTGAGCCAACTGCAGAACACTTCCCCTATAAAACCTGGAAAGACTCTGAACAGTAACCAACTTTTGAACAATTTTCGTACATAAACTTGCTCCCAATCTTAATGAAATGGCATGCAGGCTCTTGTTCTTGAAAAAACAAAGTATTACCTAGATTGGGTTTGACCTGTACATGTGATCTAGGTTGGGTTCGAAACAGGTCAGGGTCGGGTGGACTGGGTTTTGTTAGCCAAATGTTGTCCATGCCAGGTATGATCAGTCGCCTCAACCGGTTTATGAACTATTATGAGAGTTTATGATTCGTTCCGGAACAATAAAATATTTAGGATGAGAACTAAACTTTTTGAATAGTTGAAGGATAAAAAGTAGACTTTCTTCTTTCAACAGTTCATGCGGGTAGGAACTAAGATGAAAAATCAACATGTCTCAAGACAAAAATAGTGAATAAAAATAAATAAAAGTGTTATAAATTTAAAAATGCCATCAATATATTAAACAATATAAAGTTAAAAATGAAATAATGCAACAAGAGAAGGCATATGCACCATCTCATAAACAAAAGTAGCATCCACATATAGCATGTCCAAAATTAAATATTTACTATTAAATCAAATGACCATATTCATAAGTGGATAATCTAGCAAGAAAAATCGGAATGTCTTATACCAGCGAACATTATGTTGTATCATATCCTACCCGCCTGAGTTGGCATCGGGCTAGATCATGTCTAGATTTTAAAAAACAAATATTACCCTCCTATTCCACTAGATTAGGAAACGGTTTAGGTCGACAATTATCCTAACCACTTTCACCCCTACTAGAAAGGCCACTTTCTTATTTTAGTTAATGCTCATGTCCAATTTTTGTGAAAGTATTTTGAGCTCTTAAGGACTCACTGGAGTATGTATAATACTATTCGTTGGTATTTAAGTCAAAAGAGTTATTTTGTCTTATGAAAATTTCGTAAAGTTTTAAGTGACATGTAAAATGATATTGGTTTCGCTAAGATGAAACTTTTTTGGCACCTCTGTTTTAACTATATTTTTACTCGTTTTAAAATGAAATGATTCTCCGCCTCTTGATATATGTTTGGGAACTAGTTGTCAGGATTTAGCAGACCCTTGTGCTAGCAAATTTTTAATGGTTTGACCACGATATGTTAGTCGGTTTTGCTATTAAGAAATGATTATACGTTGTTTCAAGTGAAAAAACTCTCTTATCACTGGTGGATTATCTACTTATGTACTGATCTCTCTGTTAATGAAAAGAAGGCCTATAATTTTTTCACAAGTCAAACCATGTAATGTTTGACTATGTATATGACAAACTATTAACATATACTCCATACCAAATCAATATCATTAGGCACATCATGAATTATATTTTCACATTGTATCTATATTGCACTAGAGTAGTTGATTTTTCCTTATTAATTTGGTCAAACTTTACACTGTTTAATTTTAGACAAACATACACACACCTTCTTTTCAGAAATGGAGGGGTACTGATTCGGCTTTGATCGTGGGATTTACTTTACCATCAATATGACCGGGATGGTTCCTGATGCTCCGGGAATTGAAGTTAGTATTTGGTCAACATTCGTCTAGTAGGATATGCAATTTTCTAGTTTCGTGATTATGCGTGCTTTTGTTTTGACATGTAGGTTTTTTTGAAAGAATAATGTAAATTCTTGTATTTATTGTACATCATGATGCAGAGGACGAATAATGTATCTTTTCCATTAACTACGGATATTGTAGCCTCATCATTTATTTAATTTTTTGCATGGGAAGAGGGGGTCTGGAAGGACCCCGATTGTATAGCTTCGTCGGTGGAGTACAAGTTACATAGAGAACCTTGAAAAAAAAATACAACTAGGTCCTCAACTTCTGCATAGCCTCATTAATATAAGGCGTAGGTAAAAATGCTCCATATGATTTGGAGTTGCTTATCAACTCTATATCTCACACGGTACAGCCTCGATCTCAGACTCTGATTCATTGAGGAAAAGCAAATTAGCAGCAGTATCATAGACAGATCGTCTCGTCTGCGCATAAAGCTAAATATATTTGACAGCAGAACAGAGGAGGTTACACTTGCGTGGTTGTTAGGACACAATGGTTTGTGGCATTTGGAGGACTTAGCAAGATCACGTGAGAACAAATATGTGGAGTTCAGTAATTGATAATCGAATCATGGATGATCCTGGATGTTCGTCGGGACCTTCTTGGCCGCTCTAGAGCACGTGGAGATGCAAGACAGGAGGAAGCTGCCCTCCGATTCGAGAGATGCAGGACAGGAAAACAGCGAGCGAACGTGTGTATCCTGACAGGAGTCCGACTGTCGAAGCAGATCCCGTTTCCCAATTCCGGTCGTACGATCGAGTTCTTTGAATCAATCATTCCGGCACACACATGCATATAAGATAAGATAAGATAAGCTCAGCTTAGGCAGATGACTCACACCCAACACAACAAATGGAGCGCCCGTAGTAGGTGAGTTGCCCCTGTTGTGTTTATTTTCGTTATGTACTCACCCAGCTACATGAAGAAGACAACAAGTGGCTGCAACTTGACACATCCTGTGGCAAATATTTGGCCAAAAAAAAAACTCTCTCTCTCTCTCTCTCGAGCAATCTGCAAACAACTCTCTCTCTCTCTCTCTCTCTCTCTCTCTCTCTCTCTCTCTCGCAATCTGCAAACAAGAGCAGATGGCATTTCATTTCAGCTTTCAGTAGTTAACTCATCAGATCAATCAAGTCCATGTGTTGCTTGCTTGCCTTCCCACAACACTTTCTCATCGATGCTCTCCATGCCCCCAAGGCCCCAACCATTCCTTCAGGATGAAACCATTTTCTCCCGGTGTGTCCCCCAGTGTTTCCCTATGGCGAGGGCAGTCCACGAGGCGATTTGCACTTAGGCGGGATCCGTGTCCTCTAATGGGACAAAGGCCAGCCATCCCTACACTACACAGGAAGATTCCTGCGTCCAATTGTGCTTGTTGCCATCAGCAACATGCTGCTAATGAGAAAGATATTAAACAAGTAGTTGTAGTGATATCGGCGCTGCCTGGAGTATTTTGTGCATGGCGGCCGGTTGTGCCATGACTGGTTAGCACACTGCGATTAGTTAACTGGTTATGGTTGGACTGGGAGGAGTCAATGTGAACCCTGCAATTCGTGTTTCAAAGTTCCTTCGATCTGGCGTTTCTGATGTGTGTCAGGGAAGAGCGATTTTGTCTATTACTCTGTTCATCCATGCATGACAGGATCAAGACTCTGTCAGAATTGCTCTCCAAGGAATAAATGTTAACTTTGCAATTCGTGTTTCAAAGTTTCTTCGATCTGGTGGTATCCTTTGTCCTAAATGTAACTTAGAAAAACTTAATTCTAGGTATGTCCTCTCATTAAAATTTAAAAGTTCAAACACTTCTTGTTCTTGATAGTCGCGCCACTTTGATTGACGATTTATAAAGGGCGACAGCGCCAATTAAATTCTAGGTATGTCCTCTCATACGTCCTAAATGTAACTTAGAAAAACTTAATTCTAGGTATGTCCTCTCATTAAAATTTAAAAGTTCAAACACTTCTTGTTCTTGATAGTCGCGCCACTTTGATTGACGATTTATAAAGGGCGACAGCGCCAATTAAATTGGCGATTTCTGCGTTCGCACGCCGGGCCGATTGGCGCCTACATGGAAAGCCATCACGATACTCTGCTATCGACAACTCAATTGGTATGGTACCTAGATCCAATAACAAAAGGTTGTGAGTTAAATTCCCAGCCATGATATTCGTAAATCCAATTTTTATTTCAGATTATTTGTTTTTTAACAAGATTCTTTGGTTTTTTAGATGTTCACATTCTTTGCTTGCTATTGGATTTTTTTTACCAGCATATGTGTCAGCTGGGTAAAAGAAAAGAGAAAACGCTCGTAAGACCAAAATGTAAGAGGAAGGGGATTCGAACCAACTACCAACGGTTAAAATAGGGTATACATAATATAAATATAGTTAGGGTGCGTTTGTTCATAATTGTTTTTACCACTTTACCGTAGGGGAAGCCCTTACGGTAAATTTTATATTTAAAGAGGAAAAGTTGTACAAAAAGGCCAACAGGTCCAAGAGAAAACAAATTAAGGTGGGAGGAAATGGAATAAAATAAACATGAACCTAAACAAAAATATTGAGCAAGAGCAACCAGTCAACAAGCGGTTGAATAAAGGAAGCCTTAATTTTGAAGCGGTGAAGCAACATCTCACTTTGAAAAGCCACTTTTCATCTCCCAAAAGAGCACAGCTGATTTTTAAAAATAATACCGTTCCTTCAAAATATTCCTAACACATCATGCAAAAACTTCCATGTAGTAGGATCCTGAGAAAGCTCGCATAGCTGTATCAAATCGTGCATCCAGAGGAAGAAGATGATCCCAGGAAAATATCCAAAATGTTCCAACAAAGTCTAGCGAAGGACCAGAAAAATAAGTTTAGTGGTGCCAAACGGGCACCCCAAAATAGGTTTAGGGTTCAGCTATCTCAACCTACTTTTCTTGTAAAAAAGAGCCAACAAACATATGCTAGTGATTTTAGTATGTGCAAAGTTTCAAGGTGAAATAACATGTGTGGTGCTCTGTGCAAAAAATAAACAAATTTGAAGCTGATTTTGGGATATGTTTGTTGCCACAAATGGGTATTGATTTTTTTTTGTACAGAGCACCACAAATGTCACTTCACCATGAAACTTTGCACATACTTAGAATTCCCCTTTCTTCAGATTTTTTTGAAATGTTTTCATATTTTGATTGAATTTCGAAACGGGCAGGAACATGTTCGCTCGGGAGTCAAATGGTGCTCTCTTATATGACGAAGTACTTTATGAGACAAATTAAGACCTACCGTTTCCTAGCATTCAATATAAATATTCGTAATGACTCTACTAGTCAAAAATTTCGAACTTTTTGTCTCTATGTTTGTCCGAATCGACAACTTTTACAGGACTGAAGGGAGATTTAGTCTCATGAGGTGTCAATGATTGTATAGACAAATTTTGACCATTATTTTTGTTACAGTATGTTTACAAATCCAAAATAGATGTATATCATGAAAAAAAATTGATGAGACAAATTATGAAATTAACATGTACTCCCTCCGTTCCTAAAATAAGATGTTTTAGCATTTTCTGTCCCGCACGTTACTAGATGCGTTTTAGTGCGTAGATTCATGTGCATCTTACACTAAAACACGTCTAGATACATGTGGGCTAGAAAAGAATAAAACATATTATATTTAGAAACGGTGGGAGTACGATTTTCGAGATGTGAATATTCATAATGATATTAGTAGTAAACATTCTCAGACCAGCTTTGTCCAGGATGACAACTTCTATGGGATCAGAGGGAGAAGCAGTTTGGCGATGTGTCAATGATTTGTATAGTTATCATGTGATTTGAAAAAATTCAGTCACTTTCCCTTAACTGGGATACATATAAGTTTGGTCCACCTTGCTAAGTGCTGATTGTTCTATGGCGATGTCACTTTAGACCTCGTTAGTGTCTGGAGCCAGTCTATGGGTTCCCATTAATGTGAGCAACCCAATAATTAGAATGGGAATCTTCCCATTGGGGGCTGTCAACCACAACAACATATTCTGGAGAGATATCCATCAAGTACATAGCCACGAGGAGACACTGATAGGCCTGAGGAATTCATGGGCGAGACGCAAAATCCTTATTCCGTTTTGATTTTCCATCGCTTTTGAGTACTGTAGATAGCCACAAGCAAGAGGAAGAGAAAGAAAGGGAAAAGAAAACTGAAGAAAATAACGTAGTGGTAACAAGAAACAACTTGCGTTGATCATCCACCCCTAGGCATGACAGACAAACTAACAACATGCCACTTTGTTGTTAGTATGTTTGTTGTGCCTAGACAACATGCCACCTACTGGCAACTGTATGAAATACTGACAAATATTAAGTGTGAGTATTTTTCTGCCATAGTAGACTACTTAGTGTGTAAACAAATATGACACTATGTTCTAAATTACGGCAGTGAATATAAAACATACTCGACCTGCATTTGATTCCGATTTGGTGCGCGCAGACGAATGTTGACTCCGGCTCTGAGTCTGCCTGGGGGCAAGAGAAGCAACCAGTGGACAGGAGTAGAGAGATACACTAATCTATACTGGTAGGTTTTTGTTTGCTGCACGCCATGCTTAACTTGATGGTAAGAGATATACTACTATATTGACCATGATGCTTCCACAAGCACTCCGAGATAAGCATAAAATAGACCATCTATATGTAAGACTAGTTAAATTTTGCGCGGCGTCACGCCGCGGCCTTGCTGAGAATAATTTGTGGTAATTTGTGTATTTTTTAATTGTGTTATATATATTGTAAGGAAAGGCAGTAGTTATAACGTGTATAATGTAGTTAGCGCAAATTCAATTTGAAATCATTCCGTAATTAGAGCGAATAAATTTGTATTTTCTCGAAATATTCATGTAATCAAGAATTTTTTTTAAAGAAATGTGAGCACATAATTAGATAGATTTAAGTTATATTGCTTGTAATTATGTTAGCTAAATTGAAATGATGAAATGTAGTTCCATCTTGCCTTATTTTTTTTATTTAACACCATATTTAGTTGAAATTTATAATGGTTATGTCTAAATATTATGTTTGTATTTTGACGTAAATTTGTAATTTAGATCCTTGTTTAGAGGAGATGTACTTTATTAAAAACTATTAAATTCAATTCATCTTTGGAGGAAAAGAATTTGAGATTTCCTGAAATGTGCATGTAATGAAGCGTTATTTAAATTTAAGTTCATATTTAAAGAGATTTAAGTTTACTTTAAGCATTTAGTAAATTGAATCACATAAGTGGAGCGAGTTTAGGTATATTATTTGTAAATGTTAACCTAGTCGGTTTGGTATGATATGTTTGTGTTTTATCTTACATATTAAATTTAACTCAATAATCGGAGGGAATTTTAATTGAACCCAATATTCGGAGGGAATACATTGGTTGAGCATTTTTTGAATTCAATTTTAAACTCATACTTGGAGGGAATATATTGTTTGAGCATTTTGTGAATTCAATTTTTAACTCATAATCTGAGGAAATGAATTTGCATTTTTGCCAAATAATCATCTAAGAAAGCATTTTTTTTGAAGTGTCAAATATGCTTGTTTTTTCTTTTCATAAATTTGTGATTGAATTTCATAGTCGGAGGAAATATTTTGTATTAGCATTTATTAAAGTAAGGCCATAATTACCTGAAATGAGTTTGTATTTCCGACAAATATCCAACTAATCAAGCATTTTTAAATCTATATAGAAAATTAGAGAGAACTTAGCCATATTACCTATAATATGTTAGCTAAACTGAAATGGTAAAATATGTTTTCTATTTTGACGTAAGTATTTTTTTAATTCATAATTAGAGGAAATACACTATGATTATACCGAAATATTCACCAGATTGAGTATTTATTTAATTTAACTACATATTTGGAGAGAGATTAATTATATTATCTCTAAATGTGAACCATTTTGAAATGTTTTAATATGTTTGTATTTTGGTTTAATCATTTATTAAATTAAGTACATAATTAGAGGAAGTTAATTTGTATTTGCTTCAAATATCCATCTAATAAAGTTTTTTTAAATTTAAGCACACAATTAGAGACGTCACTATTTAATTGAAGTCAGAAAAATCCATTAGAACGTGAATCCACATTTGGGGAAAGTTTACTCGTATGGTGTGGAAATATTGGCCGTATTACTTCTAAATATGTTAGTATAATTTAAATCGTCAACTATGGTTCCAAATTGAAATGTGAAATCTATAAGGAGATGAATTGTCAGTAAATATGTAAGGTTAGTGACAATGGGAGAAGGCAACGAAAAAGAAAGGAGAATGGAAAAAAACTAAAAACATATGAAGGGAAAAAAAGCAGTTTGTCATTCCGAATATCTCGAGATATGTTTAGTGAGTTTGTCATCTCGAATATCTCGAGATATAATTAGGGAGAACGCATTTTGTGAATATTCATTAAATCTGATTCAGTGTAATTAAGGGAAGTACTTTTAAATCTGGCAACGCTTACATTTGAAAGTTCTTCGAACTTGGAAATTATTGGGAATGTAAAAAAGTTTACATTTAAAAGCTGGTTGGATTTCACACATTCGGTAAGTTAGGAAGGTATTGAGGTTATAATTTTTTTTAACATTTACGAAACGTTAAGTTTTGGGGGTCATTTAAAATTTTTAGGAACATTTAAATTTAAAATTTTGATCGCATGGCGTATGTAGATACCATTCATTTTATTTTTTCCATTTTGCTTTATTTTTTTTATGTTTTTTTGGCGCAAATTGAAAGCAACTAAATTTGTAATTTTTTTTCCATTTTGGTTTATTTTTTTCTGATTTTTTTTGGTGCGCAAATTGAGAGCAACTAAATTTGAAATTTGTTTTCCTTTTTCTGGAACTTGTGTCAGGCAGTGGGGCCCACTTGACTTGATGCAAATTATGTTTGAAATAATTTGGATAAGGTCGTAAACTATTTGAAATGGCTATTATGTTTTCCACATTTTTTTCGAATTTTGTTTGAATTGATTTGGAGCCGTATTTTAGAATTTCCGAAAGTTGAAAATTTAAATATTAAAAAATAAATGAATTTTTCCCATAAATAGATAGCATGTAATTTTATGATTATTTTGATATTTTTTTATATTTGAAATAATTTGGATAAGGTCGTAAACTATTTGAAATGGCTATTCTGTTTTCCACATTTTTTTCGAATTTTGGTTGAATTGATTTGGAGCCGTATTTTAGAATTTGCGAAAGTTGCAAATTTAAATATTCAAAAATAAATGAATTTTTCCCATAAATAGATAGCATGTAATTCTCTGATTATTTTGATATTTTTTTCATATTTTTCTGTTTGGTAGATTTAAAGTAATTGATTTTGCAAATTCAAATTTTTTTCTGCAAAAAAAAAAAACGCAGACATGTGGGGCCCACCGTGGCACTGTTCAACGCTGTAGATAAACAATGACATGAACAGTACCACGAGCTTCCACAGGCCGCGATTCGGGCCAACTTCCCATAAATAGATAGCATGTAATTTTATGATTATTTTCATATTATTTTCATATTTTTCTGTTGGGTAGATTTAAAGTAATTGATTTTGCAAATTCAAATATTTTTTTGCAAAAAAAAAAGGAAAAAAAACGCAGACATGTGGGGCCCACCGTGGTACTGTTCAACACTGTATATGAACAGTGACATGAACAGTACCACGAGCCCCACAGGCCGCGATTCGGGCCAACTTTCATATAGTGAGTAATTTTATGTATGAAATGTTTTGTTATAATGACATAATAAATGTCGAAGGAAATTCGAATTTGACGAAATTCGTCGAATGTTTGTGCGAATTTGGATCGGAAATCGAGGAGTTAGAGTCGACAAAACTCAAAACCGATCACGGGGGTGGAACCCACTCGTCGACGCGCATATATATCGTGTATATAATTTTTGGGAAACGCGGGGATTTTTTGTCAAAATTCGTCAACGTTTGTGCGAATTTGGATCGGAAATCGAGGAGTTAGAGCCGACAAAACTCGAAACCGTTCACGGGGGTGGAACCCACTCGTCAACGCGCATATATTTCGTATATGTAATTTTTGGGAAACGCGGGTTTTTTGCAAAAAATTTGACAAAATTCGTCAACGTTTGATCGAGGAGTTAGAGCCGACAAAACTCGAAACCGTTCATGAGAAGGAACCCACTCGTCGACGCGCATATATTTCAGAAAAATTGACAAAATTCGTGAAATGTTTGTGCGAATTTGGATCCAAAATCGAGGAGTTAGAGTCGACAAAACTCGAAACCGTTAATTTTTGAAAAAACGTGAGGATTTTTCTGCAAAAAAATTGTCAAATGTTTGTGTGAATTTGGATCTAAAATTGAGAAGTTAGAGTCGACGAATCTCGAAACCGTTCATGAGAATGAACCTACTTGTCGACGCGAATATATTTCATATATATAAGTTTTGGGGAAACAAAAAAAATTTGAGAAAAAAAATGTTGCAAAAAAAAAAGAAGGGAAAGCGCTACAGTACCCCCGGGTACTGTAGAACACTGTGCCATCTACAGTGCCCGGGGCGCTCCCAGGCCGCGGATCCGGCCAGCTTTAATATAGTGAGTAATTGGTCGAGCATTTTCCTCTTCATGTGAAGCGGTTCATTTAGCTTTCCCGAGATTTTCCTTTCCGAATTTCTGGTGATGGAATCGAATTTGGTTCCACCAGCGCGCACTTGAAATTGTGCTTCCGTTTTCTTCACATGCTTCACAGCGATGTTGCCTTGCAAGTTCGCTTCTGGATCATTAGGATATGGTAGCATATGTATGACTCACCATGATTTGGAGTAATAACCGAACTTTTTCGACATCATGGAAAGTAAGGCGCCATACTCACATGCAGATACACATGTAGCATCTACTTGCTTATAATACGACACATCCATTCCTTTGCAAGGTCATTTGTTTTTGGTATATGTGAGGTAATGTTACACTACACTTCGGAGGGAAGGGGCTTGACACGGATAACGAAAAGCAACTTGCACCTGGACCCGTCTACACACGCACCCGTTCCCTGTCTACAGTTCGGAGAGGCGGAAACTAGGCGACCTCGAGCCCTCCTCCTCCCGCCGGCGGATCCGCCGCTCCCCTCCGCCTCCGGTCGCCGGTCCGGCACCGTGAGGTGGGGGGGAGCTCGGGCTCCTGCTCGGGGTGTAGTTTCTTAGGTGGTTAGTAGGTGTGCGTGCCCTGCGGCGCTGTCGAGGACGGAGGCGATGGCGGTGGTGTTTTGGGCGTGGTGGTGCTCCCCCTTCTTCCCCCGTTCCGGCGTTGTCGTCGGGAAGGCCGTGGAGCTGGTTCGTCGGGGCTCCTTCTTCTTCTTTGCTGCTCTGGCTGGCCGTGGCGGCATAGGGAGGAGCTGGTGGAGGTTGGTGTTCCCGTTTTGGTGTTCGTGTTGCAGGTGGTCTCCTTCGGTGCTTCTTCTCCGGCCGGCCGTGGTGGCGAGGGGAGGGGAGTCTGGAGGTGGTGAGGTGCCCGTGGTGGTGGTCCTCGACGTCGGCGAGTCGGCTGGTTGTGGGGTGGTTGCGGGAGAGGAAGCTGTGGCTGTTCGCGTTCAACGCTCTTCGGTCCCGTCGCGAGGCGGCGGGCGGCTCCTGCAGCTATCTACAAGGTGTGGAGGCGACCTCTTCTCGCCGGCGTGCGGTACGGCGGCTCGGCCGGCGTCTAGGGTTCTGGGAAGAGCCTGAGGATCTGATTGCGTTCCTTTCCGGCGGCTGAGGGTGCTTTGTGCACTTTTCCAGGGTTCTTTTGTAATTTTCTGTTTCTTCTGGACCTTGCTGTAAAAGTGGCTGGCCTCCTTAATATATGATCAGATCCTTCCTTTCAAAAAAAAAAAAGAAAAGCAACTTGCACCAGACACGTATAAACTTACATGAAAAATCCTCACAAAGTGACCAACAAAAACCACAAGACCAACCTATTCACTCAATTTTGCACAACTATAGATTTCAGATACAGTGTACTAGAACCTCTACATGAAAACAACAGCACCAAGACTACATGTTACAAGCTTGGCATGCACCACACCATCATCTACAATTGCTCTTAACAAAGTACACAAGTGGTTTCATTTTCTTCGAGATGAAGGGAATAAAATATTACAATTCCTCATATCCAATTTCCAAGAGGTCAAACATGTTCATATTGCAAACGGTTTCCCACAGTCTTGTTGCCATAGAGCTCTGTATTGTAAACGAGTGTTTACGTACAACTGTTACCGACACAATGAGCGACAGACAATTATATTCCCAGTCGTGGAAGGCCTCATCCGCCACGCGTAATTGCATTTAACCGTGGGTCATTTTCGTGCCGTTTCCAATAAAGGGTGTCCTTAGCGTTGATTTGTACTAGTGGACATGCCGGCGGGACTAACTCATTTGTCGCGTCTGCCACCTCGCCATGTTGAGTCAAATCCCCTTTTCACTTCCCTTCGACATTTTCTAACCCATTCATCGTCACACCCATTTTATCGTGTAGGTTGGAGACACATATTGAGCTAACCATGTAACCAAGTAGACAAGTATGCATTTTTTAATACTGAAATAGCTGCATTTTTCTGGAAAGGTAATTAATAGATTTCATGCTAGAGTCATCGCAACGAAATTTTTTCACTAGAATGTACGGGACACAAAGTTGTGTGTAAGTAATTTTACCTATCACAAGCATGCCTGAATTTTTTTTAAACGTATACCACATAAAATACCTGTAATTGCCGGTCCGCCCCCTTTCGTGCATATCTCTAAGCTCGGGAGACAGGTTTGAATTTTTGGTGTGGCGTTGAACTGTCCATCTTGAACCCTCACACTAGTAGAAAAAAGCTTATAGGTGAGATGCTATCAGTGGCGCACCAGGCTTACGGTGCGCCACTGATAGTCTTCACCTCTGTTTTGCGATTTGCCAGAAAATACCAGTGGCGCACAAGATATTGGTGCGCCACTGGTATACCAGTGGCGCACCGTAAACCTGGTGCGCCACTGGTAAGTTCCATCAAAATTTTGAAATTTTCGGGGTGGAGGAGAGAGAATACCAGTGGCGCACCAGGCTAGTGGTGTGCCACAGGTAATTTTCTATCTGTGGCGCACCGAGCATCGTGCGCCACTGGTAAGTTCTCTCCGATATTTTCCAACTGTGGAGAGAGATTACCAGTGGCGCACCATGTTCGGTGCGCCACATATATAAAATTACCCGTGGCGCACCACAAACGCGGTGCGCCACTGGTAACCTGTGCAGACAGCTTAAATTCACCCCACCTACCTCCCCTCTATTATTGCAACCTCACTTCCCCCTTTGTTCTTTGCTCGAAATCTCTTGCTTCGTACCTTATTTCCTCCCCATTTTGCACCAAATTTGGTCAATCTAACCACTTTTAGTTGGTAAATCTCCCTCACACACACAGATCTCCTACATCCATGGCATAGATCTAGCTTCGAAAATCTCACCCACACCAAGATCTATAGATCTACTTTTTCTCTCCCTTCTCCAACAAGCTCGAGCTCGTCGACGTGTCGTCTCGCGGTCATCTTTTCTCATGTGTAAGGTGACTATATGGATTGGATGAAGTAAATAAATGAAGTTGTGAGATTTGGGCGAGAATGTGATCACTAAATAAATGAAAATGTGAGATTTGGGTGGATGTGATGCGTTCTCTCCGTCCGAAAATGATGTGACATGAAAATGAGTTGCAAATGTTGTCGAAACGTTGATTCGTTTCCGTTTCGGCAAAACTTTGGTAAACTTCTCGGTCCCATTAGTAGGGAGGTCATGCCGAAATTTTGCGTGACAACAACTATTGAGATGGTAATTCTACCTAATTAATTTTCTTATAGTGTACCGTCGGACGTGCAGGTGATAATGGTCGTCATGAGCGAAAAGAAAGTGGACAGATATCTGAGACACGCGATAGAGGACATGTACAAAAATGGGAGGAGGAGGTAGATGTCCGTGTCGAAAATGCAAGCTAATGACCTTGCACCACCCCTATTCCGGTGTAGTGCGGGATCACCTGCTCATGCGTGGTTTCATGGATGGCGCCCCTTGGATGAATGATGAAGATGATGTGGAGGTCCATGCGGCGCCGATGGCTGTACATGACGACGAAGTGGATCATGACATGATGATTGTTGAGAATAACAACGAGGGGGAAGAAGACGAAGAGCCTACCGCACATGACGATGGAGAACTGGACGTTGTTGATGCGGAGACGCAGTCGACGCCGCTAACTACGTTCTTGCAGAACTGCTTGTAAGGCCGACGAGTAACAATAGAGCTGCTGCTAGAGAGAAATCTAAGTTGGGGCAACTTGAGATAGATTTGAATACTCCGTTGTATCTAGGTTGCAGGCCTGAGGACTCCCGCTTGAAAGTAGTTCTCGATGTTCTGCAGATGAAGGTAAAACACCATTGGACCGACGCCAGCGTCGACGCTAATCTGCTATACTGGAAGAATGTCCTTCCGGAGAAGAACACGTGTCCTAAGAGTCTAGGCGAGGCCAAGAAAGTCGTGTGCCCTCTTGATTTACCGCACGAAAGATACCATGTATGTATCAATGATTGCTACATTTTTCAGAAAGAGGACGCGGAGAAGACCACATGTCCAGTGTGCAATGCTGCCGATACAAAAAAGGGAGGAAAGCTCCTCGAAAAGTGTGTGGTACTTTCCGCTCATTCCCGTCTGCAGAGGTATTTTCAGGACCCCAAGGAAGCAAAGCTCGCTGGCACGTGGATAGAAAGAAGTCAGTGCTACAAGATCCGGAGCGGATTGATAAGGCAATGCTGACACACCCTTCAGATGCAACCCAGTGGAAAGCATTAGACGGTTACGATAAAAATTTCGGGGCAGAGTCAAGGAACATCAGGTTGGGTGCGAGCACCGACGGACTCAACCCATTTGGCAAACAGAGCAACACACATAGCACCTGGCCAGTGTTTGTGTGGATATACAACCTCCCCCCTGGCTTTGCATGAAGAGGAAGTACATTCACATGAGCATGCTCATTCAAGGGCCGAAACAACCAGGCAGCGACATCAATCTGTATCTGAAACTACTGAAAGATGACTTGACCACGTTATGGGCGCCGGAAGGGGTCATCACATGAGACGCCATCGCTCAAGAGTATTTCCCATTGAGAGCCGCGTGCTCTGTACGGTGCACGATTTGCCCGGCTGTTGATACGTCTCAAACGTATCTATAATTTTTGATGTTCCATGCTTGTTTTATACCAATTGCTACATGTTTTGAATCTATTTTATATCACTTTTATACATTTTTTGGGACTAACCTATTAACAAGATGCCGAAGTGCCAGTTCTGTTTTCTGCTGTTTTTGTATTCCAGAAAAGCTAGTCTGGAAATATTCTCGGAATTGGACGAAACTTCACGGGGGTCCCTATTTTTCCAGAACACGCCTGACGGAGCGAAGGAGCAACGGAGAGGAGCCAGGAGGGCCCCACACACACCTAGGGCGCGGGCCCCCCTCTGCCGCGCCCTAGGGTGGTGTGGGCCCCTCGGGGTCCGCAGCCGCCGCCCTTTCGCCTACTTATTCCCCACGACGCGAAAACCCTAAGTACCTGAGCAAATATCCACGAAAAGTTCCAGAGACGCCGCCGCCGTCAACCCTAGCTCGGGAGGGTTCAGAACCTCTTCCCGGCACCCTGCCGGAGAGGGGAATCGCCACCGGAGGCTTCTACATCGCCATGCCTGCCTCCGGAGTGATGCGTGAGTAGTTCATCCTTGGACTACGGGTCCATAGCAGTAGCTAGATGGTTGTCTCTCCACTTTGTGCCATCATATTTAGATCTTGTGAGCTGCCCTACATGATCAAGATCATATTATTGTAATGCTACATGTTGTGTTTGCTGGGATCCGATGAATATTGAATACTATGTCAAGTTGATTATCAATTTATCTTATATGTTATTTAAGATCTTGCATGTTTTCCATTACTCGTAGATGCTTTGGCCAAGTAGATGCTTGTAACTCCAAGAGAGAGTATTTATGCTAGATAGTGGGTTCATGCCTCCGTTTAACCTGGGATAGTGACAGAAAGTTCTAAGGTTGTGGATGTGCTGTTGCCACTAGGGATAACCTAACGATGCTATGTCCACGGGCATATGTGTTTGTTTACATTACGCGCTTTACTTAATGCAATTATCCGTTGCTTGCAACTTAATACCAACGGGGGACTCGGATGACAACCCGGCGATGGATTATGAGTCATAGATGCTGTTGGATAACGGTCTATGTATCTTGTCGTAATGCCCAATTAAATATCACAGTAGTCAACATGTCATATATATGCATTGTCATGCGCTCACTATTTGTCAATTGCCCAGCTGTAATTTGTTCACCCAACATGTTAGTTATCTTTTATGGAGAGACACCACTAGTGAACTGTGGACCCCGGTCCATTCTTTTACACTGATTAAACAACCACAAACTGCAAACTGTTCCTTTTCAATTCTCTGCAATATAATACTCATTTTCCACACAAGACGTTTAATCCTTTATTTTCAGCAAGCCGGTGAGATTGACAACCTCACTGTTTCGTTGGGGCAAAGTACTTTGATTGTGTTGTGTGCAGGTTCCACGTTGGTGATCGTGTTGCGCCGTGCGGCCACCAACAACCTTCTGAAGAGTTGCTGCTCCTACTGGTTCGATGACCTTGGTTTCTTTCTGAGGGAAAACTTGCTGCTGAACTGCATCATACCTTCCTCTTGAGGTCTCCCAACGAGCGTGTGATTCACGCCATCAGCTGTGGATATGTCTTGGGCCAGGTGGTTGAGGGACACCATGCGTGCGTCAGGTGCATGGACGGTACCTGTTACCTACAGCTACCGAAAGAGGGGTCTTCGAAAACCGTCAACATGGGGCACCGAAGGTGGCTAGCTAATAAGAAAGACCCGTGGAGAAAGCGTGGAGACCTGTTCAACAATGAAGATGAGAATCGAGGACCTCCACGTAAGAGAAGCGGCGAAGATATCAAGACGCTTCTGGATAACTGGAGTGCCCTGCACCGGGAAAGAAGATGAAGGCACCAAAACCGCTCCTGGATGTATGGAAGGCGAGGTCCGTGTTTTGGGACTTGCCGTACTGGCCCATTCTCGGTACGCCTAATTGCCTTGATCTAATGCATATCACGAAGAATGTGTTCGAGAGTTTGTTTGGCACCGTGGTCAACATGGCGGAGAGGACCAAAGATGGGCCGAAAGCAAGGCGCGACCTGATATATTTTGGTTTAAGGGAAGAGCTTCAAGGGGGACCCCAGAAAAGGCCGGGGGAAGATCAGTCGGATGAGGAAACAGACGGTCACAGGGACAAAAGGGTTTAACATGCCCAGCTTTGTCGCAAGCAACTCCAACAATCAGGCGCCTACGATGGATGTTCCAGCCGCCAACCCTACTTGTGGTAGGGAGGATGCGACGCCGGCCGCCATCAATGAAGTTGCTAAAGGGGTTTCGCCAGCCAGCGTGCATCTTAGCAGCCCCCCCATCATCTTTCCACGCCCGCCCGCGGTCCAACGCCATTAGCCGAGCTCGAAGGTCTCACGGTAATTAAGCGTCGCAAGTCTCAATAAATTTATGTGTATACCTCATCCTGTTAGCGCCCTCTCTTACGCCTTAACATGCATGTTTTCGCAGGCCGACGAGGTGGGATGCACGTTGCTATTGCGTGTGGAGAATGAGCTTCGAGATGTGGCAACGGCAAGCATCATTGCACCACTTCAACGCGTGATGCACAACCCGCCTATGGCCCCTGACGTGTTTCGGGTACATATTCATTGGGTGCTCTCGGGTTATGATGACCTCCATCCTCCGAGTCAACCCGCAGGTGCCGATTCCATGGATGCTTGGGTTATCCCATGACATGGCCAAAGACACTGATCCGTTTGGACCCTCCTATCACCTGCACCCCGCCACAGCCAACACTGGTAGGGTCGGCGAATCAAGAACAGTCGGAGCAGTACATCTAGGATATGCTATCACCAGCCAACAAGACTCCATTTCCAGGGCTAGCCTTTCCATCCCTCCTGGTGGTTGATCCTGTCGAGCCAAGGCAAAGCGAGGATGATGACCACAATGACTTGATGGATCATGATTATGATGACGGAGGACTACACCACGATCACGATCTTCAGGCTCCTCCTCAATGCATTAAGCGTCTGTTCAATTCTCAAGGAACGCCTGAAGCTGCCCCCTTCACCGAGGATCAACAAGGCAACAAGCCTTTCAGCCAGGAGACACTCCTCAAAGCGGTCATGCCAGAGATTGAGAAAGGGACCATCCCTCCCACAGCGGCAGAGAAGAGGCCTAATAAAGCACGGAAAATAAAAGTGAAGAATGACTTTGCCTCCAGCAGCCAACCAGCGCCAAAGACCAAAGAGCCGTTACGGGCTAAAGACAACGTAGGCGTCTCCGAATGGCATTCGTTTCATGAGTTGGCTAAACCAATCCTGCCGCCGAGACTATCCAAACTACTAAGGGGAGATATGAGGAGTCTCCATGAAGGTATTCATCGTGTGGAGAAACTTCTTCTCAACTCCTCAAATCCATTATACCCTCTTTACCCGGTAAAGGAACCAAAGAACCTTGGCTATGCCGATGAATACCCCGCGGATGTGTTCTTCGTTAGATTTGAAGAGATCTTCGACATGTACCATATGAAACGACTCCCCATATGCTTCGTCCGCCTGCTTGCTCTCAATATGCAGTACCAGCTTATGAAAGAGGAAACCAAGCTCATAGCGATAATGGACCCCTACCACCTGCAAGAGGGCTGCCTGAACCACAGTGATGGTGCGCGAGAAGCGGCGCTCTACATACAAAAATTCTTCATACAGCATCAGGACAAGAGAGCCATTCTAATGCCATACTTTCCCGAGTAAGTCATTCGCTAGCCGCCATTACATGCTTTTCGTCGAGTTTTGTCCATACAATGGTTAATTTGAGTATGATGGTCTCCTTTTGGAGGAACAAATACTGCGTCCTCATTGTTGCATTTCCAAAAAGGTCGGAGGCCATTTATTTGGACTCGGGGAGGCATCATAAGAAAAAGACTATGGACCCATCAAGAGTGTTATGGATGAGGCTCTCACCGGATACGCCTTCCATGGGTGCCCGATGGAGAACCAATATCCGAGAGAAGAAAAGCTGGTATTCGGCCACAAAACGGATTTCAAATCCGTCACGCAGCCGGAAAGCAGTAAGCTGGACGCCTTCTACGTCTTAATGCTCATCCGAGAGTATGTACGGGATATGCAGCAACTACAGTTGCCAGGGCAACTCCGCACATGGTGCCTGAACAACATGACGGAAGCCACTGATTCTTAACACAGACTTGAATTCGTTCGCATCCAGCATACGATTGTGACAACAATCAACAAGGATGTTCTCCGTAAGGAGGGGCTGTTCTACTACGGTTCTCCGCCAGCTAACGCCGACGTTGAAAGACGCTCAGAAGATCAGGGTGACTACAGGCCATTCAACACTCTAAATGGCATGGACCCTTTCCCGCCGAAGCCGAAAAAGAAAGCGAGCAAGAAGAAGCAGTGATGGTATCAACATGTGGTCTTCTTCCCAGTGATGGCCTCCGACTGCAATATATCGTTGAACTTTTATTTGTGTTTTGTAAACGTTATTCAGAAACTTGTTGCAATCGTTGAACTTTTATGTTATCTACTATCAAATGTGATGAACTTGTGAACACTTTGTGTTATTCATAAACTATGTGATGTATATGTATTCTAATATCATATGTGGTGAACTTGTGTTATTCAAAAACTGTTTACTGCATGTGTACGTTATACCTGTGAAAATACGAATACGGTACATTTTTTTTAAAAAAATTGCAAATTATACCAGTGGCGCACTAGAACCTTACCTGTGGCGCACCGGGGATATTACCTGTGGCGCACTAGATCCTTACCTGTGGCGCACCGTGCATATTACCTGTGGCGCACCAGATACTTACCTGTGGCGCACCGTGCATATTACCTGTGGCGCACCAACAAATTACCTGTGGCGCACGGTGGGGACACGGCACGGATATGGGGTGCCCCCAAAGGTTACCTGTGGTGCACTAAAGGCGACTACCAATGGCGCACGGGCCGGTGCGCCACTGATAGTGCATCGCTGGTGCGCCACAGATAACACTTATCAGTGGCGCAGATTTAGTGGCGCACCACCGTGCGTCACTGATAGCTGATTTTGGTGCGCCACTGATAGCGTTTTTTCTACTAGTATCAAAATATGAACTTCTTGGAACAATTGTAAATAAAATTGATTAGAATAAAGCATGGACATATTCAAGAAAACACATAGACCCATCAGCAAATATCAATCCAACAAAAATCTACCACCTGATACACGCTTTTCTTTTTGGAACCGAGTTCTAATCTACAAGTGACGATTCTTTCACACTCCAGTTGGAAACCTCCAAATCGTCGGCATTTGGCACGTCCACGACATGCCCGGATAAGAAGACAAACGCAATGTCCATCTACCCTGTGCTTCCACTGTTACATCGATGCCGGCCGGCCATCATTCTTTTCTTCGCAGTTCATACCACATCCAAAGAGAGATCCCTAATTAACAAGTTGACTCCTTCCTTTATCAACCTCACACCAACCAACATTACACGTCCAGAAGTAGATTAAGAATTCGCTAATCACACTCGTGACACTCCTCTCAGCTTCAGCTTCTCTCTTCCTCGGCTCCATATAATAGCCCCAGCCCACCCCGTCCTTCTCACAGAACCAAGAATCCAAAACGCAACCACGAGCAACGGAAAGCGTGACCGGAGTAAATGGGGAACTGCCAGGCGGCGGATGCGGCGGCCGTGGTGATCCAGCACCCGGGCGACGGCAAGGTCGAGCGCCTCTACTGGCCGGCTACCGCGGCCGACGTCATGCGCAAGAATCCCGGGCACTACGTCGCGCTCGTCGTCCTCCACGTCTCCGGCGGCGGCGGTGACGCCAAGCCTGACCCTTCTGTGGCAGCCGTCGCCGGAGGCGGCACCAGGATCACGAAAGTGAAGCTTCTCAAGCCCAAGGACACGCTTCTCCTGGGCCAGGTCTACCGCCTAATCACCTCCCAAGGTTCGTACCCTCTGTCCATACTGGATTGGATTGCTCTGTTCTCAGTCGAGGGGTCGATCCCTATCATCCATGGAGACTAATCAATCTGGCTGTTGGTGCGTGCAGAGGTGACAAAGGCAGTGCAGGCGAGGAGGCAGGAGAAGATGCGTAGCTGCGACGAGGTAATCGAGCAGCAGCGGCCGCGCCTACACCGGAGGCGGCAGCCGCCGAGGCCGAGGGGCGATGCTGCCGCCGCCAACGACGAACAGAGACAGCCAACCGATCACCAGGTAATTACTACACGCCTGACTTCTCCTATGCATGTCACAATCGCAACCGCTCATCTGTCGATTCGTTCTTGGTCCAGGAACGGAGGCGGCTGGAGAAAGACCGGCACCGGAGCATCGCCGGTGGCAGCAGAGGCCCGCACTGGCGGCCGTCGTTGCAGAGCATCACTGAACTTTCGAGCTGACTGACGCTTCTACAAGTGAATTACTAGAAGAATAGAAAGGTTTGGACTTGGGAGCTAGAAATGTACATTAGGGGACAAGGAGCAATATGGTTCTACCAAAGGGTTGCTCTGTCCTTGTAGTAGTTGGCAGTGAAACAGTGATTTCAATGTGCGAAAACATAAATCGCCTTTTGACCCTGTTTCAATCTGTTTGGTGATTTTGAAAATGGCTGGATTCTTCCTGTACAGTACAGTACCTTGTGGAGAATCCGGTATGGAGGATCTAGCGGTTCATCCGAGTCGGAGACGCACAGCATATCTCAGGTGCTAAGGATACAGAGGCTGATCTTGTCTCTAGCATTCGGCAGCCAGATCACCTCTTCAATCTGCTGTCAGGCTGTAGCGAAGAACTGTACCGAACATGCGATTCTTCAGATGAGATCCGGGTCCGTACTGATAACAGGTTAGGGCGGCATCCAGGTGATCGATCTGTCATGTGGTACTATGAACTGTAGAGATTCTGCGTGTTAATTTTGTTATTTGTGGAAGGAATATGCTTCCGAATGTGTTTTTCTTTTTCATGTGGAAATAATGCAATCTGTGCAGCCGCTGATGGCTATTTTTGCTGGTTGATTTACTTAATTGATCGATTGTTCAGATCGAACAGTGTCAGTATATCATTACTGATGGATGCGCATGGTTAACTAGCCGCGGGTTCATGCGTGTTAAGAGATGATGGGAGGGCTAAAAGAAGCCTGAAAAGGCACTATCACGGTGTGCTTGCCGCTTGCGTGATGAAAAAGGGAAAAGGAGTGCATCATGCTTAGCCTCAACTTTGTTGATTAGAAAATCTGGCAATGCAGGAATTCGGGAACGGAGAGAGACTGACCACGAGTCTTCTTAAGTTTCAGTTTTCAGCAATATATATGACAATTTCTCATTTGAGGTTATGATGAAATACTATTGCTAGCCTCAATCTTCTCTAAAAACGAATGGTCGACCGCCTGGTCAAAAGATTCGAATAAAATGTATTCAGAATTTACAGAAATATATGATTGCAAAATGATGCGTAACCACTTTCTATTGACAGGACGCCAACAATACTTTGACAACAAGATCTGTTTATTTATAATCAGTCAAGAGTCCTTCAGAATGTAGTATAAAATGGAACCCTGCTTTGATAATACATTGCACGTAGCACCAACAGTTCGAGTTCATAATAAGGCCGGCACATTTCAAGATATACTTACTAAATGGGTAATATAGAGGTTGGGCGGCAGAAGGCCTGTACATACGTATGTATATCCTGCTTCAGAAGGAGTCTTATCAAGACAGAAGTACACGTGTCTCAAACACCGCTGTGCTGAACATTCAAAGCTCGTATAAGCCAAGAAACTATATAGTGCTAGTAGTTAGTCTTCAGCACGCAATTGTGCACGAATACTAAAATTAGTTGATATTAGTATATTCAGCACCACTCAGAAATCCAACTTCGAAGTTTTTAAATGTTGAACCGTTATAGGCTGGGCCATCTACTCTTTGCCTGCTCACCTGAAAGACCGTAGGCATTATTTATCGCAAAGCGTTCACAGCGATCACTGCCATGGGCTGGGCCATCTTTGTTTCCTTCCTTTTTCCTTTTTTACTTCTTCTATTTTCGGCAGCAATTTTATTTTCGCCTTTTCTGTTTCTTTTTTGTTTAATTTTGTATGTTTTCTTCCCTTTTTGAATTTTTTCATAAGATTTTGAAATATTAATTTTTGAAAATGGTTTAGTGAAAATATTTATACTTGAAACATGTTCATTTTTTAAAATGTTCATTTTAAAAATGTTTGATTTTTCAAATGTTCATATTTGTGTTCATTTTTCAAAATAGTTCATATTTAAAAAATGTTCATATTTTGGAAAATGTTCAATTCAAAATGTTTCAGATTTTGAGAAATATTCATTTTTAAAATTGGTTCAGATTTTAAAAATGTTCATTTTAAAAATGCATTTTTAAAATGTTCAGATTTTGTAAAATATTTCAAATTTAAAAAAGTTTAGATTTAAAAACAAAAAGGGAAAAGAAGAATAAATAAATTTTGTTCTTGTATTATCAAGGAAATAAAAACATAAACATAAATTAAAAAATAAATAGAAATGAGAAAATAACAAAATGCCACTTTGTTGGTCGGCCTGTGTGGGAAAGTTCGTGCTGCCATCGAGTCGACCCCCCGACCGCATCGTGCGGGCGAGTCCTACCCCTGACTTGCTACGAGCGAGGCATAGGGGTTCCCTGAAACACAAGGAGAAGGATGTAGTCTGAGTAGAAGCGTGAGACAGAACACATCAGAGACCAGACCATTGGCCAATCGGCCACTTCCAACTGTGAGTTGAGCTTCTCTTGGGACAACATGGTATCCAAGAGCGCGGGACACGGGAGGCTAGCTGTGTAGTCATAGGCGAGGCAGATGGGCTGGCAGGGAGGCGACGACACATCTGCGGCTACAAGCGGTCGTGCGCGTGCGACTGTGCGAGAGCTCCAAACCGGCGACGGGTGTGCTGTTGCCGCTGGGCTTTTCCATTTCGTAATGTTGTTTGATGTATATTGCTTCATATGCTGCTTGGACTGTACGGGTGCCTGCACTGTTGCTGCTTGCTTGGACGGTCCACTGGTGTGGGTGTGTGGCTACAAGGATTTTCTACGGGATTTGCTCGTTGACGAGCGCGCAACCGCTCGCGCGGTCCGCAACAACGCACAGCACGTGGGTGGGTCCCACCCACGCCTTCTTCGTCCTCCTTTATCTTCTCCCCACGTTCTCTCCTCTTCCCTAATTTCTCCACCGTTCTCTACTCTTTCCCCAAATTCTCCACGGTTCGCATGGTGCCAGGCCAAGCCGGAGCCGCGCTGGCCGCGGCGGAGGCCAGAAGAAACTTAACTTGGGGGTGGGGGTGGGGTTCGCCAGCGACGAAATCGGGGGGGGGCTTAGAGGGATGGTCGAGGGCGGCGGCGGACCGGCGGAGGCCCTGCTTCGAGTAGGGTGGGGCGCCGAGGCGGACGCGGAAGCGCCGCCGGCCACCGGTGGCGGTCGCAGGCGGTTCGGCTGGTGTTGGCGGCGGGGGCGCGGTGGTCTTCTTCCTCCCGACAACTGCACGTGCGGCCGTCGGAAACCGCACGAGCGGTTGCGCTCGCGCAAGTTAGCCTTGCCCATTTTCTACAGCGTGTAGCTTGTTGAAAAGTTGGGCGAACCAAAAGGGCTTGCTTAGGCTGTGGAGCAGCTCACACGATTCGCACGTGCTCGAACTCTGGGCCATTTTTCTTTGATAGGAAGTGGTTCAGAAGGTGTTGAACGGTCGTCCACCGACATCAAACTAGAGGGGGTTACTGACTAATTTGAGTTGGTCTCGCAGGGCAATACTAGTGCTGGAGTAGAAGGATCTCAATGGGCACAACTTGTTGGGTACCATTGAAGAACCAAGTGACAAAGTTGTGCGAAGGGAAGGAAGTGGTAGGCCATGAACTCATTGCCTATTGGGTGGTTGTTAAACTCGGTGGTGCCCTGTGCATTGAACACTCTGTTGAGAGGGATTACTTACAACTACTAGGATATGGAATACAATGTCCACCTATTACATCGGTATGGGTAATGTCATGCTGATTACTCACACCGATGGGAAGGTTAGTCATCTTCGCCAGATGACATGTCAGTGATAGCATACGTGGCAGAGTTATAAACATTGTGGGCAGATCAAGAAAACTGTGATCCTTAAAACTTTATGATGCAACCTCCATCGAGTCAGGGCACAGTGGATGGCTTGCAGTAGCAGATGTGTGCTGCAACTTTTGGAGAGGCTCAACTGGTGCTTTGATGGCATAAGGCATCTCTTCTGCATCAAAATTCTTCGAAAGACGAATCAAGTCATCTCTTTGACTAGTCGACTTCGACTCCTTAGTTTTCGAGTGACTTCTCCTACTGTGTCTATAAAAGAGGCCGTCCCTCATCCGAGACAGACACGCCATAGACAACAAGAAATGAAGTTACCACCCTGTTTTAGAGTGTTCTGCCGCCACTCACCCCCCCCCCCCCCCCCCCCCCCCCCACACACACACCCACACACACACAACGGGTATTTCAGCGTCAGTGGCGGAGCCAGGATCCGAAACCTGTGATGTCATTTCTAATCTGTGATGTCAATACATGTGATTTTACTATTTACTTTTTATTTTTTCTTAATATTTTTGCTTATATATAAAGGATTTGCAAAAATCCTGTGTGGTCAATTGACCACACAGGTCATAAGGTGGCTACGCTGTTCAGCGTGCAATGTGAGAGAGGATAGTAGGCACCGGAATACCGCTTCTCATTATCCTGTACAGGAGAGAGGCGTTCAAATTTTTTGTCGAGCGCTCTCGCGTGACTACTAGCTTCTTCTTCAACATCGACGCTGACGACTACTTTCCGGACATCAACAACATTTTCGGTGACATGGCTACTACTTACAACACCGTCAATGCGAACGGTTCTTTTTCGGTTCCACCAGGCCTGTTTATATCCTTTGTGTTAGAGATAATAGTCTGCCTACTAGTTTGCAGATCGATTTGTACATATTATTTCACTAGTTCATAGCCATAGTTTCGTGATTTACAGTGTGATCCACTTTTATTTCTGTTATAATTATAATGATTTGTCACTCGTATTTATGGATTAGTTAATATGAAAAATTGGTTAAACATTCGACATCGCCGACAAGACCAGCTGAACCTTCTTCCTACAATGGCCAATCCCAATACGTGCGTCTAGAGCTCGACGCCACCGGCTCATCTAGCAGACGTACTGGCGCTCTTGATTAGGAGCAGGTCCATGTCGGTGAGGCACATCATGCTCGAAGAGCGTAGCACGTTCGTCCTTCTGGAACTCGGAGTTGAGGAGAGATCGCCGCAGCAGCCACGAGTGCAGTCTTAATCCAGGGCCGGATGTTGGTGGCGAGCTGGACGGGGATGTGGATGGGGAGCAGGCAGAGAGAGAGAAGGGAGCACGCTCGCGTCGCTCAGTTCATCATCATCAAGAAAAAACCGTAACTGCCGGAAATATTCTACGTGTGCGTGCAAAACAGGCAGTTGGAACGGGAATCTCTGGTGTATCTTTCAGGCGTAGTGAGATCAAAAACAGATTGACGGCTCGCGGTCGCGGGTAGTCCGACGATTCCTTTGAGTCTGACGAAGGGTTTCACATCTGTTTGTGCGGCAAGAAACACAGGATCGACCATTGGATACCGCTCCTAATACGGTATCTGTTGATTTGGTTGTTGGGCAAAGATACGCAAGGTCTCCTCGTTGCTGCATGCTTATGAAACCCTCGCATATATATTCACGAATCACGATATCGCAGCAGCCTCTCGAAATCCTTCCGGTGCCACCACTAATCTATCTTCCCTACCATGAGCACCACGTTCCCTCCCATTGCCAAAGGCGTACAATCCATGACCAATCCCCTTCCCAACTCCGACGATGAACCGGTGGAGACCAAGAAGTATGTGTTCACCGGCTTACTTCAGATGGGACTAAATTATGGGCAGATGTTTCTTGGCCGATTGAGCAACTTCACCATCGACGACGTGCTCAACATGGCTTTCGCAGGTAAGGCCTCGCCGGCCAGCAATATTCCCGACGCCCTCGACTACAAACACTCAAAAGCGCCGGTTAGTATGGCCACCAAGGTAAATACGGATTTGAAGATGATGAGCGGTACTCTCGTCGTCGATGATGCGGCCGAGAATCAAGCACTAAAAGCGATCAGGATTTCCGACGAGGTCGATGTCGCAGCCGTAGAGGCCGTCCTGGGGTACACCTTCCAGAACAAGGCCCTGCTCGAGGCGGCGCTGACGCATACGTCGTCCAAGTTCAAGCATCTCGAGTTCATGGGTGACAAGGTCATCAGCCTCGTGGTGACGCGCAAACACCTGTACGAGTTCGACGACTCACTCACCCGCCTCCACAGCCTTAACGTCGACAACGAAAAGCTCGCTCGCGCCTGTGTCGCTCACGGCCTCCATAGATTTCTCCGCCACGAGGTGGCATCGTTCCAACGGCAGGTAGATGATTTTGCGGAGGAGATTGCTGGCTATCCACTCCACTCCAACGGGCAAGCCAGGACGCCCAAACTCCTCGCAGACATCGTCGAGTCTCTCATCGGCGCCGTGTACATCGATTCCAACGACACGGAACAAGTTTGGCAGGTACGTGAATGGTTAGTCGGCCAGCACATTTTATTTCTTAAAGATAGCTCCAGCCTTTACATCGATTAATGCATGTGGTCACTTTATTGGAGTATACTCCCTCCGTTTTTAAATATAAAATGTTTTAGCGTTTGTCCACATTCACATATATACAAACGTATATACGCACTTTTTTATTATATATGTACACTCATTTTACTCCGTATCTAGATAACATGTGTATCAACTAAAACATCTTATATTTAAAAACAGAGTAAATACAACCTAACAGCATCAGTTGAGACAGGTATCAAACATATAAAAATAGGTACTACTAGCATGAATTGCCAATGCATCAACATGATATCCTATTATTTATTAAGCAGCCAACCACATTTCCTGTATAAATCTCGTGCAACCATTTTAAACTGCTGCACCTAATATTCATGTCTTTTCTACGCTCTTACGCCAGAAAAAAAACCAAATACGGATCAGTGATCGGTCAATGTGATAGCCTACAAAAGGGAGGGAGATCTAGATTCATCAATTACGCACATTCTATATGGCCAGAAGTGAAGCACAACACCCACTCAAACTTGAACATTATTTTTGACCAATATCATTCAACCAAATTTCAAATAAATTTATGATATTAGTTGGAGTAAATATGTTAAAGATTAATGTGAAGAATACTCAATATACGTTCAAGCGGGCAATAGATGAACAAGTTGTGTATCGTTCCCTCTTTATCACAAAACAACATTTCGTATTTTCTTGTGAGTGCTCTTTGCCAGGTTATTTTCGGCCAAAAAACTGTTTGATGAAAAAACTCCTTGAATATTTTAAATTTTAATGGCGTTTTCATTTTTCAAATATAGTTTTGAAAGAATCTCATTTTTCAATTCAAGAAGTCTAGGTACATAGAACCAACTCTGTAGTATCCAAAAGTGGTTAACCCACATATGAACTTATCTAGATATTCAATATGCTTTATTACGGTTAGTATCTTCTAAGAGCTATAGAGGAATTTGTTTTCGTTGAATAATATGATTAAGAGATGAAAATTGCTGCGATAAAGGAGAACCTCCAAAATAAATGTCTTCCTAGAACCTCGTGTTCTGTCCATTACATTTTCTAAAAGACCAAGTAGGAAAGAACTTATGCTTAAATTTCATTAGACCATTCCAAAAGGAGGAGTGAGTTGGCTTCGTTTGCACTTGAGATAATGATTTAAACTGAAGGTATTTGCTTTTTAGTAGCTCTTGCCAAAACCTTTACTTATTAAAGAGATTAAGCAGCCATTTGTTGATTAGATTTTTATTATTTACTTCTATAACCTCTACTCCTAGACCGGCGACCGCGTTGAGTTTTAAATCTACAAATAATATTCTACTTAGCTAACCGATATTTATTTTTGTGACCATTACTCTGTCTACATTGTTCTTGGTTGATATAGAAAATGCTGGTGCAGGTATTTCAAAGGCTCGCGGATCCGTTGATCGGCCCCGAGACGATGGCTGCGATAGGGAAGCATCCAAAGACAGAGTTTAAAAAGCTCAACCATCAGATGAGGGTCAAGGCGAAGATTGACACAAGAGAATGGACTAAGAGCAGGACCGTTAAGGTCGTCCTCGCCCGAGAGACGATTGGGAGCGCGACCTACCGCTGGAGCAAGAACGTCGCGAGGAATCGGGCCATGAAGTCCGCGTTAGACACGATCAAGAAGAAGATCGCAAAGTACCCGAGCAAAGTTTTGAGGAAGAAACGGTGCCGAGCATTAGTTTTCAGTGGTTGATTGCAAAAGAGCATGTGTGACTGTGGGTTTCGATTGCCTACTTTCTATAAGGATTTACTACGCCCCGATCGAGCCTACTCTGTATGGCGAGTCGTAGCGCTGAAGCTTTACAAGTATTCAACATATTGTTCTTGCTTGGACGGAATGGTGGGGCTGATGGAGCTGGTAGATCTCAAGGATGGTTGTAGTGTGTTATCCTATTTGCTTATGTCGATTATAAATCTGATTGTAATGTAATGGCTTAGATCGGCATGGTGTGTTTGTTGTGCACCAGGTTTTTTGTCCCATAAGTTATGCTCGAGCGAGTGCAACTGCTAGGGTTTTCCTCGTGTGCGTCGATTACACAAACCTTATTTCTTTTCCTCCCAACATTAGTTGTCTTTGTGAATGTTTTAATTTAAAATAAGATTCAATTCTCTGTTATATTGTTCTAATGGATTTCAGCAGTTGTTTGAATAATCTGCATGAGTTCGCATGTCGATTATGCTAAGTTACAGATGATGACTATGCTCAGTGACAGAAATAGCAACCCGCACCCCATGGCAGAGACACATCTACAGATAAAAAAGATAACAAAATACTTAGTCGCTCGTGACCTCAAAGATGCACATTTAAGAGTATAGAAGTTATGTGATAAAGTTATGTTCCACTGGTTGTGCAATCCATCGAGTGGAATATTTTACGGTACATCATACTACATATTTTAGAGTGTAGTATTAAAGTAGATCCAATGGTTAACATTGTTTGGGCCAGATTTGGGCCCAAGGATAACATAGTAATTTAGGATATATTTCTCCTTTTATGCGTTAAATAATTTGCCAGTTCACTTGTCTCCATCTTCTTCCTGGAGGCTTTTCTCTGGTCCTTCATCCTGGCACAGGGATCTCCAAGGCCGCCAACTGCTTCTTCGCACAAATCAGACCCGACAACGTGCGCTAGGTGTCGTGAGGTTTCCGTTTTTGTCTTAATTGATCCCTTCCAAAACCTCTCTCGGATTTAATTTTTGCCGCCTCGGCCGGCCGGCGGCGTCCTAACCAGACCAGCGGGAGATTGGAAGTTCCACAACTCTGAACTTGCTCCTCCTTGGGCCCCGAGTCTGAATCCATGTCGGCATCGAGGACTCCGAGTAAATCAATTGGGGATTGATCCTGTGAGACTGCAGTTCCAAATCGGCCAAAATCTTCCAATCAGTTTAGCCACAGAACCATATTTGCGTTAATACAAAATTAAAATAAATTTCCTGATGCACAAGGTCTTGTTCACACAGACAACAAGGACAAGAGAACAGCGATCCTCCCTGCATCACTGCCTAATCATGGCCATGGATCTATAGCGGGAGCAGTTTCTTGAGTTAAGAGCGTCCAATTGTGGAGCTGCGGGTCGGCCAGGTCCATCGTGACGGAGGGCCACCGCGTTTGCCTCGCACGCATCTCCCGCGTCGACCCGGCGAGCGCTCGCGGCCATGGCGTCCTGGTCGCCTGCATCAGCCCTACATGTCGGTGTTTGCGAGGCGAGTTTCGGCGACGACAAACTGCGGGATTTAAAACAGTGCACTGTCTAAAATACCCCTCATGCAGAAATATACTACTCCGCATCCAGTTGTAGTATTCCACATCCTGTCCGTTGGATCAACAAGAATTGACCACTCAAATTTAACTGATGTAACGTAAAATAACCCTAGTATTTAGATGCGAGAGGAGTTCGGGGTGTTTGGGATGTGCAGTATCGTACAAGAAAAGTACCGTACAAGAAAAGGATTACATCGATTACATGTTCGACATGGTTTGTTAAACCGTAACTATCTCTATCAACCACCCTTAATCACAACTTTACAAGTTGAAATTAACATGCGCACTGAAAGAGGCTTCGTGAATCCATCAGCAATTTGATCCCTTGAAAAAACAAAACGAATTTTTGACTGCTCGTTGAGAATTCTTCCTTTAAAAGGTCGAAAGCTATCTCAATATGTTAAGCTCTTAGATGAAACACTTGATTTGCCGATAAGTATGTCGCTCCCATGTAGTCATACCACAAATATGGTGGCAATGATCGTTCGCAAAACACTTCGGCTATAGCATTAGTAAGAGATTTATATTCTGCTTTTGTGCTGGATATAGAGAGTGTAGCTTGTTCTTTGCACTCCAAGAGAAGAATTTCCCTCGAAAAAAAAAGAAAAACTGATAGGAAACAACATACTGGTTGCGTGCAAATTTTGTTGTTAGTGGGCATTCGGCACGCCGCTGATAATGCACCTTAGTACTCCACACCTCCATCCATGTGCCTGCTCCATGGACGAAAAACCGGTGAGAGGCCGCAAAGCGGAATTTTACAAGGACATATGGCGCCAGGGGGAAATTTGGGCCGTCGATTTCCTCAATCCGATGGATAAGATTCGCCGTGGACCAGTTCGTTGGAGTCTGTCGGTCAATGACGAATCTTGTCCATCGGATTGAGGGAACCGACGGCCCAGATTTTCTCCAGGCGCCATATGCCCTTGTAAAGCTCTTTTTTGGAGAGGCCGTCGTAGTCCAGCTTCTCCTTCACCCTGTTCCTTAGCTCGGTCATGTGTCCAAGATGACGAGGAAATCTTCAGGGCGGTATGAGTGCACCGAGAAACAACTGCGCGGAAGTAGCAGCCCCCGCTCTAGCGTTTTGCACCTGCTTACACGACACCAGAGGTCGTGCACCGCCAACGTGCGCCACAAGCGTGAAGCGCAGTAGGTGCTCCATGTCTCTCATTGCCGGCGAGCGCCACACCACGCCGATGGGTGCCTCCCGGTCGTTGTCCACTTCCATCACACACCGGCGACGCCGGCCTCGGCTCCTAGCAAAAGCCTACCCTCGTGGGCTGGGGGAGGAAAAGGGGGAGGGGGGGGAAGAGGTCCCCCTAGGCTGCGGTGGCACCAGCAAGATGCGCCTAGCCATCACCCGCCATCTCGGCTCTGCGCTCTGCGACCGCTTACAGACCGCTTACAGTCCTTGGACTCATGGCGTTCCTCACCATAGAAGATACACACCAGCTCGAAAAGTGCACTCTTTCTACTGACGGCCCTTCGGCAAGCTCTTGAATCACACACCCCGCATCTCTGGCGCCACCGACGAACAAGCCGAAAGACCCACCTTCATATGCGTGGCCTTGCGACGGCGCCATCGAGCATTGCGCGATTACATGGGTTGCTGCCACACCAGTCCGTCTTGGATGCGACGCTTTCCCACCACCTCCTGCCCCTCCGCAGCTACAACTGACGTCGAGGGTGCAACAACGGTGGGGTTCGCCGGACTGGGCGAGCATGAGGACGAGTTGGAAAGGCCAAGACCGGAGACGATGGGGCGCTCCTCACCATGCCGGAGCCTCTAGGAGAGCGAGCTCGGGCTCACCGGACGCCAGATCTGGCCCCTACTAGCCTAAGGACCGCCAATCCCTGAACCCGTAGAAGACGAACCAGTCATGGCACCCATCGAGACAGAAGGGCGAGCGTGGGAGGGGTGGGTGCCGGAGCCGAAGTGGCCTATTGCATGGAGTTCTCGGAGGGAGAGCTTGTCGTCCTTAGGCGGGGAAATATGAATATTCCGCCTGCATGGCGTTTATATTCCGACGTGCACGTTGTACTCGGTGGACGTCGTAGAATGGAAATTATGCGGATTTAAAGGAAACGCTAAATCTCCATAGTGCCGGTTTCGGGACGTTACAAAGTGTTATCATATGTTAGATTCCGAAACCCAGGTCTGCTCTGACACAAATGTTTATCGAAGCAATGGGTCCGAGAATAATCTCGCTAACGGTGAACACATGAGGCCAGATCCAGGCAACTAAAACGGGAAATGCAGCTGAACAGTCAAAAACCCCAATATGGATGACCAAAGGCTAAGTTATTGATCACCCACGAGCGGGGCCTATCTCACTAAGTCATGCAACCAGCCTGTTACTATCGTAGGCACACAATCGACTGACGAGAACCACACGATCATATCACGATAGACGACACCAAGATTTGTTAACGCAATTCAGCGAACTCTCCTACATCTGCCAGGCATGACTACGGGCGCTCCTCCCTCTGATACCGCAACATCTGGCTGCCCTAGGCGTCGGCACAAACTGCCGACACATGTTCATGTATGTTGCTATTAAGTCGTCATAGATTACATCGTGTGGTGTCCCTTATTATATAGAAGCCCAGGCTATAAAAGTTCGACTAGAACACAATACTCGTACCTATCCACATCTAATACAACTCCAAGTCTAAACCTAACCCAACACGTACACAAATATTCGACACAAACACAACACAACCAAACGTACACGCAAGATCATACTGAGAAGCGCAAGATGGGTACATATGAGAAGCTCGTCAAGATCAATCAATCAAAAAAGCCACAGCGACCAAGACTCCAATCGACAAGATCATACTGCCTATGAATTGGTACCTCCTACGCTTCGAGCTGTCAAGAAATAATCATAGCCGCCTAAGACGATGACGCGACCTTGAGTTACACGGACACCATGAAAAGAACCGATCGAACCAGTCAGGGTCGACAAGCCTGCTGTCCACACAACACTAGGATGCAACCAATCCCACCTGCTCCGGGGCCGTCGTCCCGGCGTAGCAACCAGGACGAAACTCCACATTGTCCGAAATCGAACCAGTCGGATTGAATTTGTCACATGTTGTAGGTATCTCTTGCTAGTAGTCTTGCTAGTTTTTAGGTGTCTTTATGTTAATTTTATGTCAATGGTAGTTCTACTCTATGAGTTATGAAAATTGAATCTCCGTGGACCCTTTATTTTGATATATATATATATATAGACTCGCTTTTGTGGCCTACAAAAATTAGGCATCATATGTTCGCCCCCCCCCCCCCCCCCCCCCCCCTCGTCTCAATTCCTGGCTCGGCCACCGCAAACATGGACTCCCAAAGTTTGTGTGTGACGCGAAGCATGGCAACGTTCACATGCTTGCGCAAGGGAGCAGTAGTACTGTAGTTATGCAGCAGCGTTGGTAGGTCCGAAACGCCGGGGTTGGGGAAGAGAAAGGGCGTGAGACGAGGCTGGGATTCAATAACTTTCCATCTTGAAGCAAGATCCTACCGGCCAATCGTACACCCACTAACCCAACTCATGTGGTCATAACTCAGCAAGTCGCAGTAGCCCCCTGCCCTTCTCCTACCTCAAGACAAGAAAAACAAGAAACATTCTTCAACCTTGGCAAGCACCATCCATCGATCCGTGAGGAAGAAGGAGATCAGGGTTTCAATGGGGTTCATGCCTACCCTCGCCATGCTGCTTGTGCAGATTGGCTTCGCCGGCAACAACCTGCTGTCCAAGATGGCGCTGGACAACGGCGCCAGCCCCTACGTGCTCATCGCCTACCGTAGCCTCATGGCCGCCCTCTTCCTCGCACCATTCGCAGTTTACTTCGAGAGGTGCGTGCCTTGCCCTTGTCAACTCATTCTCCCTTCAACCAGTCGCACCATTGTGCTATAATTACATAGCAAGTAAAATAAACGAAATTCCTCCAGAGATGAGTAAGTCCATCGATGGTTCTTGACTTTTCATGTGCAGAACTAGTTACATAGACCATATTTTCCTTGGAAACAATCTAGAGGTTTTCGGAATCTTTGCAGCAAAAGCATGCATCTTACAAATATCTATGTTCACCGAAACTGTTCTGCACTTACTTCTGCTTGACAAGGGATTTTACAACAACAACAAGAGCTCCGGACTAAATCTTTGCAACCTGGAGAGAATTAACTGTTCTCAAGTTAGATACTCCAGTGATATTGATAAGTTAACTCATGAATCGACGCAGGAAAAAATGGACGATGATCACCAAGAAAGTAATTATCCAGATACTCCTCTCGTCCAGTCTCGGGTACGTACACAGATTGTCGTAACAAACTATTCTTTCTCCATGAAACACTCTGTCAGCTCACGGCACTTAACTAAAACCAGCAATGATCCCTAAAACAAACAAAAGACAATTAGCCAAATTTATGCCTGCATGGGCCAGTCAAGTAAAAATGTTATACATATGGAAATGCGCGTCTTTGTGTTTTGGTCCTGCCGAGCCTTTTGTAGGACACCTTCCATTTCAATTTGGTGTTGCCGTTCTACACACCATATAACAGCTGGATAGAGATGCGTGTGTGCAACACAGCCATATGCGCCTTAACTACTCTAGTATCCTGTAGTACGGAAACACTTGCAAACAACTCTACATCCCAAAACTACGCCTGAGGCATTGCAAAATTCTGTGATATATAGCTTCATGCAGAATCGAACATGTGGGATGAAATCACAACCCAAAAAGTGCCACCGTTTGGGATGAACATTTGGGTTGAAAATTGCCACTCTTTGATAGAACATACTTATGTGGTTTAAATATATTCTAGTCATTTGGGATGCATATGCCTATCGTAAAAGAGGGCACTCGGTTTCTTATGGAAGAGATGCAATATTTTCGCTATTCGGGATATTTTTGTCATCTTGAAAGTTCTCGGCCCAAGACAAAAAACATGAATATGTAGCATTCACCAGGATTGTTGGCACAAGAGCGGCATTGGCAACATTGTTATCGACCTGTCAGCCTTGGTAAACCGACGCGTGAATATTTGTTCTAGACGTTTCATTTTTTGTGAAGTATAGTCGGTGCTATTGTTGCACCGAGATGGTCAATCTCCGTCTTGACGGAACCCAATGACAAATAAGAATGTTGGGAGTACATACAAAGAGCTAGGTGAAACCACAACATCATATAACGGCTCTAAGGACGACGAGACGTACAATCCATGACACAACGAAACTACTTAAAAGTTTCACCGTGCCTTGGGAGGGAAGGCCTCCATGCACACACTACGAAGCTACTCCCTCTGTCCGAAAAAAGATGTTTTAGGTTTGTCTAAATTCGGATGTATCTAGACATGTTTTAGTGCGTACATACATCCGAAGTTTGATAAACTTAAGACATCTATTTCCGAACGGAGGGAGTAATTAATTGTACTACAACTCAATCAAAATCTCACTGTGTCGCTATTTTTATCAGATAATTCAGTCATCAAATGAGAAGCTTATTTTTTCCCCAACAGCATGGCTTTGAGCGAGTTGCTCTTCTTCGTGGGATTCGAGTCCACCAGCCCGACGGTGGCCTGCGCAATCGGCAACATAGTCCAGCGCTTACCTTCGTGATAGCCGCCGCACTTAAGATGGAGGCGGTGCGGCTCGCGACACCGGCCGGGCAGGCCAAGGTGGTGGGCACGCTCGTCTGTGTCGGCGGCTCCATGATCATGCCCTTCTACAAGGGCCCGCTCCTCAAGTTCTGGGCCTCGTTTGTCCACTATCGCTACGCCGAGCACGCGACCGCCGGTGCTGCCGCTCCACCCTCCAGCAGTGGCCTCGGCGACCTCCTCATCATTCTCAGCGCCGTCGCCTGGGCCGCCTGGCTCGTCATGCAGAACAAGACGTCGGAGGATTTCCCGGCGCCGTACACCAGCACGACGATCATGTCCCTGCTAGTCTCGGCGGAGTGCGCGGGCGTGAGCGCGGCCGTGGACCGGAGCCTCCGGTGTGGAACCTCGGGCTCGGCATCAGGCTCTACTCCGTTCTCTACATGGTAGGCCGTTCACAGGTCTCAAACGATTTGTGGAATCAATTTGCATGGTAACTATACTTGTGCTTGTACCTACCAATTTTCAGGGTATCGTCGGCTGGGGGATCACCTTCGCGGTCATGACGTGGTGCATCCAGATGCGTGGCCCGCTCTTCGTCTCCATGTTCAACCCGGTGGTGCTCGTCGTCGTCGCCGTTCTCGGCTGGGCTATGCTCGACGAGCAGCTGCACCTCGGGAGGTGCGCACGCCCGTAAAGCAATATAAATAGCTGGAACTTCGACCCATTCCATTCCATATGCACGTTCGGCATTTTTCAGCATTTATTTTGGGGAATACTGACATTTTTCAGTTGTGTCGCTGCAGTGTTGTTGGTTCTGCGCTCATTGTTGGCGGCCTGTACATGGTGCTCTGGGGCAAGGGGAGTGAGATGAGCAGACAGGCCAAACTTGAAGCGGAGAGCACGAAAGGCCTGGAATCGAACAGGGATGACTTGAAAAACAACGACGCGTATTCCTTGCCGCTTTGATGGGGATCACAAGAACGTGCCTATTTTCCAAGGAAATTGAAGGACGCGATGGGAGAATCAACGGAGAAGAACACAATGTTTTAGGCTCTGATTCAATCCGAAATATGTTTATATTCTGTTTCGCTAAATATAATGTACTCCCTCCGTTTACAAAAGTATGTCTTAACCTAGTCTAAATTTGTATGTATCTAGACATGGTTTAGTGTGTAGATACATATAAATTTGGTTTAACTTGAGACATCCTTTTATGAACGGTAGACATGGTTTAGTGTGTAGATACATATAAATTTGGTTTAACTTGAGACATCTTTTATAAACGGACCCACACAAGCATTTGCACACACCCCATGGCCCTGATTGTTTCTTAATGCTTCTAGATATTTGCAGTACTACGAATAAGTTTGACCTCCTATTACGGATGTGAATTCACATTAAGGCCTCGCTTGGTTGGAAGTTTTAGATTACGGAGCGGAAAATCCTACCGTCCTGTGCAGTATTTTTAGCGGGACCTTAACTGGTCCGTAAAGTTTACGTGTCGTTTTGCCTATTTTCCAGTAATCGGGGCCTAATATTATTTCGGATGTGAATTTGCACACTCCTCTGTCACCGCCGGATCACTATGAATGACAATGCAAAAGTCTTGATGCACAGGTAAAAGTGCATGACCAAATAGCGTCGACCGCAACATGAGGAGCTCAAAATAATTAGCTTCATAATCTAAGGAGTAGTTGTGATCTGTCATAGGGAGTAACTGTTTTCAAAATGGGGCAGGGCCTTGCCTCTGCATCGAAACGATGCGTACGCCTCTTTATTTCATTATTGAAAAGTTTATCGTAAAAGAGTTACATCTCATGGGTCATATGTTATTTTGATGTGATCTAAATTCATAAAAATAGAGGACAACTTCGAAGCGTAGCGGAGAAGTAGCCCATCCGGTTGCCCACTTGCGGGGGTGCGGGGGGAGGCAACCCCCGCGGTACGGTAGGGATCGTTTCGAGTTTGACTGCAGCCGACTTAGGGTTTGCCTCCATATAAATACATCTTGTAAGCCACCGGTTGGGATAAGTCGCACATTGTAAATCCCGGCGTTTTGTAACTTCACCCGATACAGTGAAGTTTTGCTGGCTGGCGCCCGTGGTTTTTTCTCTCCCATTGTTGGGAGGGTTTTCCACGTTAAATCTCGTGTCCCCGTTAGCTTGATCTTCCGCTTTTTTGTCGTTTTTTTGCTATCGTTTGTAACATCATAAAGGGTCGATATATGAATCAACCAACGAAAAAAGGTGAGAGAAAAAGCAGTACATCAATAAACAATTATATTATCAAACCGCCAACATGATCGTTTTTCTTAATCCCTAGCGACCATCTCCAATGTGTTGCACCTAGACGTTGTTGCTCCATTGGTTGAAGATAAGACCACGCAAGGATCCAATGGGTAACCAAGAGAATAACTGTAAAAAAGATGGATTTTTTGTTTTTAAAATAATAATGGACATTACATATCGCCCATATAATTGCACATTCAAATATGGAGTGATTGTTTTTTTTTACAGGAGGAGCTTGCAATAGAGCTCCACCGGCATCGAGCAGTTTTCCCTTTTGGCAAGAAATAATAAAAGCAGTAGGGACGATGTCCTTCCCCGGTGCACGCAGAGCCACCTGGGAAGTGATTTAGTTTATCTTTTGTTCGTCTCACAGAGGAGTAGTGTCTTCATTCCAAGGAACTGAGGAAGTTTTTCGCTTATGGCACAATGGCATTTTCTTATCGTATTCTGCCCATGGCCTATTAGACCAGTCCATCGAGTCCACAAATACCTAAAGCATTATACTTGTGCCGCAACATCAGAATTGACTATTCGGTCAACGATGAGGTTGATCATTTTTTTCAAACGAAATAACGGCTCCGCTACAGTGACCCCCCTATCACCCATGATATTTAATATCGTGGTCAACGCGCGAAAAACCTGGGTCAAATTGAGATTGCAGTGTCACATCTTGTAGATGATGAGCTATCAATGTTTTTTTTCCAATGGGTAGCAACATAGTCTACGGAAATCTCCATCTTTCCTTCTTCAAATTCTAGTGGAACTTAGAAAGCGGTTGGATTATTTCCGTTCTAGATTTTTTTGGCAGAACGACCAACAAAAAAGGAAGTACCGCCTAACGAAATGGAACATTATTTGAAGAACTAAAGATCAAGGGGGTTTAGGAATTGAGCTTTTAGAAATTAAGAATAAGTGTCTAATAAGCAAGTGGTTTTTTAAGATTCTTAATGAGAAAGGTGTTTGGCATGAATTGTTATGTAATAAATACCTAAATGGCAAAACATTAGCTCAAACAGAACCAAAACCACATGATTCACCTTTCTGGAAAGGGATTATGGCGGTCAAAAATGATTTCTTCGAACGAGGCACTTTTGTTGTAGGCAATGGCTTACAAACTCGTTTTTGGGAGGATACCTGGCTTGGGAATAAGCCGTTGGCTATTCAGTATCCCTCCTTATATAATATTTCCCAGCATAAAATGTTCTGGTGGGCCAAGTTTTAGCCAATAATCCTCTGAATATTGTTTTTAGAAGACCAATCATTGGAGACAAAATGGTATCATGGCTCAAGTTGGTAGAACGACTAATGAGGTTCAATTTATCCGACACGGAAGACCGATTCAGATGGAACCTAACCAATAATGGGGTTTTTACGGTCAAGTCATTGTACCAAGATTATATGAATGGGCACACCCGCGTATATATCTTTGGAAACTAAAAGTGCCCCTCAAAATAAAAATATTCATGAGGTTTTAAAATAGGAAGGTGATTCTTACTAAAGACAACTTGAGTAAGAGGAATTGGTCTGGATGTAAACGATGTGCCTTTTGTACGGCTAATGAAACCGTTGAACATTTGTTTATATCATGTCCGGTTGTGAAGAGTTTTTGGCAACTTATTCACTTTACGTTTAATATTACACCTCCTTCTAGTATCGCCAATTTGTTTGGTCATTGGCTAGATGGAGTAGATAAGAAAACTAAAGCACGCATTCGCATTGGTGTTTGTGCTTTTTTATGAACTATATGGAATTATCGGAATGATATTGTGTTTAACAAAATCAGAGATGCTCATTTTTTGCAGGTCGTCCATCGTGCTTATAATGGATTCACCTATGGTCTCTCCTTTTACCATTAGAGCAAAGGACGCTTATGGATACTGGATGTAACCGTCTTATGGCGGTAGTCCGTGCTATCTACTGCCAGCATGGGTGGCAACACATTAGAAGACTTCAACAAGTGTAGTCTTTCATCTTTAGTTTCTTTCCGTTGGTTGATTCATGTCGCCACTCTGGCGGACCCTTGAATTGTATAAGCTATTTTTAATACTCCTGGATACTCCTTTTAATATAAAAGTTGTGTGCATCATCGTAATGCAGAGGCTGGGCCTTTGCTCCCATTCTAATAAAAAAACGACAGATAATCATATGTCGATGTCGGCATAGTCTATGGCTCGACCGTCCATAGTTTTAGACATTTTGATATCCATTTCAGTTAGTGTATTTTTATTTTTTATAAAAAATCTTATTTTTATTATATTGAGGTGAATTCTTAACTTCAGTAAAGCTCGCTTTATGTGGGGGGGGGGGGGGGGGGGGGGGGGGGGGGGGGGAGTGTCCAGCAAGGCGGCCCATCTTAGTTTTTATGTCAAAATGCACCTACAAGAGGATGCGCCATATTTGTCACGAGCTGTGTTGGTTTTGTGTAATGTGCCCATACTTGAGACCAAGAGTAGCATATAAAACTAGAAATCAGTTATGTAGAAGTATAATCTGATTAAGAATAAATTGATCGAATAGTAATCTTCTAATAATTTACCACGACAGCTATGTCAATTATACGCGTTGTTCTAAAACAAATTTCCATCTTGCATAATAATGGAGCCCGGTCTTCTAATCTTCTAATCTTAAGGAGAGCTCACAAGAAGATACCAACAGAGCAAATCACATACGCTGTTGCGGCGATTTCCATCGCTTCCGGCAACAAGAACGCAAACGGTTTTCAGATCAGCCGAAGAATACATCACCGAGGATCCTCAGAACTGTAAGGTACAAGGAAGCAGTCTCGTCGTCGAAGAATGACGGCACGGCGCACTAATCTATTCTTTGGTGTCTCAGCTTCGGCGCGATCTTCGTCTATCCCCGCCGGAGATTAGCGATCCAAAACATACCCAGAGGATTCTGAGTACTAGTAGATAGATCAATATATCAAAGCTGGAAAGGATCACCCCACCTCCGCTGAGCCACGTCATCCCCTATTCTCGGCCGTCCGATCCACGCGATCCAACGGCCAGGAAACGGCCACGAACTCTCCCAACGCGCGATACAGTACTGCTACAGTACGCCGAATTTCTACCAATCAGGACGCGCCACGTCGCTCGGTCACCAGCTAGTGAAACCGGTTTCCAGCCGGTCACCCCGCGCACGGATTTTGTCGCAAAAATTTACAAACAAACCCCCATGAAGGACTAATCTGCAATTTCAGGAAACCCCAGGGACCTCCGTGCAAAAGCGTCCACACAACTCGCCCTCCCTCTCTTTTCTCTCCCACGCGAGCCAGAGCTCCCCGCCGCCGCCGACGCGCGCGGGCCGCTCGCTCCTCCCCCCACGAATCCACGCACACGGCCAGCTCCGTCGTCTTCTCCTCCACCTCCCCGCCGATGATCGCCTGCTGGGACGCCCGGAATCGCCGCCGCCATGCTCTCCTTCCCCAACTCTGGCCGCCGCGCTGTGGACCTCGATTCGCTCGCCGTCGAACTCGCCTCGCCGAGCACTCTATCGTTCTCCTAGTGTCACGCTGCTCCGGCTGGACCTCTTCCCGACCTCCCCCATGGTCCGTGCGGCCGTGGCCGTGTTTTCCGTCCGCCGCCGCCGTGTTTTCCTCACCGCCGGCGAGCCGGTGACCATTTGGTCCCGCGCTCCGCCTGTCCGGCTTCCCCGCGCCGTTGTCTCGCGGAAACGCGTGATTCCAGCCTCACGCGCTTCCTGGAGCGAGCAGAACGAGCTCGCCGGAGTTCGGCAGGGCCGCCGCTGCCGCTGTCTACCTCTGACACATGGGGCCCACAAGTCAGCGCTTTAATCGTTTTCCACAGCTGTTTTCCGTAAATAGAAAAAAACGACAAGTGGGCCCCTCTGTCAGGTTTTTAATAATTAAAAAAACAGAAAATTGGAAAATTCATAACTTCTAATCCGTAATTCATAAAAATACAAATAATATACCAAAATTTGCAAAAAAAAAACTCTTTACAGCTAACACATTTCCATGCATGCTTAAACAACTTTAAAAAAAATTAATTACAAGAACTAATATAACTTTAAAAAAAATCTTTACAGCTAACACATTTCCATGCATGCTTAAACAACTTAAAAAAATTATTACAAGAACAAATAATTTTTCATATTAATTACAGAATTATGGAAAAACATTTCAAATTGCTGAATATTCGGAGATACTCAAAACAAAAAATTCTAATTCAGTATAGACATATTCTTTCAGATTTTCCTGAATGTATTATTCGAGTCTTTCCCAAATATATTTTACGTTTAACCTGTAAAATATTATTTTGATTTAAAACTTAATAAAAACAACAATTTTTCACAAGGACACGACGGTATTTCTTCTTCTAACGATAGTTTGATCATTACATTTTCACGCTGACAAACAGAGCTAACAACCACACGGGCGCGGCGTCAAACTACAAACATATTTGAACATTTATATTTGCTAAAAAATTACTGATACTCCAGACGACAAATTACGACGAATTTTAACATTTTAAATCTCAACGTCCACGGTGGGCTTTACTAGGTGATGGAATATAAGAGCTGCATTTATTTAATTTCAACGATTATTTTTTTATGACCTACAAAAGATAAGAGAAATGTGAAATAATCCGAGTATTGTTTAAGCAAAAGAAAAAGAAAAAAGAAAGTACTGTTTAAGCAATGTTCCAATTCCTTAAACAAATGATAATGGAGTCATTTTTTTTACAATACTCCAAACATTTCACATCTCTCTTAATAATGGAGTCATTTGTCTACAAACCATAAGCAATGTTCTAATTTATAGTAACGAAGTCATTTGTCTAAAAAAATCACAAATATTTGGAGTATTATTTGAGCAAAAGAAAAAGATAAGAGAAATGTGAAATGTGAAGTATAACAATAACTTCAGATCTACCCGTCGGAAAATATGACAGATATATCAACATGAACACCAAAAAAAAACGTTGACTATTTATGGCATATGATCAAATTCCAAATTTGAATATTTCAAAATTTTGAATACATTTCAAATCTGATCATTTAATAAACGCAAAAAGAATTCAAATATGGCAAATATGTCAACATGAACACAAAAAAATGCTAGCTATTTATGTCGTACGATCAAAATTCAAATTTGAAATTTTCAAAAAATTAAATGCCTTTCAAATCTGAGCATTTAATAAACGAAAAAGAATTCAAATATGAATAACTTCTCAATTTTAACAATTTTCAAAATTTAAACAACATACAACTATAATTTTTTTTTGAATTTCAACAGATTTAAATCTAAACAACTTTTAAATGCGGACATTTCCAAATTTAAATTTCTTACACCGTACTATTTCTTCTTCTAACGACACAGGCGCGGCGTATGCCGCGCTAAGTTGCCTAGTTTTCAATGATGCTCAGCAAAATAATGATCCCTAGACCCTAGCTTCATACCTTACCACGGCGAAAGAAAGCTCGGTATGCGATTTCCTCGTCTACCACATTCTACCTGGTAATTCAGTCACTGTATACATACAAATCGCAAAACATCCGAGGGTTACAACGAATCATCTAATGCTTGACAAGTCTACTCCGTCAGTGTCATTCCACCAGAAATCTACTGTACTGTCCCAGGAGATAAAAGCATTTATAGGATGTGCTCTGCGGGCTTGCCCCGTCCCCACCGTGACGGCGATCGCCGACCCCGACCTCCGCCGCGCGCCTTTCCACTGTAATAAAGCGAGCTCCAGCGAGCGCGATGCCGGCTCCTCCCTCTCGGCGTCGGGCTAGTGAGAGGCATGGCGGTGCCAGAGGGTGTCGAGCACCGCTGCTTCGTCGGCGGCCTCGCCTGGGCCACCACCGAGCGCGACCTCCAGGCCGCCTTCAGGCCCTTTGGCGAGATCCTCGACTCCAAGGTCCGTCTTCTCGCCCCTATTTATTTTGTTCCGGACTTCTGGTTGACTCCAGATCTGTGAGAATCTTGTGTAGACGTGCAAAATTTATTTCTTTTTCGCGATAGATCTGCGTTGCCAGTAGTCTGTGAACTGTTGTCTGTTGAGAGAGTTTTTTCGAGTGCAGATCATCCATGACCGTGAGACGGGGAGGTCACGCGGGTTTGGGTTCGTCACCTTTTCCAGCGAGCAGTCGATGCGCGCCGCCATCCAGGGGATGAACGGCAAGGTGCTCGGGGGCCGCAGCATCACCGTCAACGAGGCACGGCCCCGCCACTCTGGAGGCAGGGGCCATGAGCCGGGCGACGCTGGCAGCGCCCAGCGCCGCTACGGCAACTCTGACAGGTATTGGATTAACTCAACGACGGGGCCTGTCATCTTCTCGGTGATAATCGCGAGTTAATCAACTTTTTCCGTCAGTTGTCGCAAACTCTAAGTGTTGCTTAATTAATTAGCAGGAGGGTACCAAGGTCTGCCTCTGGTATGAACCATCCGACGGCTGATGACATATTTCCACCATTGTTTGGCGGCATCAACTTGGGCGGGTATTGAGCGATGGGACCTAGCGACCTGTTGATCATCCTGCCACTGAATTAGGCAGTATCATTAGGTTGTTTCGTCTGTTATGTTTTTTTATTGCAAGCTCTAAGTGTTGCTTAATTAATTAGCAGGAGGGGGCCATTTTCCGGGATGACTGGAGGGTTCCCAGGCTGGCACCGCGACGGCGGCTGCAACTCTGGCAGGTATTCGATTGACTGAACGATGGACCCACATTGCCTATATTATCTTGTCGTGATCATTGCGAGTTAATTAACTTGTTGTTTCGTCTGTTTTAGCAAGCTCTAAGTGTTGCTTAATTAAATAGCAGGAGGGGGCCATGGTCTGGGATGAACCCATTTGGAGAGTTTGGAGAGTTCCCATTCTTTCATTTCCCTGGGGAGGCATCTATGCATGCTTCCCAACGGCCTCAGAAGGCTCCAGCAGTCGAGTACCAATTAGTATGCAACCTTGCTGACTTGTATAAAGGTACTACCAAGAAGATGAAGATTTCAAGGGAGCTATTAGATTCCAGCGGGTAATTGACTATTATCATGTGGATTTACACTTTACTTTTATACTTGATACTTCTTCTTTTATGTATCGCATTGGTTTCTTAATACGAAGCATATTTGTTGCGTGATAGTCTCTACTGACATATTTATGCAAGTTTAAGAATACCAAGTTGTACTGAAGTTTTGGGTTCTAACTAGTATGAATTAAGAAAACCAACAATTTATAGGCTGTGGTGCAACTTATTTTCATCTAGTTCACTTAAAAGCCTAAGTTAATGCGAAGCCACCCCTATGGGTGGAGGTACCATTGGCTCATGTTTGTCGGCTTCACAAGTCTCTCTATGGGTTCAAACAAGCCCCTTGTGCTTGGTTTGGGAGCTTTGATTGTTTGATTTGAGCAGCTGTTTTTTCCTCCTAGTGAGCATAATCCCGCTCTTTACTCACACCTCTAAGCGTGGTTGTACTCTGCTTCTGTTGTATGTGAATGATATGCTGATCACTGGAGATAATCTAGAGTGCATTGCTTTTGTTAAATAGAAGTTGAGTGAGGAAAATCAAGATGCCCGATTTGGGATCACTTTTAGTTACTTTCTAGGAATTGAGGTTGATCACACTGACAACAATTATTTTCTCGAGGACTTGATATCTTGCTTGGGTCTTACTGATACACGCATTGTTATTACTCCTATGGAGCTTCGTCTGTGGTTGTGCTCAGCTGATGGAAAACCACTTGAGGATCCTTCTCTGAATCATTACCTTGTAGGCAGCCTATTGTACCTCACCATGACTAGGTGTGACCCTGCCCATGCAGTCCATGTTCTTTGTCAATTGTAAGCGCTCCTACAGTCCTAGTTCTTTTCATCATGGTCACTTACTTCATTTGTTTCGGAACTTAGAGAGGGACATCATCTCAACGATTATTATGTTCATTCCAATCAGCTTCAGCTTCATGCAATCACTATGTGAGCCCAATTGGATGACCGGTCATGATGGCCGCCACTCTATAACACGACACATAAACTGAAGTTGTGAGGTACACTAGTCGTCAAAATTGGAACTTGAACATGATTATGATTGCAAGTACAAATAGCTAGATAGCAATTTATGTCTTATGTATGTTATCCACCCATCCATACCTTCTAAGCACTATTGCTTCTAAATCAGATAAAGAAAACATATTCTCCCTTCAAAGATTCTCATGGTGACATTACAAAGTTTGATGGAGCTAAATTACTTAGCTCCTTCTAACCAGGTTGTGCTTCACACACACCCATCTCACTCTCTTTCATGGTCACATCAGGAACATATGAAGCTATATATATATATATATCTTCTCAATGTAACACACAAGCTTGGTTCTTATACAAAGGGGTACATCCTTATATAGCAGGGGCGGATCCACACCCCGGGCAACAGGGGCCATGGCCCGGGGTGCAGAGTTTTTTTAAAGCTAGACAATAGTGAGATTGATGATTTTCCTTAGCACTTAGCCTAGTTACAACACTTTAATTCAAGATTGGCCCGGGGTTTGGTTGGATTATGGATCCGCCACTGTTATATAGCCTAGCTAGGTCGGTTACTGTTCTCTAGAAACTACTACAGAAATGCAGTTTTTTACTTCTAATAGGACTCCTACATACTCTAGATACTTCGTGACTAAGCTAGAAACTTCATGAATAGATATGACAAGATTACTACTAACAAAGTTTGCTGCTCAGGACTCGCATACAATGATTAATTGACTTATCGCATTTCTTTTGATATGGATTATAATGCTTCAGTCTTGATGTGTATTTGATTAGAACTTTTTGTGGTTTTCATGAGGAGTGTTGGCACTCCTCTCCCTCTCTATATTCGTAATATCATTGAAAATTTTTATGAATGAGCAACTATATTCCAATGGGGCCAAAGGCCAGTACATATACATGTGGTGAACAGTAGATGAACAGTAAACATCTAACACCCCCCCCCCCCTCAAACTCATGGTGGATCAACAACACTGAGTTTGGAGAGAAAGAACCCATGCTGCGCTCGAGTCTGTGCCTTCGTGAAGAAATCCGCCATCTGTAACTCAGAGGGCACATAGTGAAGAGCAAGAAGCTGGTCCTGCACAGCAGCACGCACAAAGGAGGCATCGACACCGATGTGCTTGGTGAGCTCATGCTTCACCGGGTCACGCGCAATGCTGATAGCACCTGTACTGTCTGACAATAGAGGAGTCGGTGCAGCAGCAGTAACACCAAAATCCTCTAATAACCATCGCAACCAGGTCACCTCAGCCGTCAACATAGCCATCGCTCGCAACTCAGCCTCTGCACTAGAGCGGGAAACTGCAGTCTGCTTCTTCGTCTTCCAGGCAATGAGAGATCCTCCAAGAAAAACACAATAGGCAGACAGCGAGCGGCGATCAGAAGGATCACTAGCCCACGTAGCATCAGAATAGGCCTGGAGCTGGAGAGAGCTGGAGCGAGGAAAGAAAAGGCGACGGGAGATCGTGCCACGAAGATATCGGAGAACACGAAGGAGGTGACTATAGTGGACAGAGCTGGGAGCTGAAACGAACTGACTCAGAATGTGGACAGGGTATGATATATCTGGACGAGTGACAGCTAGGTAGACAAGGCTCCCAACAAGGTGGCGATAGCGTGTGGGGTCGGTGAGGGGATCACCATCAGTAGCACGAAGCTGAACATTGAGCTCCATAGGAGTCTCAGCAGTGCACTCATCACCAAGAGCGGCACGAGCAAGAAGATCTTGAATATATTTTTCTTGGGAGATGAAGAAGCCATCAGAAGTCGAAGAGACCTCAATCCCGAGAAAATAGCGAAGAGGACCAAGATCAGACATCAGGAACTGCTCACGGAGGCGGGCCTTAACAAAGGCAATATACTCAGGGTCGTCGCCAGTAATGATCATGTCATCAACATATAAGAGGAGGAGCGTCCGACCACGAGGTGAGGTGTGGACAAACAACGCGGGGTCATGGTCGCTAGGCGAGAAACCAGCGGCAGTCACCACAGAGGCGAAACGGTCAAACCAGGCGCGAGGGGCTTGTTTAAGGCCATAGAGGGAGCGCTGAAGACGACAGACCATACCATCAGGAATAGAGTATCCCGGTGGTGGCTGCATATAAACCTCCTCACGCAACTCACCATTGAGAAAAGCATTCTGGACGTCAAGCTGAGACACAGACCAATGACGAACAGAAGCCACAGCGAGAAGAGTGCGAACAGTGATCATGTGGGCGACGGGAGCGAACGTCTCATCATAATCACGTCCGTGCTCCTGCTGAAAGCCACGAGCCACAAGCCGAGCTTTGTAACGCTCAAGAGAACCATCGGACCGAGTCTTGATCTTATAGACCCACTTGCATGTGATGGGACGAACACCAGGAGGAGGGGAAACCAGATCCCACGTGCCAGTGCGCTCAAGTGCAGCAATCTCCTCAGCCATCGCAAGCTGCCATTCAGACTGAGCCATGGCATCCCGATAGGAAGAGGGCTCAACAACAGCCGAAAGACCAAACTGGGAAGGAGAATAGCGATCAGGAGACCGTAACGAAGGCCGAGAACGAAGATTATGAACCGGTGTACACGGGGAAGGTAGCTTGCGAAGAGATGAGTAGTCAGGAGAACGACATGAGAGACGCTCCATGGGGATACCACCCTGCAAGGCAGCCGAAGGCTGGATGTTGATAAGATAGGTGGATGCGGAAACAGCCTCAGCCCAAAAGTGGGGAGGAAGAGAGGCAGCGATCATCATCGCACGAGCCGTCTCAAGGAGGTGGCGATGCTTGCGCTCAGCAACGCCATTCTGAGCATGGGCACCAGGACAAGAGAACTGGGCAAGAGTACCCTCCTGAGCAAGAAAACCACGCAACATCTGGGAGATATACTCACCAGCCGAGTCAGCACGAAAAACACGAATGGGCGTGGAAAACTGGGTGTGTACCATGGCAGCAAATCGCTTGTATATAGGGAGAACCTCGCTGTGAGATTTCATAAAATAGAGCCAAGTGTAGCGAGAGAAGTCATCAATAAATAGAACATAGTAGCGATGACCACCTTTCGAATCGAAGGGAGCAGGACCCCATACATCAGAATGCACTAAGTCGAAAGGACGCTGAGAGACTGACTCACTCGTAGGATAAGGTAATTGAGTCTGTTTGCCAAGTCTACAACCATTACAATGTAAAGATACATCGCCAGAGACAGACCCTAAGACACCTTGATGCACTAGCGAGGACAAGCGAGAGCCACATATATGACCAAGTCGATGATGCCACTGTTGGAAAGACGCAGAGGAGGAGGTAGCAAGAGCATGCGAGCTGGTGGGTGTGGTGGCAGCGGAAGGAACACGAAGCCAGTCAACCTCCCAAAGGCCCTGAGCATCATGGCGCCGAGGGCCAGCTCCAACTAGAGCCTTGGTGCGACGATCCTGAACAGAGCAAGAGTCGGGATCAAGAATGACACGACAACCAGAATCAGCAAGTTGAGCAGCAGAGAAAAGATTCATGACGAGGAACATGAGAAACACCAGGAACAGAGAAAGACGGAGTAGAAAGAGTGCCACGACTAGCAACAGGAAGCGGTGTGCCGTCGGCAGTAAGAACATTGACAGGAGAATCAAGAGGTCGAAGAGAAGACAGAGCAGAAGAATCAGAAGACATGTGAAAGGAAGCTCCAGAATCCAGAACCCACGGAGATGTACCTGACTGTGTAGGCGGTGGTGGCGGAGCAGCAGTAGTGGAAGCAGTCAGGGAGGCAGCAGTGCCTGTCGAGGAAGAACCCGAGGAAGCCAGTATACGCTTGAGCCGCACAATGTCCTGGTCTGTGAGTGATGCAGTAGAGGAGCGACTCAGGTCACGCTGCTTCTGGTGACAGTCAGACTCTGGGTGACCCGGCTTCTTGCACTAGCCACAGAAGGTGTGAGAGCGCCGACCTGAACGTGCATAAGGCGGGCGCCCGCTCACCCCCCCCCCCCCCCTGAGGGGTGGGGAGCAGCGGTGGAGCAGACGACACAGGAGCTCGGGCAGAGAGCACAGTGGGAACCACAAGCAAACCAGCAGAACGGAGACGTGTCTCCTCAGCTCGAAGCTCTGCAAGCACCTCTGATATAGGAACACGACGACCACGGGCAAGCAGGTGAGCACGCCGAGGCTCAAACTCTGTACGGAGGCGAGACAGGAACTCATGGACACGCTGAAACTCCAAATCTGACCTCACTGACTGACAGCAGCGACAAGCACCACAAACAACTGTCCTCAGAGAGTCAAGCTGACGCTAGATGGCAGAGCACTGTGTGTAGAACTCATCAACAGTAGAGTCCCTGCTGAAGATCATGCTCCTAATGCACTACAGAAAGGTAGAGAGCATCACCAGAGGGCTGATAGCGCTGACAAAGATAAGTCCACATCGCAGCAGCAGTGCCCAGCCCCATAAACTCAGAAGCAAACTAGGGTAGAACACTAGCAGTGAGGACGGCAGCAGCACGAGCATCATCATTGCACCACGAGTGTAAACAGACAGAGCATCCCGATAGATGGAGAGAGACTCCGAGTAATCCGATACCTGCTAGTCATAGGCTTCAACTGCAAGATCATCAGCATTCTTGGCGGCATCCCGATCAGCCTGAGAAGCATCAGCGGCAAGAACGGGTGGCACCGGTGGGGTGGGAGCCACAGGAGCAACGGGGCACGGCGGACAGGAGACCTCGCCAGAGAGAACACCCCACAGCAGGAGGCCACGCATGTGGATACGCATAAAGCCGCCTGGTATGAAATCCGGTATGAACTCCGGTATGAATTCCGGAATTTTCCGGGCCTGGTACCGGAACAATCCGGAATGAATTCCGGGTCAGCACCGGGCGAGAACCGGGCGATTCTGGGAGAGTCCAGTACCGGTTTTTGGAATCCGGTTTGAAATCCGGAATTTTCCGGGATCAATACCGGAAGCCCGACGCGATGCTCACCTCGTCTCCGTCGATGGTGAGCGAGCAAGCCGGCGGGGCAGCAGCCCGCAGCGGCGGGGCCGGGCGGGGCAGCAGACGGTCGGAGCGGCGGTGGCCGGAGGGCCGGCAGCAGGCCGTGGGAGGCGGCGGCGGACGGCGACGGCCGGCAGCAGGCCGTGGGGACGACGGTGGCCGGGCAGCAGGTCAGTAGGAGGAAGAAGAAGGGCGCAGGTCGGCCGGAGCAACGGCGACAGCACGCGGAGTTGCAGTGCGCGAGGAGGAGGAGAGCAACCTAAGCTCTGATACTATGTTATGAATGAGCAACTATATTCCAATGGGGCCAAAGGCCACTACATATACATGTGGTGAACAGTAGATGAACAGTAAAGCTATACACATCTAACAAAAATCACCAGGACAGGTAATTTATATTAGTGCTTTGTTAGTTTGTTCTGTGCATATTGGCTGATCTTCTACATGTGATGTTAAAGTTGTTATGGAAGTAAGCATTTTTCGCCTGTCCAGATGCATAGATATGATTATAGGTTGCATTTTTAGACAATGTACCGTTGATATTTCTTTTAAGATCGAATTGAATGAGATAAATAGCTGCACATTGCTGTGAAACAAGAAGCAAATCAAATGTTAAACCCATCGCAAATTCATCTAATATCAGACGTGTTTAATCTCTCCTGATTTATTGTCACAATGCTCCACGGTTTGAGGTCTTTAACACAAGATTTTGGACTTCTGGAGTAATCATTTTATAGTCTTCTACGAATAGTGTCCATACTTCACAATGCCTGGTTGCTAACAGTTAACCTAGGCATGATGTACACACCACTCGGCGTTCATGCTAATTAGGGAGTGGACATGGAGAAGTAATTATAAACGCTGTGAGCCGTGGAGGTGGGTGCGCGTGCATTCATGGTCTCTTCTAGTCTGAGAGGAGGGGAAGATTGAGGAATGATGTCTTAGGTAATAGTGCATGGTGGACCGATGGTATGTATCCATATCCAGTCCTTATATACCATAAGGTATGAGGGGCCACCTGTCAGATACACACACACAGCGAAATGGAGGATAGTCTACCCATCCTCAGCCCCTAATAGGTGAAATCAGGAAACCGTTCTTCTGGATCGGAGGAGACCGTTGCCTTCCCCAAGGAGCCAGTCATGGCCATTTTTATTCTTTGGATGGCAATATCTTCGAAACCAAATTTGACCAGTTTGTGCTGACTGCTAAAAGCCAGTAACCAACCGAGATAATTTGAGGCAAAATGTTATTTCTTTTTATGGTTCTCGTTCTTCTATCTGCTACATGTGTATTTGACATGTCATGTTTGTTCACTTTGAAATAATTGTGATGGAATGTTAGTTACACTCACTTGAGCCCTTACTAGTATTGTTCATTTTTTTACAGGAGAAGTACGGTTGTTGAGGAAATCTTGACAATTGATATAAAACCTGGATGGAAGAAAGGCACAAAGATCACTTTTGCTGAGAAAGGCAATGAGGCCCCCCATGTAATTCCTGCAGACATTGTATTCATAATTGATGAGAAGGCACATGATCAGTTCACAAGAGAGGGGAATGATCTGGTGATGACTCAAAAGGTTTCTCTGGCCGAAGACTGGGCTAGATATACCGTTCATGTAACAACACTGGATGGCCGAAACCTGGCAATACCAATAAAAAGCGTTGTCAAGCCTGGCTATGAAGAGATTGTTCCAGGAGAGGGCATGCCAGTCCCAAAGGATCCTTGTAAGAAGGGAAATCTTAGGATCAAATTCAACATCAATTCCCCTCAGGAGCAGTAAACGGAAATTAAGACGCGGCTACGTTCCTGATGAACAGAAGAGATGGTCAGGCTGTGGTTGTTGCATGGTATGCATGGGTGCATTAATAAAAAGCTCACCCTTTGCTTCTCCGTCTCACGCATTCCCTAGATGAACTTGGCTTGAGAGTGACTCATGCTGCTGCTTCACTTTGGTTTGCTTATGTGCTTCCATGGCTAGCTAGCCTGTGGGTTGCCGCCTAATCATGGAAGGAAGAATATTCGGGTGTGTTGGCCATCTGTCTGTTGTATGTTGGTGTCTGTTGTATGTTGGTCACGGAAGGTGGCTCTTACCTTTGTGGCTTGGAATTAAGAAGCGGGCTGCGTGTGATGTGAGTGCTTGATACACGAGTTTGTAAGTAGTAATTAAGCAGCCAGCATATGGCTGCGTGCTGAGTGTGAGTCATCGAATTCTGAAACTGCTTGCTTTGATGGATCTTGCTGCCTGCATTTTGAATTATGCATTTACTGGCCTTGCTCGAGCAATGGAGCTAACCTGCCTGCTCATTCTGTTGAGCTGCCTGCTCATGGTGGATAATTTTGTAGAATTGAAATACTTAGAATTGTGTTGGGCAACTATTACATTTCCGTCGGCAGCACCAGCATGAAAAACCAAAAAGGAATTGCACCACTGGTCACTCAACTCGTCCGCTATGTGCAGTTAGGTCACACAACTCAATAACGGGATTATTTGGTCACACAACTCACATTTAGGTACACGCTGGTAACTGACCCCACATGTCAGGCCGTTTTCCGTTCCAGACAGTCACGCGCGTGTCACGTGAGGCTGATGTGGACGACCTTTTTTGCAAAAACACCTCTGTTGCAAAATTTGGAGGACGTTAATGTAAAATCGTAGGGTTGATTTTACATTAATGCGCAGAATACAACCAAATCAACTCCAAAATTCCCAAATCGCAGTACAAACTGCTGCTGCGGCGAGCAGAATGGCGCGGCCTCCCGACGGTGGCGCGTCGAGCAGAGGGGCGCGGCCCCGGCGGCGGTGACGCGGGCGCGGCGTCTCGGCGGCGGCGCGACGAGCAGTAGGCCGGGGAGGTTCGGCGCCGGCGCAGGAGGTCGGGGAGGGAGCGCGGCCGGCGCAGAAGACGAGGAGAGGCAGCCGGAGTAGTGGAGCCCCGCCGTCGCCGCCAAAATCCGGCGAATCCACTTGCCGCCCCTCCCCGGAACGGCTCCCCAACGACGTCCCCATCCGATTCCCGGCGCCGAGACGGGGTGAGGTTCGTCCATCGAGGCCCCCGCGACGGCAAGCGCAGCCATGGCTCGATTCCAAGTCCTCCTCCATCTGCGCTCCTCCGGATGGCGTCACTCGTCTCGCGCGGCCACGGGCCTGCTTGGAGATTCGATTTAGCCTCGGATGCATTTCTTTGGAGATTCAATTTATATGCAGGCCGTCCGTGGTTCCACCGCCTGGAATCATACCGCCATCGCCTGGAATTTGACCGCCGCCGTCGCGCGGAGATTCGACTGATTTGCTTGCTTGTTGGATCGATTCTGTAGGTCTAGTAGGATGCTTGGTTGTTGGATTCCCATGTTTCTCCTTGTATTATTCTTTGGTCGTGGGATGGATTACAAAGTAGTACTCCGTATCAGAGCATTGCAATTTGTATTTGTACATAAAAAAATTTACAGACCCGTTTTCTCCGTATCAGAGCATTGCAATAACTAAGGGCTGGAAAATCAACCCTGCGATTTTACATTAACGTCCTCCAAATTTTACAACAGGGGTGTTTTTGCAAAAAACGTCGTTCACGTCAGCCTCACGTGACACGCGCGTGACTGTCTAGAACGGAAAACGGCCTGGCATGTGGGGTCAGTGACCAGCGTGCACCTAAATGTCGAGTTGTGTGACCAAATAATCCCGTTATTGAGTTGTGTGACCTAACTGCACATAACGGACGAGTTGTGTGACCAGTGGTGCAATTAACTCACTTATTTTCTGCCACAACTTACAAAATTAGCACATGCATCAACATTCACACTCTGAACCTTTGTTCACTCCATGTGTCGGACCAGATTATTGCAGACCATGTTATAGATGTTTCTTTAACCATGTCAGCTTCGACGTTCACACAAATTTATCTGTTCATGCTTCATGGTCTTCGAAGTCTCTGTTTTAAACATATCGTACATTCAGAAAATCAAAGAGTGCCTTCCCTTTTAAAATAATAATAATTAAGAGTGTTATATATTGCACTTTAATGCTTTAACAGATATTAAGCATTTAAATGTAAAGCACGCCGTGGAGATCAACACCAACTGGCCAGGGTGGAGCAGCCAGGTTGGGGCTGGAGCTGCGCGCCGACATGGCGACACTCATCAGTCGCGCGTTGCGCGCTGGAAGAAGGTGGCGCCTCCATCGTGGCGGCGGCAGGCGGCAGCGAGCAGGGGAGGCTAGATTGCTCCTGCAGAGGCTTAATCGAGAGTTGCCGCCGCTTGATTTCGAGCCCGCGGGGAGGTTCAACTTGGAGAGACGGTGACCGGTGGTGGTTTGATTTTGTTTGTGGTTCGTCTGATTTACCCGGACACTTGGGCATACATCGGTGCGTCCAACCTGGAAGCCAGAGGCAGATCGTTTAATCAAGGAAACTAATCATTATTTAGATATGGAAAATATATACATAGCATTATCTTTGAACCAAGAAAATTAATTACCTTCGATAAATGGAATGTCTTCATTGACAAGGTTTTTAACGATAAAAATGTTTCTGTTATGCAGGTTATCTATCGGTGTACAGCAACGCTACGAGCATGGTCGGCCCTGCAGCGTGTGGAGCACAGAGGCTTGTTTTTGGAGGTGGCGTTACGTTTGGAGGCTGCGGCTTGGGAGTTATTCTCCCGGCATGGATGGCAATATAGTCTTCGGATCGACCTTCCACCATCTTAGGCGGCTTTACAATTTCTCATTATGATATGTAATTCGCATTTTATTTATTTTCGAATTGGGCACTGGTGAACTTGTGGCTGTGTGCATCCTATCTATGCAGAGGCCGGGTGTAATGCTTAAAACTTTTAAGTAATAAAATCCTTTTATCTAAAAAAATCGATTATAATTAATTTCAACGAGATATGTAAGAATCAAATAAACAATAATTATTTTCGAGCTGTGAAATATGTGGGAAATGATTAATTTCCTTGATTGAAAGATACGCCAATAAATTTTCCTAGTAACAGATAACGTCGGTGTGCTTTGAGAATAACAAGGCCACGTGTCAATGTTTGGAGTTGGTCCACGCTGATGAGCGTGTAGACCAGGTCCATAGAATTATTTTCCAACACTAGGAAAAGTGCCCGTGCGTTGCAACGGCTTTAACAAAAGTTAGTACATACTCACATCCTGGAAAATAACATGTGTGTTGCGACGAGAAAGAAAAATCAGTGGAATAACACAGGCAAGTGGAGAAATATCAACGGACTTGATCGCTTGACTGTCTTCATTTAGATTTTCCCATTGCCATTTCGGTGCACCATCTAAAAGATACAGGAAATGCGACAGATCAAAGGTGTCATGAAGGAAGCTGCAGAAAGTAGTAAGAGTGTACTACTCAACAAACTAACTGTTTCATCAACAATTCAATCCCATCGAAAGGGAAAGAAACCTATGGTGTCACGCAGCCGCCGCCGGAGCCATATTCATCTTGCTTTCCTTGGCCAACGATCTACTCCAAGCGCAAGCGCATGAGAGTTTGAGATTTCGGTTTCGGTTGTCTCATGGACATACCAGACCACCGGTCGAGATCCACACAGGGACTATGGCATCGAGGGAAAAAGAAAGCCACGGCCTTAGATTGGAACATGAGCTGATGATACATTGATTGGTGGAGGCCGGCCGGCCGGCCGGCCAGCGGACACGGCAAGGTCTTTTGAACCGATCCATCTTGAAAGAATGCGTGTCCGCTGGTTGTCTGTTCCCTTGATTGATGACGCGAGGTAGATTGGAACATGAGCTGATTGATGTATGGATTTGGTGGAGTACGGCCGGCCAGCCGGCGGCACCAGACACTTCCTGTGCGGGCGTGCGGCCATGCGGGCAGGAGCTAGTTGAGGGGTTCCAGGAGCGCGGCGACGAACACCTTCCGGTCCGCGTCCCCGGCCAAGCTGCCGCCGACGGCGCGGCGGGCGCCGTGCATTGTAGTTGACCTGAAAGCTCCGGAGATCGGATCGGCTGCTGAAAGCTCTGGACCTGCCCCCTGGGGATCGGATCGCTCGCGGCTTGCTCCAGAGGTGTGAGCCGACCTTGAACCAGGTCGATATGGCGGGCGGTGGCTCGTTGGTGAGGAAAATGATGGAGAGGCAAAGGACAGGTCGATGCGGCGGGCGACGGCATGGAGGTCCTTCTCCAGGGCGAAGAGGTAGTTCCTCCGCGCGTCGGGTTTGACCGGGCCAATAAACTGAAGACTCAAACGTTTTTTTCACTTTGCGGTGGCAGCATCAGTAATTTCTTTGAACTTCAGGGACAATTTCAATGACGTACCACAAGAAGACTTAATGGTTTTATTATTAGGTATAGATATAGAAGAGCTACTTAGATCATTATATTCTTCTTGTTGCAAATTTCAGTCCCATTGTCACTGATGCTGCTTTCAATTCTTCGTCAGGCACCGCTGATTAAATCAATGGGGACGGTCGTCAAGCCGCTGGATGGTGTTGTGGGGTACCCGCGCTGGAAGGAGTCGGTGCTTCTCCGCCTCCGCACCGTCCGGGTCGCACACGTGCTCTTTCAAGTCCCGCCGGCCGGGGACGAAGGCACGCCGGCGGCGAAGCAGTGAGCGCACGATGACGCCCTTTGCCGCGGTCACATCCTCGACACTCTCTCGGACCGCTTGTTCTCTGACTACGTCCGCCACGCCACGACCAAGGAGCTGTGGCACGCTGTGGCGCGCACTTACGACGTGAGGTCCAACTAACATGAGGTCATATGCCATTCATACTTAGGAAACCGATCATATGCTATGGTGTCAGGTTTCTACCCATGCATTCATACTTAGGAAATGTGAACCTTTCTTATCAACCGATGTACAAATGTCAAATGTTATCTTCAAATGAACCCTCCACAGACCACTTCCAAATTTTAGAAAATATTTGTCTAAATTCATATATTTTTAAATCACAAATTTCCCTTTTAGCTTTACCGCAAACCGATCATATGCTATGAAGTGTTGTTGTATCTTATAGAATTGCTTTGAAACTCCAGTTGTGTATAGATAATATCTTACAATGGGAGTTAAATTTTGACTGTCATATGCTCCTGCTTGGTTATAAAATTCGGGAAAAAATTAAAAAATTCTGTCAAAAATGGACAACATGGATATGTTTGTTGTCCTTTTTTAATAGTATTTTTATTTGTTTACTATTTTTATCAAATTTCGTAATTAGTCATGAGCATATTACATCGAGAGCTGAATTGAATTTCACATAATCTAGTGAAGTTTGACTGCGTTTGACTCGAATTTCACATAACCTGAGGTGTGTGATCTGCCGTGTCCATGTCGATATAGAAACAACGACCTGTAATTGATTTGTAACCTGATTCCACCCGAGTAGGTGTATATATACCACACGAGATAGCCCCGCTCTTGGTGCAAACAGAGCCAAGTGAAACGACTATGAGCATCAATAAAGCTAACATAATAAATATGTGTCCACTAAATGAAGTTTGGGCATGGCCCCATAAATCCGAATAAATAAGCACTAAAGGAGCTGAAGTAACATGAGTAAATAGAGAACGGCACAACTGATAACTCTTGCCTTGACAACAAGCATCACACACTGACTTTATTTTATGTGTGGACTCGATTGGTAACTCATGACGATTGACGACACGTTGAACGACAGGCGAAGCAGGGTGCCCTAACCGGCAATGCCACTGGGAAAGTGATACACGAACAGCGCTAAACACATACTTGACCGAAATTAGATCAAGCCGGTAGAGGCCTGCATGACGCCATCCTCTAAGAATGGTTTCCCTCGTGCAGGTCCTTAACAAAAAGATCATTAGGATGGATTTCAGCGAGGACATGATTACCAGACGTAAGTCTCGTAACTGACAAAAGATTACAAGAGACATTGGGGACATGGAGGACATTGGTGAGACGTAGAGACGTGGAAGTGTGTGTAGGAATTGAGGACTGGCGAACATGAGTAATGTACATACCTGAACCATCCGCAGTATGCACTTGATCCCTCTTGGCATAGGGTTCCTTCATCTGAAGTTTGTTGATGTCGCCGGTGAGGTGATCCGTTGCGCCTGTGTCCATGTACCAGGTTGGATCAAGATAGGAAGGTGTGTGTCCCTGTGTCGCCATGGAAACCTGCTTCTCGCTGATGCGGCCGTCATTGTCGATCCCAAGGGAATCACGGTTGAAGCGTGAAAAGCACCGCGAGGACAAGTGGCCGACCTTGCCACATAGCTGGCGGACGTGATGCTCACCGTGAGCACCGCGGTCATGACCAGCTGTCTGATTGCCTCCCCCGGAATTGTTGATGTAGACCAGAGGACGGAGTTGTTGTGGCTGCCGCGGGGGCTGAGCACCACCACCCCTGACGGGTGGAAGTTCCAGCCTCCTTTTCGTGCAGCGGTGCCATTGGCCGACTGCGCGTCATGGACGTGCTCAGCAGCCTGGCGATTCTCCACCCGGTGTTCGGTTGCAAGACGCGCATAAAGATAGCACGACGGCATTGGAGTCTCACGAGCGCCAATTACCTCAGCAAGCGAGTCGTACTCCTTGCATAAGCCATCAAGAAGGTACGAGGCGAATTCTTCGTCGCTTAGAGGCGCACGAATGAATGCCAGGGTGTCCTGGAGGGGCGAATAGCTCACATGCGACGTCTTTGCACGCTATTCACTGGAGAACGACGTTGTTCGATGAAATAGCTCAGAGATGACAGTTGGAACGGCCCAAATAGCCACGGCCCGAAACGGCTCTTTTAAGCCCTTAAACGGAAGGAACTGTTAACAAATTTGGATTACGTGAGCGGGTTGTTTGAACGCGAGACCCACCAGTCGACCGTTGCTACGTGGGACCCACTGCGTGCCACCTCAGACTGGCACCCATCACTTGGACCCACCACTTATCCACGTCAATCTTGTCGATTTTATAAGAGGCAAAGTCAGCCCCCGCTCCCGTGCTCGTGCCCTGCCCCGACATAACCGTTGCCTCTCTTCCTCTGTTCTTCCGTGCACCTTCTTCTTCCTCTTCTCCGGCAACGGTCCACGCGGCGGCGGTGCCGGTGAGGGATGTCGAGCTCTGCTTCTGGCTCCCAGAAGTCATGGCCGCGTTATGGAGAAGTCCCGATGACTAGATGCCCGGACTGCCCTCGCCTAGATCCACTGAAGCGCCTGACATGTGTGCGCTCGACGAGGTGCAATGTCGGTCGGGAATTTGTCAAATGCGAGAGCGCCCTGCATCGTGGGAAGGATGGGAAGGTAGGGTTTGCCCTAATTTGTCTCGATTTGGCGTGATTTCGATTTTACACTATGGATTTGGAAATTAGGGTTTTCGTTCGCCTTTTCAGGATTTGGAGGAATGCGGCCATTTTGAGTGGATGGATAAGTACATTCCGGATCGAGGGCTTCAAGTTCAAGTGCTGCCTCCAATTCAGGGGCCCCCAATCCTGGCGGCTGCCATCTCGTCTGCTGTGGAGGAGAAGATCTCAAACAGAGTCGATCCTCCATTGGAGTATGTTTTGGTGAATAGGGAGTTGCAGAAATTGAACAAGCAGTTGAAGAAGCAGTTGAGCCAGCTTGTGGAATTGAAGAAGCAGTCAAACATAATGGCCAGAGCATTTTATGTGTGTATCATTGCCATTTATTTGGTGTATCTGTGTCGTTCGGATTAGGAATTTCGATTTAGGAGTTGTGGATTTCGATTAGGAGTTGTTTGTAAGATGAACTATGTTATGAATTCGAATAAATTAGTTCTAAATGTTTCCAGTCGAAATTGAAAGCGTAAAAATTCAGGTGGAAATCAGCTCTGAATTCAGTTAACATCTCGAACAGGTTCAGTTAGCCGTTTCCGAAATAGAAAAACCGACAAGTTCATGGGCCCGTTGTTGGGCCCGTTGTTGGGCCAAGCCGTAAGTGCTCACTTAAATTAAGTGAAGGAAAAAAAGAATTTCGTGTTGGGCCAAGCCGTTGTTGGGCCCGTTTTATGACGTGTTCGACCGAAAAAATGGGTTGAATGAAATATTGTTGGCTAAAAATTATGGTGTGTCGTGTTGGCTAAATAAAATATTGTTGTGTTGGCCCAAAAAATAACGTGTCTAGTTAAAAGAAATGTCTACTTGGCTCAAACAAAGGTGTGTACGTGTCAAGTTTTGGTGTGTACATAGAAGTGGTTTTTTTATAGTTCTATGAAATCACTCCATATTGGTCAAGGACACTATATTAGTGCACTAGATGTTAACCCTATAGTTTGAGGTCATTTGGAGAAGGTCAAAAAAATGCTCGGATTAGAAATGGGGCTGTTTGGGCTACCTTTGGGGCTCGTTTTTAGCTCATTTTGGAGAACCGATTGCTTGTTGGAGATGTGTGTTGGTGTTGTGATGGATCATGTAGCTTAATTAACAAGAACTTTCGCTCTAAAAAAATAAGAACAAAGAAATATTTTGCATGAACTTTTTTTTCACAAACATAACGACATAACATAAATAAAATGCAAGTAACAACCTTACATGACTAGCACACTTATAACTTGGGCCCTCTTACAACTTACGAACCTTACACGATGAGTAGCATAGACTCAACATAGATATATAGGGGCATGTATGCCCAAGCAAGCGACAAACCAAAACAAACATGGAAATAAACTATGACGACAAACAAACATAGAACAGCTCCTCCTTGACTTCTCCTTGGCTCCTCCTTGGGGGGTGGCTCACTCGTCGTCCTCGTAGGGGAGGGTGTGAATGGTGCCGTGGTAGCGGAAGATGTCGGTGAAGTTTGTGTAGATGTTGTAGTTCGTGAATGCTATGAACTCGCACCTATACCAAAACACCTTCCCAAGGAGGTGGTAAGCGTCGAAGCTGTTGGTGAAGGTGACGTAGTAGCCGATGACGAGACCACTATTGCCGTCATGGAACTCCTCGAGCCGGAACATGCGCGGCGAGCCCGGAGGGAGGTGGCGGTAGCCGGACGAGAGGAAGAACTGCGCTACATCGCTGATAACCCACAAGTATAGGGGATCGCGTGTAGCCTTTTTGATAAGTAAGAGTGTCGAACCCAACGAGGAGCTAAAGGTAGGATAAGTAATCTCTCAAGTTCTATCAACCACTGATACAACTCTACGCACACTAAACGTTTACTTTATCTAGCAAATAATACTAGAGTAATAGTACGGGTGTATGAGAGATAGGTTTGCGAGATAATAAATACAATAAAGTAAATGTTAGTGCTGCAGCAATAAAATACACTAAGTAACCATAAACAAACAGTACCATGAGTGTGGAAAAGTGGTGGTAATTGTGATGACTTTGTCCAAGATTAATTAGTGAAGATATCGGGTTCATTGTCTTCGATGCGGTTTTCTATGTGGGAGAGGCTAAATATACATGCACTCCACTACTTGGAATTACAAGTACTATATGATTGTATTGTTAGCAAACATCCGTAAATACTAACAATGCATTAAGGTTTCCCCAACCATAGTCTTAAGTTCATGGTCCTCTTACTCCCATACGTGCAACTAACCGGTTCGAGTCCTCAGGTTTCTGTCACTCCGGCAGGCCTACCCCCTTCCTTTGCACATACTACTAACCCTAGGGTGTTGATCCATGCGTGCACAAATATAATGGACACCAAAGGACAGTACCATATCAACATACAACTCTAATGAACCAAAGACATTCAACCATTCAATCTAAGAACAAATAAACTACGCAAACATGACATAGATCATAGGACAATAACTTATAGCATCAAACATCATGTTTACATAGAGCAGTACAGATGTTTGTGGGAGGATGAACCACTGAATACAAGGAGGAGTTGGTGATGGAGATAGCGGTGAATACGGTGAAGGGGACAACGAGAGGCACAGGGCGGCGGCGGCGCCGGCGGTGGCGCGGGAAACTCCTCCCGCGCCGCCGGCATCAAGGGGAAGGGCCGCCCCTTAGCCCTCTTCTTTCATGGCTTCTTGGGAGCCCTCCCCCATGGAGATGAGGTCCATGGGGGAGGCAAAAACGTGACTTTGGTGGCTGGAAATTCGTGGGTATGGGGTGTTGGCCACGACCTAGGTTTCCTCCCTTTATATAGTTTTCTCGGATTCCCGTCATCCCATCTAGGGTTGCAGTGGGACGGCGATATCTGGAGCGTCCGGACTTCGATTGGACCGAATTTTAAGTCCAGATCGTTCGGCAGAAAATTCCCTGCAACTTGCGCGACTAGACTTTTTCCATTTGACGTAATCTTCGGGCCGAAACGGGTCCATCTTCGACAATAGTTTTCAGACAGATTTCAGGAAAGTCCCAATTCGACTCCAACAAGGTTTTCTGTTATATTCTTGATAATTCCTACACACCAAAGTGTAAAACAAGAACATTGTGCACTTTTGCAACTATTAATAGGTTAGTCCAAATAAATAATAAACATAATATAAAAACAAGTGCTAGAAGCATAAAAGTAGCATGAAACAATCAAAAATATAGATACGTTTTGGACGTATCAATCCCTTGCCCCCTCCACCTCGAGAAGGCCCACACGCGCAGCTGGTTCTGGACTAGGACAGTGGGCGGATACCGCAGCTCCGGCACGGTGTTGGGGAGTAGGTAGGTCGGGCCGTTGAACTCCATGGTGGCTAGGGTGGTAGTTCGAGGGGCGGCTGCTTGTTTGAGAGAAGAGGAAGGCTCGTGCTTTGGAGAAGAAAGATGGAAGAAGATGGGATGCGGTGTGAGTTGGAGAAGGATTGGGTGCTGTTTTATAGCGGATCATGATCTTGTTTAATGCGATGGTGGGGAGGTGAAGTGAAAAAATGGGTTTAATGCGATGGTGGGGAGGCACACTGACGAGGTGTACCCTCATCAAATCCCATGGTTAAGGACCTAGGGTTGAGATTATGGGGAGAGAACGTGGTAGTACTGGTAGTTTCGTCGGCTGACAAGCAGAGGCAAAGATTTACCCAGGTTCAGGCCCCTCGGGTGGAGGTAAAGACCCTACTTCCTGCTTGTCTGTTATTGATCGCTGGAGATTATGAGGTTACAAGGTGGCTCCGGCGAGATGACGATCTCGCAAGAGCTTTGGTGGTTCGAGTATGGCTTGGTCCTAGATCGGCACCCCTCCCAGCCTTTAAATAGGCTGGGTCTCGGGAGTTTGTAACCGACCTAGTTTACACATAAGGAAAGTATAAACCGACTATGTCTATGTCTAAACTTGGAAGTTACTCCATCTTGTTGGCCTCTCGTCTTGGGCTTCGAGTCGTATCTTCGCTAGTTGGGCTTTTAGTCATCACGTGCACCAGGTACCCTCACGGTAGGGTACCCGAGATGTATATCCTTGTCAGTAGCCCCCGAGTACTTGTCTGACTCGAAGAATCGGGCATGGACTCGTTCGTAAGTGCACGTCATATGCTTAGCATTATAATTGGAATTCCTGTATGAATAGCACATGTTGGCTATGTCGAGTATTTCATCGACTGTGGTTTTTGCTTATGATGATCAAGGGATAATAGCTTAGCAGGCCCAGTTCACTCGACGGATCGGGACTGGTTAACTACACATTTGGGTAACACCTTACTAGCTTTCAATCAAACTCGAGTCCCCGGACTCGAATCTGGAACAAACTGGTCAGATTCGACTAGGCCGCTGAGGTCTTACTGAGTCGATCTGCAGTATAACTTTGAATTTTACCCAACGCGTCCGTCGGGATTTTTCATCATGTCTGCTGACACGGAAAGTATAAGGATTGACGTTGCTGGAACGGTCCTTAGCCCAGCTCGAAAGTTCGGCGGGTCTTACCTTTGCACTATGCGTGCAGCATCCGAGGTATTTGCGACGGACGCAACTCGGGAATGTTTCGAGTATGATTTTACATATGAACGCAGTCGATATATTCATCGACTGACACTTTGACACTATTTTATCGGGTGCGCGACAGCGCTCCCGATGGGAGTAGCCCCCGAGATTGTGCTTTATTGATTGCAATGAAGGATAATCTCAAAACCATCTTCTCTACATTTGTTAGTCGAAGAAAACCTTTTGCCATAATTCTATCGGGTGCGCGTCAGCGCTCCCGATGGGAGTAGCCCCCGAGATTGTGCTTTATTACTTGTAATGGAGGATAATCTCAGAATCACCCAGTCATGATCATCTTTAGTCGAAGAAATTTTTGATACGCTCCCGATGGGAGTAATATGTATTTGATCGTAGAGACAGTCGAGTGACCATACACTCGACAAACAATCGAGTGATTAATATGCTTTGGGCGAACCCGACATCTTTTCTGAACAAATTTGCTGCAATGACGTCAGGGATGACGTTTTATGGCGACTGCGCCACCTGACACGCGGTGGCGTGCGCTGTGCTGCGAGAGATGGGACGTGACACGTCTTGTGGGCCCATTGTACAGCCGTTTGGACTGGATTTGACCGTTCAGGCACGATTTCTCCGGGCCATGATGGTAGTTCCTAGATTCCCGTGCGTAGTGGGCGGAGTGGCCGGCGACGGTTGCCCTCCGTGGCTGCCACGTGTACGGTTAGATTTGCTTATGTGCCCACGATCTCGCATCGACGGTGCGGATTCTTTTGCTTTTGAGGTTAAAAAGGGGACGGCGGCGTAAATAGTGTTTTTACTTGCCATTTGCTCTCCGCCGCCGCTACTTCTTCTTCCTCCTCTCGCATCGCCATTGCCTCAGAGCAAAGCTTGTGCAACCACCTCGCCATGACGAAACCTGCCACCCGGAAGGGCAGGAGTGCCGCGAGCGCATCGGCAGACAGCGCCGCTGCCGCTGCCAGCGGTTTGAAGAGGGGCAAGGGCGCCTGGACCAAGTCCACCTGCAGCAAAAGGATGCTCGCCGGCCTGCGAACGACGGGCTGATCCCTGAGGATGTCTCGCAAGTTCGCATCCCCGGCGCCGAGGTAATCCCGCGCCCAGGCCCCAATGAGCGGGTCTGCTTTGTGGATTTTGTGAACAGGGGATTCTCCTTCCCTGTTCACAACTTTCTTCGTGCACTGATGCACGTTTATGGGTGCAACTGCACGATTTTACGCCCAATGGGCTTTTGCACATTGCGTGTTTTTTCGTTCTTTGCGAGTGCTTCTGGGCGTCGCACCCCACTTTGGTTGTTCCGCCGCATCTTCAATGTCAAGCGCCAGCACAGCACCAAGGGACCTGGTGGTTTTGGAGTACAAGCTCGACCTGATGTCGAGTACTTCAAGATCAACTTCCTGGAGTCTGTGCAAGGATGGCGCCAGAAGTGGTTCTACATCAAGGATGTGACCATTGGCGCCCAAACCTTCGGGTTGCCTGCCTTTGACGCAGACGCCTGGTAAAGAAGAGGCCATCCTGGATTGCCCAGCCGACCGGAGTCGAAGCCGAAGAGGCTGACATTTGATGGAGAAGGTGCTGAAGCTTCAGACCACTGCTGGTCGAGAGGTCACAGGCATCCACCTGCTAGCCATTATGGCCAAGAGGCGAGTGCAACCCCTTCGAGCCCGAGCACATGCTATGTGGGGATACAGTGGTGCTTCTGATCCAACCCGCTCACGCGCAGTAGAGCTTTCTGATGCGGAGGCGGAGAAGTTGGTAAGAAGCCTTACCAAATTGACTGATGAAGATCCCTGCGAGATGAACTCGCCTGTGCCTCCTTATGAAACCAGCAACCCTACCAGAGGTAACAGTTGATACTATATCTCAGTTGATATGTTATGCATGTGTGATGTTGAATCCTTTGCTGTTTATTTGTGCAGGGACACAAAATGTATGAGTCGATGCCTCCCTTGCCAGAGAGCGGCCCAGTGCCAGACAATGAGCCTTTCGAGGCAGATTCTGATGATGAGATGGCCTCACTCGCCACCGCACACACGCCAGAAGCCGATGAGGGCGATGCTGAGGTGCAGGGCAAGCAGAAGCGGTCGCGCGACGAGGAGACACCGCTGACTCGGAGGAAAAGGAGGAAGACAGGACGGAGTCGATGACGGCGCCACTCGAGGTTCCCCGATTCGCTCGCTTCCCCCTCGACCACCGAAGAAATCGCGCCCGAGCATGGGTGTGCTTGCACCTGGTCGATTGTGCGACCTTACTGAAGAGTAAGTTATGTGCATATGCTTTGTATGTTATGAATAATACCACCTTGTATACTTATAATGTGTGAAACAGTGTTTCCTCGGATGAGGATATGCCTCCGCCACCTACGGCGGAAAAGAGCAGCGCAGCGTCCACTGCACGGACGCTGCCACCAGAGCAGCCGCCTACCCCGGCGACTCCTGCCGCTACAGCCACAGCTACGCCACCCAGCCGGAGGTTGCAGCAACTGAGAGCGGAGCTGCGGCTGCAGGTGTCCCTGCGTCGACTTCTTCCTTCTTGGAGCACGTAAGTTTGTGCTTGCCATAGTTTTAATCCTCATCGAATGCGAAATTTTTGCCTAACTCAGTTATTGAGTTGTGAATTTGCCCATGTCGTGTACTTAGGCATTTGTGCGAGAGTTGCTGAAGGCTGGTGCCAAGTATGTGCACAAGGAGACTGAAGCCGCCACCCTGCAGCAGCAACTCGAAGTTGCAAAGAGTGCGTATCTTTTATGCTATCACCACTTGTTGAGGGTGATTTCTCTTGCAGTCTGCTGATCATGTGTTCTGTTTTTGCAGAGGCCGCCACTGAAGCGGCAGAAAATTTGAACAACGCCACCCGTCGAGTGGCTGATCTGGAGAAGAGGCTGAAAGCAGCCGAAGTTAGGGAGGAGTCGGCAATTGGTCGACTCTCTGCCGCCAGCACCAGCTTAACTGGTAAGAATTTTTGCTCTGTTCCTTAGATGTTTGAGGTTTCTGATACATGGTGCTGATTATTTTGTCCATATGCTAGGCGTGATGGATGGCCCGACTGCTACTGGCAAGCAGAGCCTTGGCACCTCACTTGATGAAAGTGTGGCTGTCTCGGAGGCTACCAGTAGCAGAGCAGGGGAGATGCTAACGCAGGCGGCGAGTGCCCTGGGCGCCCTCCATGGCAGCTTCTTCCCCGGCGAGGAGCTACCATCTTCCTTTGCAGAGCTGGTTGAGCTATTCAAGCCTGAAGGGACTGCCGTCGCTGACTTCTGTCGCGAGCAAATGGTAAGTGGTGCTCAGACTACTTTTCTCATGTTGCTCGCGCACGGAGTCGAGGCAGATTTTGACGCAGCCACAAAGAAGTTTCCACGGGGTCCTGATGGCAAACCGTCGGGCTCGGCACTTGGATGGAAGCCGCCAAAACATATGCCCAACAGCTGGTAACAACTGTTGAAGAAAGGGCAGCCAAGGTCCAGGCGAAGAAAACTTCCTCCAAGAAGTCGACGACTTAGCCAGTGACCCCTTTGTTTGACTAGGTCTAGGAATTGCGTCACTTTGCTTTTGCTATATGTAAATTATCAGACATCGTATCTGTCTTGTTATGAAACATGAACTTCAGTGATCGGGAGGCGCAGCCCCCGAGCCTTTTGTTTGAGCTCTTTTATGCTTCCTTATGCATTGAATTATTCTGACTGTAGAACCGAGCTTCTAAACCATCGACTGGCCCTGTTGTGGGTGGTTCTTCGAAGTCACGAAGCGTTAATGACCAGAAAATTATGGACTTTCTTCATCAAAAGCTTTCCGAAGTTACTCGCGAGCTGAAGGAAACACAAGATGCGTATGCTGAGTTGCAGTCGAGGCCATCCCCAACTACAGAGCGAGAAGCCTTTTTGCTTGAGGAGTTGGAGAGAGTAAATCTGCAACTCGAATGTAAGACATTTTTGGATCATCGAGATCTATTCTTTGCAAGGTGACTCGACTGGGCGATGATGAGCCCTTTGCTTTTGCGCAGGTGTTTGTTCTGACCCAATAAAGGAGGAGGCACGAATTCAGGATCGACTCGATGGTCATGCGAGTAGCACTGAATACTCCGCCCACCCCTTCTGGTCAGACAGGGCGAAGAGCGCCATTTTGGTAAGGCTTCTGGACCGGCTTGGCGCACAGCCATTCGACTGGAGACTTGCAGGTTGGCTTTATTTCGAGTCCACGAAGCTTTGTTTCCTTTGAATGAGCAACCACAGGGCCTTGTGGCTTTGCTGAAGAAATTTCGAAAAGGCAAGGCGATCAAGAAGTTTGTGCGTGAGCAACTGATTAGCGGGGCTAACGTTGCTCTTGCCTTTGTGCGATCGCACCTTCCGCACCTTGATTTGAAAAGGATTGCGATGGGACCCGCACCCTTACCAGGTGGTGGTCCTGTGCCGATGGAGGAGCACTACCAAGAGACACGAGTGGACGCACTGGTCCTAATCCATCGTGTGCTGAAGGAGGAGGAAAAATGGACCGAGCCCAAGGAAGAACCTGTTGAGTAGGTTATGTGTATGGGTGACTCCAAAGTGTAAAACGCAACACTTGTGATTATTGTACATTATTTGTTTACATGTATGCAGCCCCCGAGCCTGTTGAGCGGGGTGTATGAAGCAACATGCTGTAAAATTAGGACTATCCAGCCCCCGTGCATTTTGAGTGAACTTGATAGAAATACTTTAGAGTATCAAACATAAGCTGCACAGCCCCGACTATTCGTGTGCGGTTATGAATTTTTGCAGTACTTGAAGCTTCACTTGATGCTTCTAGGCTCAACTCCCGAATAATTGAGTGGTTGAGCAACTTTTGTGTTTATGTATGATTTTTATGACCCAGCCCCCGAGTATTCGAGTGCGGCTGGGGTATTATGTTGTGAACAAGCGGAAACACATGCTTTTTGAGATAGCGCAGCCCCCGAGTGCTCGGGTGAGGCTAATTTTGTGAAATCAAGTTATGCGAGTAGTAAGCAGAGAAATATGAGGAATCATGAATTATATTCCTTTTGAATGTTAAGCTGCAGGCCGCCTCATTAAAAACCTTCCAGTCCCCTTAGGTACCCTGGTAAGGAAAAGAGCGCGTCTGAAACCTGCAGCTATCCGACATATGTGCCTATTACATTGTGCGACTGATCAATCTAAGCATAGAAACGGCGCAGCTGCGCAACGTTCCAAGGATTATGCGAGAGTTCTCCTGTCTTCGCGTGCTTCAGTCTGTATGCTCCACCACCAATGACCTCGGTGATGATGAAGGGTCCTTCCCATGGAGAAGCGAGTTTGTGCACCTTCTTTTGCTTCAGTCGAAGTACCAGGTCGCCAACCTCGAAGGACCTGGTACGCAGTCGACGGCTGTGGTAGTTGCGGAGGTCCTGCTGATAAACAGCTGTGCGTGCGAGCGCCGTGTTACGTGCTTCTTCTAGCAAGTCGACTGCGTCTTCGAGTGCCTCGTCTGCATCTTCTTCATTGTATGCTTCGACTCTTGGTGCGTTGAACCTTACGTCTGATGGCAGAATTGCCTCTGCGCCGTAGACCATGAAGAATGGAGTGAATTGCGTTGAGGCGTTGGGTGTTGTGCGTAGGCTCCATAGCACAGACGGAAGCTCTTCTACCCAAGCACCCGCAGCCCTTTTGAGTGGCACCAGGAGGCGCTTCTTGATTCCACTTGTCACAGCCCATTGGCCTTTTCGACTTGGCCGTTTGATTGCGGGTGCGCCACAGATGCATAATTGAGCGTGATATCTTGCTCTTTGCAGAAGGATTTGAATTCCTCAGCCGTGAAGTTTGTACCGTTGTCAGTGATGATGCTATTGGCACACCAAAGCGGTATATGATGGATTTTATGAAATTGACTGCTGTAGCGGCAGTCGAACTTGTGATGGGTACTGCTTCAATCCACTTGGTGAACTTGTCGACCGCCACCAGAAGGTGAGTATGCCCTCCATGGGAGGATTTTTTGAGTGGCCCAACCATATCGAGCCCCCACTGGGCGAAAGGCCAGGCCAATGGTATTGTCTTCAACGCCGATGCGGGTGCGTGCGGCTTTGTGGCGAATTTTTGGCAGCCGATGCACCTTTTGACTATGTCCTCCGCGTCTTTGAGTGCTGTGGGCCAGTAGAAGCCTGCGCGAAAGGCTTTGGCTACGAGTGATCGACTGCTGGCGTGATGCCCGCAAGTACCTGCATGAATATCACGAAGGATGGCTTGGCCATCTTCAAATGCTATGCAACGCTGGAACATACCTGATATGCTGCGTTTGTAAAGTTCACCGTTGATGACAGTGTATGCTTTAGATCGTCGAGTGACGCGTCTTGACTCTGTGAAGTCTTCGGGTACCTCGCCGCGGAGTATGTATGCGAGGAAGGGTTGAGTCCAAGTTGGCTCGATGAGGAGTACCTCGACTGGTGGGTCCTCTGTGCTAGGTGTTTTGCTCTTGGCTGGTGCGGCTGATGCAGGAGTTGCCCGCTTCTTTTTGATTGATCTGTGCTCGATGCGCTCGAAGAAGACACCAGGTGGCACTGGTGCTTTGGTCGCACCAATGTTGGCTAACTTATCTGCTTCTTCATTGCTCTCACGCCCTATGTGCCGCAACTCGCAGCCTTCGAAGCTGCCCTCCATGATGTTGTACAGTCACGGTAGGCGATCATGTTATCTGCGATTGCGTCGCAGCCTTCATTGTTTGCTGCACCACCAGATTCGAGTCGCCGTAGATCATCAGTCGAGTGCACCCGAGGGCTTTGGCCATCCTCATGCCATGGATCAGAGCCTCATATTCTGCTTCGTTATTGGATGGGAACTCGAATCCCATTTGCAGTATGTAGCGGAGCTTGTCGCCTTTTGGTGATATGAGGATGACACCTGCGCCTGCGCCTTCGTTTTTCTTCGAGCCATCAAAGTACATAGTCCAGGAATTGGACACATCTGGTGCTCCTGGGAGCTGAGCTTCAATCCACTCGGTGTGGAAGTCGGGTAAAACTTGTGCTTTGATGGCCTTCGGGTAATCATACTGATGTCTCTTGGTGCTAGCTCGATGAGCCATTTTGCTACTCGCCCAGTTGCATTGGGGTTTGTGAGGATGTCCCCGATCCCTGAAGTGCTGATTACAGTGATCGGGTGCTCGGAGAAGTAATGCGTCAGCTTCCTTGAGGACATGAACACGGCGTATGCCAGCTTCTGATAGTGCGGGTACCGCTGCTTTGATGTGGAGAGCACTTCACTCAAGTAATAGACTGGACGTTGTATGCTTTGGGCGTGTCCCTCTCTGCGTTCGACCACTAGAACAGTGCACCACCCTGTTAGTTGCAGAGACATATAGGTATAGTGGCTCGCGTTCCTTGGTGCTACGAGGATTGGAGGGCTTGTGAGGACTCGCTTGAGGTCCGTGAAGGCTGCTTCGGCTTCTGGCGTCCACTCGAATTATCTGCTTTCTTCATCAGTCGATAGAACGGGAGTGCTTTTTCGCCTAGCTTGCTGATGAATCGACTGAGCGCTGCTACTCGACCCGCAATTTTTGCACGTCATGGAGCTTTGAAGGCCTTTGCATCGTCAAGATGGCCTGTATTTTCTCCGGGTCCGCCTCGATTCCTCGAGCTGAGACTAGATACCCGAGGAGTTGCCCGGCTGGCACGCCGAACGTGCACTTCTTCGGGTTGAGCTTGATGTGGAAGCGTTTGAGGTTTGCGAATGTCTCTCGCAAGTCATCGAGTAGTGTGTTTTCCTCTCTTGTGGTGATGACGATATCATCTACATAGACCTGGACGTTTCGCCCAATTTGCTTCTTGAGGCAATCTTGCATCATGCGCTGGTATGTTGCGCCTGCGTTCTTGAGCCCGAAAGGCATTGTGGTGTAGCAGTAGACCCCGAGTGGGGTTATGAACGCCGTTTTCTCTTCATCTTCTTCCTTCATCCTTATCTGGTGGTAACCCGAGTAGGCATCCAGGAAGGACAAGCGAGCGCACCCGGCGGTGGAGTCGACGATCTGGTCGATTCGAGGTAGTGGAAAGTGATCCTTTGGACAACACTTGTTGAGTGCTGTAAAATCTACGCACATCCGAAGGATATCTGTGTGCTTCTTCTCTACGAGTACGGGGTTGGCCACCCATTGTGATTTCTTGATCTCTCTGATGAATCCTGCTGCGAGTAGCCTGTCGACTTCGGCTTCGACTGCAGTTCTTTTTGGGCCGGATATGCGGCGCATTGTTTGCTTGACTGGTTTAGCATCTGGAAGTAGCTGGAGAGAGTGCTCGGCGAATTCCCTGGGAATACCTGGCATGTCTGCTGGACACCATGCAAATATATCCCAGTTCTCACGGAGGAATTCGACGAGCGCGCTTTCCTATGCGATAGGCAGACTCGACGAGACATTGACTGTCTTGGTCGGGTCAGTCGGGTGCACCTGATGCGATTTGTGTCATTGGTGGCATTGAATGCTCTGTCGACTGCCACCTTTTTGTGCTCTGGCATAAGTGTTCGATCGTTGGAGACCGCTAGATCAGCGAGTGTTGCTTCCATGCCAAACATCTCAGAGATTTTGCTGAATTCTCGTCACAAGAGTCAGACTTTTGGAAGTTCCCCTTGACTGTGATTACTCCTTTTGGTCCAGGCATCTTCAGCTGGAGGTATGCGTAATGTGGCACCGCCATGAATCGAGCGAACGTCGGGCGTCCAAGTATAGCATGGTATTGTGACTTCCAGTCGACCACTTCGAACTCAATCGACTCTGTCCTGAAGTGGTGCTTGTCCCCGAACGTTACGTCGAGTTGTATGGTGCCCTCTGGGCTTATTGCTTTCCCTGGAACGATACCGTGGAAGGTATTTGAGGATCTTGGCAGGTTTTCGACTGACCTGTTCATTTTGCGGAGCGTATCTGCGAAGATGATGTTTATGCCGCTCCCACCATCCATGAAGACCTTGGACATAGCGTAGCCTCCAATTTGCGCGTCGAGTACCAGAGCAGAGTGCCCTGGGCGAACAACCGATGGAGGGTGGTCCTCTTTGCTGAAGCTTATTGTAGTTTCGGCTCCTTTCAAATATTCTGTTACCGCAGGAGGTGACATGACCGCCATGTTTACTTGTCGAGTGCGAAGTTTTTGCTCCCTGTTGGAAGGTCGACCTTTCTGTATCATGTACATCTGCCCTTGGGGTGGAGGGTACTGCGGCTCGTCCACCCGAGGTATGTGCTGTATGGCACCCGCGAGGTTTCCGCCTGCAGCAGGCTGTGGTGGTGGAGGTGGTGCCATCAGAACAGGCACGTTGTTTGGCTGAGGCACGGGTGCAGGTGCTTGTGCGGCTGCTGCCTTTCTGCGATTTACGTAATCAGTCGCCATTTGGTCGAACTCCCTGCAGTTTCTCATCGAGTGATTGGATCGCAGTTTTCCGTCGTCCCCCTTGTACAGGTGGAATCTGCAATCAGCGTCCATCTTTTCTTCGAATGATCGCTCAGATTGTGCCCGTGACTTGCGCCAGTCCTTCCTCTTGTAGCTATCACTGCGTTGGCCGCGGTCTCGGCTGTCTCGACGATCATCTCGACTGTCCCGTCGATCTTCTCGACTGTCCCGTCGATCTTCTGATCGTGGTCGCTTCTGTCTGGTCATTGCGTGGTGTAGAGAATCCAGCCGCCATGAATTCGGGTCTATCGTCGTCGTAATGACGTTTTGAACGCTTGCGCCTTCGATCGTCCTGTATGAGTCTCTGCGGCTTCGACTGCCGCTTTCATGATTGTCACGGGGTGAGGACCCGCGTGTTGTGCGCGCCATATCTTCTCCATCTGCCCACTCAGTCGCGGTCATCAAGAGGTTAGCCACAGAGGTTGGCTTTTTGCGACCGAGTGCTTCTTTGAGGTCATGCCTGGCGAGTCCCATTATGAAGGCATCCATGGCCATGTCTTCTGAAATTACTCCGACTGAGTTGCGTATCTCAGTCCATCGTCTGATGTATGACCTCAGCCTTTCGTCTGAACGTTGCACGCAGGCCCGCAGCTCGAACGTTTTTGGGCGCTCACACAGAGGCTCGAAGTTTTTGATGAAGTCATCGCGGAAGTGATCCCACGAGTCGTATTTGATGGAGGTAGGGCCTTGAGCCAGTCGCGGGCTGTGCCTTCGAGCATGAGTCGTATGTATTGCATGGCTGTGGTGTTTGTGCCTCGCTGGCACGCGACAGCCAGCCTGTAATCTTCCAGCCACCCGAAGGTTCCTGTCGACCCGTGTACTTGGGCTGTTCAGATGTGAGTTTGAACCCTTTGGGCATCCGTGTCTCGCGGACGCGTCGAGTGAAGCACAGAGCTCCATGTGGCTCAGGCTCTCGATCAGAGTATGAGTCGCTACTGTAAGATCTGCGTGATCTGCTCCTGGACCTGCGCCTTCGCGAGCCGCTTCTTTCCTTCGAGTGGTGGCGACGACCACTGTGATTATGCTCTTCCCGAGGCGTCGACTAGGGCACGGTCTCGACTCCCACCTGGAGTTTTTGGAATTTGGCGTATGGCCTTTGCCGCTAAGGCGAGTGATTTGATCTGCTGGCGATGCAGTTTTGCATTGGGGTCATCAGCTGGGGTTTGATTGCCTCCAGGTATGCTGCAGCGGTGTAGAGAGCACCTGCTGCTGTTTTGGGCACCGGCAGTCCTTCCTCGTCGTATGTCATGAAGGAGTTGCCTAAGTTGCGGGTGAGTGCCGCCTTCTCGCCTGGCGAGAGGTGTGACAACCTTGATCTGGGTCTTGTGTCTGCTCGCCCGGTGGAGCTCAGGGAGAGCTGTCTTCTGCGCGCACTCGACAAGCTAGCTTGCTTTTTGCGTTCTTCGAGTGTTGCTCTTATCTGCTTCAGTCGAAGTGACTCCTGCCAGTTGAAGTACTGGAAGGTCAACATCTCTTCTTGTGTTGCGTCTGCTGGCATCATTGTGCACTCCTTGATAACTTTATCTGCTTTTGCTGCCATCTCAGCAGTGATTGTGAGGGTTGTGGCTCCGTCCGGCATAGTGACTGTGCACGGGAATTCTGTAGGCCTGCGGCTGGCCGCAGTTCTGATGTTTCTGCGGCGATGGCAACGTAGACCTGCTGGGGTATGACCCGAGGGTATGTGTATGTGCTTTCGAGTCCTGTCATGGACTCGACATCTTCATCGAGGCTCATGTCTGAGTCGTATGTTCGTCGAGTGGTCCGTCTGGACGGATCTCGCAGTCGACGCCTTCGTCTATGCTCATCTCGGCGTCGGCGAGGTTGTTATGAATCTCGAAGTCGAGGTTGTTGTTGGCGCAGATCTCGGAGTCGACGTGGTTGTCGATATGAGTTTCGAGGTCGTCGAAGTCGCTGAGGAGATCCCGCAGTCGAAACTATCCTCGAGTGGGAGATCCAGCTCGGGATCGTTTGTGCGTATGCTGATTCGGCCTCCTCGCCCTGGAGCTCTTCAATGAGCTCGCGCATCTCTCGTGTGGACATGGTTGTTGCAGACGAACAAGCTTGGAGGGTCGACGATGGTATGGACACAGTTGAGGGATCCGCAGTCGAAGGAGCCGCAACCGATGGAGCCTCGGGTGCGGAAGTCGCGAGTTGGCGTGGATCCGTCAAGTCCTGCACACCAAGCTTGTTGACGAAAAAATTGAACGAACCAACGGTTAAACCCAAACCTGACTCGAGATCGGAGAAGGCCTCCTGGAATCCTGGCGAGTGTGGCTCGAAATCCATCAGAGGATCCGATGCGCTTTTTGCGGGTGAAGCTGACGTGTTGCCGTTTGTCGAGTGAGCCGGCGAGTTGCCGTGTGCCGCCTGAGTCGGCGAGTTCTGGTTTGTCGATGCAGCCGGCGAGTTGCCGTTTGTAGATCCGATCGGCGAGTCGCCGTTTTCCGATGGAACCGAAGAAACCGCGAGTCCAGCACTATTCTTTCCCACAGACGGCGCCAATTGACGAGGTGTACCCTCATCAAATCCCATGGTTAAGGACCTAGGGTTGAGATTATGGGGAGAGAACGTGGTAGTACTGGTAGTTTCGTCGGCTGACAAGCAGAGGCAAAGATTTACCCAGGTTCAGGCCCCTCGGGTGGAGGTAAAGACCCTACTTCCTGCTTGTCTGTTATTGATCGCTGGAGATTATGAGGTTACAAGGTGGCTCCGGCGAGATGACGATCTCGCAAGAGCTTTGGTGGTTCGAGTATGGCTTGGTCCTAGATCGGCACCCCTCCCAGCCTTTAAATAGGCTGGGTCTCGGGAGTTTGTAACCGACCTAGTTTACACATAAGGAAAGTATAAACCGACTATGTCTATGTCTAAACTTGGAAGTTACTCCATCTTGTTGGGCCTCTCGTCTTGGGCTTCGAGTCGTATCTTCGCTAGTTGGGCTTTTAGTCATCACGTGCACCAGGTACCCTCACGGTAGGGTACCCGAGATATATATCCTTGTCACACACGCAGCTGCTCGTTTCAGTTCTGCTCTGCGTGCACACTGCAAACATGTTGTGCATCGTCGAAGGCAAGCCCGCCGCCTCTGTCAGCCCCAAAAGTCGAGCCTTGAAATAAAGGGAAACAATAGCCCTGATACTACGTGGCGTACGCGTTGGAAGCGGTGTGGGCTTCGTCGAGCGCGAAATAGCTCAGCTGAGACGTCTGCATGCACTGCCGAAGCTGCGCATGAAAGACGACCCGTCGCTGCGCGCGTGCATGCATGGAAGCGGGGCCCACTCTAGCGAGCGCATGCATGCGTCTACCACGGCTCAATCCGGGCCCGCTCAATCCAACGGTCTGACGAGTGCACCGCTTCCCAGCCAATCAGGTAGCAGAACCAGCCATCCCACGGATCGTGTGTGAGCTCACCTTCTAGAACACCAGATCGCACGACCACTGTGAAGCAAGGTAGCGATCACACGGATGAACGGTCGACGTTGCATCCGTGAAGCAAGGGAGGGGAGTCAACGTTTTTTTTGAAGTTTGAAATCTTCAGTAGCTTCATTTTTGAGTGAGGAACAAGGATCCGGGCTTAGTTTCTGAGTTCACTTTGCCAAACTTGTTTAAATGTTGGTCAAACCTAGGGTTTGACCAAAATTCAAATATTCATAACAAATTCAAAAAAATCAGAATAATGAAAAACCTGCGCACATGGTCTTCTTATGTCATAGACTAGCGATTACAGTTGATAAACAAAGTATAAATACATTCCAACGAAAAAATCATGTATCTAATGTGATATCTCAACTCTGTCGTATGAAGTCACTCATGAGTGAAGAGAAGTGGTTCTGCGTTTCGAACATGAAAATTTCAAAAACCTCCCCAAAGCTTGATTTTGGAGTGACTAAGAAGGATCCAGGCTTGGATTTTCATTATCATGTTTTAAACTTGTTTAAATGTTGGTCAAACCTAGGGTTTGACCAAAATTCAAATATTCATAACAAATTCAAAATATTCATAACAAATTCAAAATATTCATAGACTAGCTATTACAGTTGATAAACAAGGTATAAATACATTCAAACGAAAAAATCATGTATCTAACCCTACTAGGAAATAGGCTATCTGTGGCGCACCCAAAAAAAATTTGTGGCGCATGGTGGGTGCGCCACAGATATCTCGCCACTAAATTTTTTTTTCTGTGGCGCATCCGGGCATGCGCCACAGACCCTCCACCATGCGCCACAGAAATATTTCTATGGCGCACCCACCACCATGTGCCACCGAATTTTTTTTGGAATTTCAAAAAAAAAAGGGCGGCCACCGCCGGAATTTCGTCGGAGCTCGTCGGAGCCGTGTTGCCGTGGGTGGAGGAGGGGGTCGCCGGAGGTGGGTGGGTGGAGGATGGGGGTCGCCGGAGATGGTGGAGGAGGAGAAGGATGTCGCTGGGGTGGAGGAGGAGGTCGCCGAAGGTCTCGCCGGAGGAGGTCGCCGAAGGTCGCCGGAGGTGGAGGTGGAGGTCGCCGGAGGTGGAGTTGGAGGTGGTTGAGGAGGAGGAGGTCGCCGGGGTGGTGGAGGAGGTCGCCGAAGGTGGAGGTGGGAGGAGGAGGAGGAGGAGGAGGAGGAGGAGGAGAGAAGAAGTGGAGGAGAGGAGAGGAGAGGAGAAGGAGGAGGGAGGAGAAGGGGAGAGGAGAAGTGGAGGAGAAGGAGAGAGGAGAAGTGGAGGAGAGGAGAAGGGGAGAGGAGAAGTGGAGGAGAGAATTAGGAGAGAAGGGGAAAAGAGAGGGAGAAGGGGGTGCCGGCGGGATTCAAATTCGAATCCCGTCCAACAATTCATGCGCCACAGAATTATCTTTTCTATTTTTTTGATTTTGTAGAAAAAAATCTTCTTTTTGAAATAACTTTTTTTCCTTTTGGAATTTCCCGAATCTGAGAAAAGTTCACCGGGTAACCCGGGTGAAACCGAGCTTCAAATTTTCTCTAGTTTTTTTGATATATTAAACGTATTTTTTCGACGTCGTATGCAAAAGTTATGACTGGTCTAAATTTTTTTTCTGTTTTTTGCAAAAAAAGGTCAAAATTCATATTTCAAAATTTCTATACCAACTAGACACTAAAACCTAACTATATCTCAAAAGATTTTATTTATTCAATTTTTTTATCATTTTCTTTTCTTGTTTGCAAAAATGAAAAGACGATCCACGTGGGGGGTGTGGGATTTGCCATGTGCCACAGAATTCCAAATTTTTTGTGGCGCATCTAGCCCCATGCGCCACAGAAAGGGCACCCACCCAATCATTGGTGGCGGGGCCCACCATATGTCTTTCTATGGCGCATGGGGCTTCCGTGCGCCACAGAATTCCAAATTTTCTGTGGCGCATGCAAAACAATGCGCCACAGAAAATATTTTTGTGGCGCATGGCTATTTTGTGCGCCGCAAAAAGTGATTCTATCTATAGCTAGTTTCCTAGTAGTGTAATGTGATATCTCAACTCTGTCGTATGAAGTCACTCATGAAGAGAAGTGGTTCTTTAAAAGTTTTATGAAATGACTCCATATTGGTCAAGGACACTATATTAGTGCACTAGATGTTAACCCTAGAGTTTGAGATCATTTGGAGAAGGTCGAAAAAATGCTCGGATTAGAAATGTGGCTGTTTGGGCTACCTTGGGGCTCTTTTTTAGCTCATTTTGGAGAACCGATTGCTTGTTGGAGATGTTTACCCTACCAAAAGGGCTAGGATTGTTCCCCAAACGAGCATAACAACTGAGAAATGACTTGGGGGGCACGGTTAAGCCAAAAGCCGATAAAAATATTTCAAATATTTGGAGAAATTCAAAGTTGGTTCAAATTCAGATTTGAATTAACAAGACACAAGTTAAAGCAATCATTCATGTTTACAATTATCACACAAGTTTCACGCCTCAAATTACAAATAGCAATCGTTCACACAAGTTTTTTCAGTGCTCTCGATTTTCTCTTCTTCTTACCACTTGATTGTGCCGGCACACCACACAAAACCCTCATGCTCTTGGTTTTCTTCGCGTCAGTAGCACTAGGCCGCCGCCACACAAGTTCTTGTTCGTTTTCAGTTGACACCTCAACAGACGACAGATTCAGTTCCAGAACAGCTTCAGTTTGCACCGCAGCATCCAAAACTGAATCAGATGGCACCACATCATCCAAAACTGAATCAGTTTGCACCACAGCATTCAGAACTGAATCAGTTTGCACCACAGCATCCAAAACTGAATTAGATGGCACCACATCGTCCAAAACTGAATCAGATGGCACACTTCTCTTTCTTCGGCCATTTAGTCTAGCCTTTTTTGTTGCCCAACAATTTTCAACAACAAGGTGTTCAAAGGGCTCACTTCCACGCTTTCTTCTGAAAAATAAAACAGAGTATGAAAACAGAGTAGCAATTGCAGGAGAATTTAAATAAATAATCAAAAACTTGAACTTACTTTGATTTTTCCGGAGTGTTCCGACATTTGGGAGATCCAACTCGGTGACCAAGTACCTCACACAACTTGCATCTATTTTTGTTACCTTTCTGAGACCGTTTTGGTTTATCATCTTTTTTCCCCTCTTACTACTGCTACCTTTCTTAAACCAGGCCTTGAATCTGCTCATTTTAGGCCTGCCAGCCTTTCTTTTGGCAAGGGGGGACACATAGAGAATTCAAAATCCACTTTAGGCCACTGCGACTGATCTGTAAGTGGTGGTATTGGAGTTGCATAGGCATCCTTGAATCTTGCTACTGAGTAATATTCATGCAGATAAGGGTGCATGTTTACCTTCAGTTTGGAAGCCAAGAAGAGTATGGCATGCTCACATGGTTTTCCAGTGTGTTGCCACTCGAGGCAAGTGCATTCATGTAGTTCAGTGTCAACCACATGCCTTCTTCCAGTCTTGGTATCTCTCACCTCAGCTCCCACAATGAAGATTTCTCAACTGCCAAATGTGTAAGATTTCTGCTCCTGTTAACCACCTGATGTACCACTGCTGGAAGCTTATACCCTTGCAGAACATCACCTAATCTTCTTCTCAATTCTCACAACCGCATGATCATGATCCTGATTTGGTCAACCATGTCATGCACAGGCAAGTCTTTCAACTCCTTCACCTTGTTGTTAAAACTTTCTGCCAGATTGTTATTGATATGATCACACTTGATGGCCGTATTAAATCCTGACCTATATCACAAAAGAGAATGGTATGCTTTCATCCAGTGCTCCAACTAAGGATCTGATGCAATAACCTTGCCAAGGTGATAAGCATGTGTCTGTTTAGAGTAAGATCTTGTTGCTGGCCATAGTCGCCCAAAATCTTCTCCTCTATGTTTCTTGATCACATTCATCCACATATGGCCGAAGCACTCCCTCTGCTCAGCATGTGGAAATATATTCTTGACAGCATTTTCTAGCCCTTTACAAGCATCAGTGTGTATAGCCAAAGGTGCCACTGGCCCAATGCATCTTTTCAACTGCATCATGAACCATGTCCATGAAGTCTCTGTCTCTGATTGAAACAGGCCAATAGCAATAGGAAACATCCAGTTGTGTTCATCTAGAGCATTGCATGCTGCCAATTGACCATTCCACTTTCCAGTCAAAAAAGATGAGTCTATGCTCAAATATGGCCGACAACCTGCTTTGAAGCCATCGATGCAAGGCTTTAAAGCCATAAAAAATTTGGAGAAAAAAACCTTGTCATCAGGTGCAATCTCGGTATCTATCTCCACAACACTGCCAGGTGACCTCTTCTCCACTTCTGCCTTGAAACTATACAGTATCCTGAAGGTATTTGCCCAATCACCATATAATTCTTTCATTGCCTTCTGTTTTTGCCTTCCAAACGGTGGTATATTTCAGCTGCATAGGGTACTTCTTTTCCATGTCTACTTTCAGTCTCTTTGCAGTAGTGTTTGGTGTTTTGGCTAAAATAGGAGTGATCTTTTGTGCAACCCAGGCCTGTGATGTCATGGTTGATGGATTCTGTGAACTAGTAATACAAGTATGTTCATGTGGGATTTGATTAATCCTGACTGTACTTCCATCAGGTTGGCGTCTAGCAGAAATGTACCACTTGCAAGGCTTGGCACCCCCATCAAAGACTCTGCACTTCGCATAAAATTGCTTTGTATCTGTCCACAGAGTCTAGGTGTCAAACTGCCTCTTCACTGCATAAGTCCTGAAACACATCCTAAACTCATCCATGGTTGGAAAAAACTTTCCTACTTCAATTACAGGGTTCTCTCTGTCATATACATTTATCATCTCATCATCATTGTAATCATCAACATCATCAGCTGCTTCCTTCATCAACTCTGGATCCACATCTTTAGAACCAGCAGCCGCATTTGCCTCATCCCTCTTCTTCTCCTTGTCTTTATCATCTACTAGAATTCCAAACATTTCCGCCATCTCAGTGTCATCCATTGGTGCAATGACCAAATCAGTAAGACCATGTACTGAATTCTAGTCAACAACAGCCACATTTGCAGCACCATCACAGCCCTCTTGTGCATCATATGCTAACACTGTCACTTCGGTTACAATGGACATTATCTGTCTACTTGCAGCCCAATCATCTTCTGCAATCTGCATAGCCAACTTTGATGGCACATATCCTACACTTGAATCTGATTTCAAATCAACCAACTCGGCAAGAAATGTAGCACGTTTGCTTGTCCAGCCGTCTTGCCGATCGATTTCATCAACAAGCGCTTCGCCATCCACCAGTCTCACATACTCTCCCTTCCATTCTTCGAACCGTAACAATGCCACTTCTTGCTCTGGACCCCAAGGTATACTCTCCCCTATTTTCTCCACAACATTCCTCACCGCTTTCTCTTCTTGGTTCACTAGTTCTTGTGGATCGATCTCTTCAAATGCAACCTCCAACTAACTAATCTGTCGTGCTCTATGCTCCTCAAGCTACCATCAGCTAGCTTCGCCTTAGATAGAAATTTTTTGCAGACAATTCGAAGCTACGCCGGTCATCTCCCCTGTTTTGACAATGGTGCAGGAATGTGACGAATTGGAAGCAGAGAACGAGCTCAAATCGGAAGCAAAATCAGCATTAGAGTGATGGATTACCTCGAATTTGACTCTGCCGGCTCCGCGGAGCTCGCCATCCACCTCGTTCTTCCGGGCTGCTGGCCCCGCCTTAAACCGCCTGCCCGCCTGCAAATCGAGCAAAATCGGGCGCGAATGGGTAAGATTTGGGGCTGAATTAAGAGGGAAAGGCGACGCGGGTTCGATTTGACTCATCACAGATGCCGGCGACAAGGAATGTGATGCCCAGGAGTGGATAGCTCCGCCGCCAGAGAGGGAGCTGCGGCGCGCACCGTCGGGCTCAGATGGCGCGCTAGGGCAGGTTCGGTCCGTGCGGTCGCTCGGACAGGTTGACTCAACCCGGGGCAAGTGAGTGGGTCCCACATCCACTAAACCTAATTCCACACTCCTTAACTAGCACAAATAAGTGACACGGCCATTTCATCACCATGTGTGGGTCGTGGCTATTTTGCTGCTCACAGCCGTCGTATCCTAGCTATTATCGCAAACTGTGTCGCCTCTCAGCCAATTCCCATGAAAAACGTCGCATGTGAGCTATTCGCCCGTCCTGGAGGGCCTTCACCTTGTTGAAGTAGCTGGCGACCGACATATAAGTTTCTTTACATCCACAGCTTACTACGAATCTGCATGGAGCGAGCATGTGTCTGCGACGCGAAGCTGCTGGAGAGCGTCGTCCATGCATCCATGGAGGTGGCAGCAAAGAGGACCATGCCAGCCACTCCCTTGCTCAGCGAAGACTGGATGGCGGACATAATAGCGTGATCTTGAAGGAGCTAGGCATAGTACGCAGGGTTGTGCATGATCTGCGGATCATTGCGGCAGTGGAACCGAACCAGGGCGGGTAGACCATGTGGTGGAGGATGTGGAACAGTGGAAGGGGCCGGGGCCGGGGCCATGGCGGAAGAAAGGTAGTAGATCGGATCTCAAACGAGGTCGTCTGATACCATGTAAATCGAAGGGTTATGGGTATGGAACGCACAACACAATGCGACCGGTCTGTCCCAGATATATACTCAAAGAACTAGCAAAATGCCCGTGCGTTGCTACGGGTAGACTAAGTATTATGCATATTAAAAAAATCTCCGTTAGCAAAATGCCCGTGCGTTGCGACGGCCGAATTAATTTATACTTAGATATGTCGATAAGAAATTACTCTTATGAATGTGCACACATAAAATTTAGAACTCGGGAAGATGAATGGATAGGAACCTGCACGAATAAATGTAGCAATACCAGTAACCAAACGCTTTGACTTGCCTTGTATACAAAAACAGTCCACATATTTCAATAATAGGTATAAAATAGTGGGATAAACCCTTTAACAGCTGACCTCTCTAGCAGTTATAGTTGAAATAGCCCGTTGTAGGGCGCTAAACCTTCTTCAATTTTGTTAATTTCATTATTATTTTTTACAGGATAATAACCAATCCCTCCTGTAAAAAACTGTCATTATGATTCATGATATGCTTTGCAATTAGTGATTTTTTTCTACGTGTAATTTCATTGGGCTAATCAAAGATGCGCCATTCTTCCTAGAAAAAGAAAGATTTGCTCTGCACAAGTCCATGGTTTAAACGCAGAAATTTCTTCTTTAACGCAGTGTTTAAATATTAAGAATGCTACCCGTGCGTTGTAACGGGACAACAAATACAAATATATTCTGCATCAAATTTGCTAAGAAAGAAAATCATTAATACACATAAATCCTCATTCACAGACTGAAGCTACTTACAGCAGCTATATTCAAATCAGCCCCCACCCACGTCTCAAAGAGTCAGCCCATATAGTCGATAAATCAATCTGGCTACAATCCTATTCTAATTGCAGTACTGTGTTGTGTTTTTGCATTCAGTGCTGAACTTCACTTCTTTCTTGTCAGTGTTTTTAGATCCTGCCTCATGTTTTTTTTTTGCGAAACTATTGTACCTCATGCTTTTGATGATTAAGATTAACATGTAAAGAACTGATGAATTGTGGAGTTCAGCGGCGCATGGAGAGTTCCCGAATCCGCCAATTGCATTGCACCTTTGCCTGTAGCGCTGCTTTTTCCTTGAGAATCAGTGAATCACACAACCAGCTTGGGTAGATAGATACTACTGTACAATTTTGGCATGCCCAAATCTGATGACCTGCGCGGCTGCACTTTTGACCGAGACGGTTGCCTTACCCAGCGTTCTTGGGATTGGATGAGACATTGCCGTGACGGGATGGACAGGATGGAGTAAAAGGAGACGTGAAGGATCGCTGCAGGCGGCGACCATCGACGACGCTGCCCGCCGGGCACACAAAACCTTCTCCGCCTCCCTATCTCCCTTGCTGGCGTCGCGGCATGGTATGTGGAGCAGCGGCCGCGCAGCTGGGAGGAGAGACCGGCGTTGGGCAGAGCAGCCCGACGAGGGACGGATCGGGGTGGAGCTTACTTGCGAAAAACAGATCATGGGCAGAGCTCGCCGAGCAGGGATTGCCGGATGGAGCACGGGGGTGAGCGGAGCCACGGAGGCCGTCTGGTCGGGGACCTGCCGCCAATCTCGCCGTTGTCCGTCGCCTCGTCGACCTCCGGGACGGATTCGGCCGCCGTGGCCGCACACGCTCACGGGTCTGCCGCCATCGGCCGCTTCGTCCTAGGATGGCCGCCGCCGCTCCGATCGACTGTGTTGGTGAACGACTACCGTACGGTCAATTGGGGATTTCACTTGGCGGTGGCAGCAGCCGTAAATTCTCCCAAAACACAGGGGTAAAACCGGAAAAGTGAAAAACGCACCAACACTTTCTCAAGCAATATTATATAGTAGAGATTTCACTTGGTGGTGGCAGCGGTCGTAAATTCTCCCAAAACCCAGGGGTAAAACCGGAAAAGTGAAAAACGCACCAACACCTCCTCAAGGAATATTATATAAGTAGAGATTAGGGTTTACATGTACAATACTCGTATGTATACATCGTACGGTTATAATTGGTGCACTGATGTAGTGCAACCTGCCCTAAGCACTCCAACATACCACAAGTCACCATTGACATCAAAGGTGAACTCATTCCTCTTGGATAACTCAATTCCCACCCTTTTGAATGGTATACTACGTCATCCTCCGTACCTTGTTGATACTAGGTTCGCCACGATGACTACGGATACACGAGAGGGTGACCAAGGTGCAACAGGAATGGAGGACGCCAAGACGGTCGCTTGGAAGAGAAGAAGGAAGAGAAGCCGCAGCATCTGCAGCGGTACTACCGCCAGCCTAGCGGTACTACCGCTGAGCCCCAGGAGCGGTACTACCGCCAGCACTACCGCCACCACTATCGTGCCGCACCAAATGCTCTCTGGATCGCCAGCGGTACCTGCCGGTACCTGCCTCGTACTACTGCTGGAGGACTTCAGTCTTATTCGCGAGAGTCCGCCGGTACTACCGCTGGAGCAGCGGTACTACCGCCAGAACGGTAGTACCGCTGCCCCAACGGTACTACCGCTGCCTGCGTGCAAAAACAGGGAATATTCCCTTGTATCCCTCTCCCACCTACCCCTTTGGGTCAAACCTATATATAGGCACCTACCCCCTCCAGATCTAGATAGACTATGTTTTGAGATTAGAGTAGAGCTAGACTCCTTCTTCTCAAAGGTCTCCTTCCTCCCCTTGTGGGGATGATTCCTCCCCTTGTGGAGAAGATCCCCTTGTGGATTCAAGACCTCTACTTGTAGTTTGACTACTTGCCAATCTTTCATCTTCGGGTGACTTTATTGGAGCGGTTCGGTTGACCGTTGGAGAAACAACCATCCAAGATCCCTTCTTGTATCTACTTGCCGATCTCCCACCTTCGTGTGGATTCTATTGGGCCGGTTGGACCGACCGGTAAGGGAAACGGTTCTTGTATCTTGTGTGTGTTCTTGTGTTCTTGGTGTTCTTCCTCGTGTTCTTCGTGTTCTTGAGTGAGTTCGTCCACTCGTTCGTCAATCCGTGAAGATCGGGCCACCCTAGTAGTCCCGTACTACATCATATGGTATCAGAGCATGGTTGCACGGATTTGACATGTGTTTCCACCCCCAAATCCCCAAATTTTTCTTTGATTTTGAGAAATTCGAAAATTTCCACCAAAAATAGCCCCAAATTGCTTTTGGATCGATCTGAGATTTGAGTGCGTTTTGGCAAGTTTTGATCCATAGATCTATTGCTAAACTTATTGATCTACCTTCCCTTGCGTTCCCATAGCCTAATTCCATCATTTGACCCTCCGATTTGTTGTTTTGAGCTCCGTTTTTCCGCCCAAAATCGCGAAATTTCCATCTCGGGTGCAGTTTCTGGAGCTAGCGGTACTACCTCTGGTCTAGCGGTACTACCGCTACAGCGGTACTACCTCCATCTCAGCGGTACTACCGCCATCACCTGGAACAGACACGAAAACAGCATTTCAGCACCACGGTTTTGGCCATATCTTTTGATTCTGGACTCCGTTTTTTGTGTTCTTTGGCTCGTTTTGAAGCTACGATCAAGGCCTTCGTCACCATTGCGGAAGATCCATCATCCACCACCACCAAAATCCGTGGGCAAGCACGGAGCTTCTACAACAAAGGGTGAAGAACATCGACGAAAGGTATAACATCGCCAACCTTTACCCCTTGCCATTCCGTTGAAAGCCACACTATATCTTTGCGCTTACCATGTCCTATTGAGGCTAGCTCTTGATGATTGCTTGGGCTTTGCACATTTGCACCGTGTAGTTTCCGAGCAAAAGTTGTGCGCTAGTTCATCTATCATATATCTTGTTGTTGGCATCAAAAAGAAGTGTGTGTGCAAAAGAGAAAAAGAATCAAAAGAGACAAGAAGTAAAAAGTGCCAAGTCAAAAGAGAAAAGAAAAGAAGAAACACCACTTGCCATATCTAGTAGGAAAGCGCAAGCTCGATGAACATCTAGTAGGTGGTGCATTGTTGTGCAAATCTTGTAGCCCACCAAATAAATTGCAATCGAGCTAGTAGCTCTCCTTGTACTTGTGCAACACGAGCTTATAGTCTTCGCTAGGATCATTTGGTTCGTTAGCTCACTTCTTGGTTGCATAAGTCCCATTTATCTCTCCGCGCGTGTGTTTCCTTGAACTACATTCCTATCTTTTGAGATTGACTTGTTTTGCTTTGTGATCATCGTGGTTCTCTACTTGCTTTGACAATATCTTGGTTTTCGGTTGGTTCAATTTGCTTTCCACCTACCATACCTTCCTACCAACTTTTAAGCCGTGTGTGTTTTGGAGTTTGCTTTGGATACTTGAACACAATCATTTTACTTTGTGATCGTTTCCCTTGGTTGTCCACGACGTCCAATACTATCTCCAAGGTGAGAGGTTGTGTTCTAGTTCCTTCCCACTCCACATATATACACTTGTATTGTGAGTTAACATGTCTAGGGAGAGTGAATGCCACTATGGAGGCCAAGATGAGAATGAGTACATGATGCGTCACATGGACTATGATGCCTCATACATTGAGGACATGGGGGACTACTACGACTACACCGACAATGACCCCCATGGCATGATGGATCATCACCAAGACTTCCGCTACAACTACTCCGATTACGACTCCGACTATTCGAGCGTCCACGACAAGGAGCGGTACCATGACGTCGAGCAACCTTCACCAAATTGTATCGACTCCAAGTACGTGCGCATCTACCACGACTCCGACTACACAAGCTTCAACGACAATGAGGCGCAAGTGTCTTCACATGCCTCATCACATGGTACCAACTTTGACAACAACGACATGGTGGAGCACCACTACTACGACTACCACTCCGATGACATGGTGGAGAACGTCTACGACTACTACTCTTGTAGCATGTGCGGCGACATCGACAACATGCAAGAGGAGAGGACTCCCATCACCACCATGTTCAAGAGAGGCACCACCAAGCGTCACGGCACAACCTACTTCTATGGTTCACGCTCAAGATGGTGCTCCGACAAGAAGGCCACCATGAGTTCATCCTATGGAGCTCCATCTACTTCCAAGAGTGCCAAGCTTCGACATTCTCCTTCAACAACAAGAAGGCGCCACAAGAACGTTGCCAACGTCGACCACAACTTGTCCAAGCTACAAGACGACATCACTTCACTCGCCAAGCTTCGGAACATATCACCAAGTTCGAGTGGAAACTCCAAGGAAAGGTCGCCAAGGCAACAAGCACGCCGTCGCCAACATGAGGAAATGCATCCGAATGACTTTCGGCGACACCCCTCCGCTCAAGAGTGCCAACGTCGACGTGAGAAGAAGACGGCGACAAAGGCGCAACCTATGGTGTCCCTTCGTGCTAACACTACATCGGCGCCAACAAGACCTACAAGTTCCATGTTTGATGAGATCATGGCCGGCATCGACAACTTCTTCGAGAAATTCCAACGTCGACGCCGGAAGAAACATGGTCACAAACGTGAGGCCACTTCTCCTTTGGCGCCTTTCTCAAGCACTTCTCTTCATATGGAATCTACACCAAGTGCTACCACTACATGGGCGCCCTTCTCAAGCCCCTCACATGACATGGTGTCTACTCCTAGTGCCACCACCACAATGGCCCCTATATGGGAAGATGAAGACCTCACATGCGACAATTGCCAAGGCCAAGACCATGATCCACGAGAATGTCCCAATCTCTTGTGCCCACTATGCAATAGAAGAGGTCACATGATGTGGGAATGCCAAGTTGGTGAACAAGACGGTGACCAAGATGGTGAGAAGATGGTCGAGCATGGGATTTTCCCTTCGACCAAGGAGGCGAGCATGGATGATGCTATCACCTATGACCATGGGTCAAGTGATGATGATGCCGAGCATGGGATGTTCCCTTCGGCAATGGAGTCAAGTGATGAAGCGGAGCATGGGATTTTCCCTTCCGCAAAGGAGTCGAGTGATGATGCCTACACTATGGCATTGACCTTTGGAGGCGACGAGGTCAAGAAGGTTGAGCATGGGAGTTTCCCTTCAACCTTGGAGGCGTATGGAGATGAGGAAACCGAGCCTATCCCTATGAGCTTGAGTTATGAGATGGTACAAATCCCATGTGAGAATGAGAGCCACTTAGCCCACTTGAGTGAGAGCGAGAGTGAGTTGAGTGCCTCCACCATATGTGAGTTTGAGTGCTTTCACTTTGAGGGAATGAGTGATAGACCACTTGAGTTGAGAGAGGTAGTTGATAGGTCTTGTGAGGCCATTTCGATTTCTAACAACTTAACCTCTACCTCTAGTGTGTTTTCTCATTGTGTGCTAGGTTCATTGGATGATGCGACGCCACTACTCGACTTGATGATGCCTCAAATGGAGAAGATGTACATGGAGGATGATGATGATGCCACCCCATGTCTACTTCAAGATGAACAAGTCGGCTACATGAAAGCCCCTACTACTTCAACACCTACTTCACATGAGTGGGACTACAAAGGTATGGGTGTTGATGTGACCATGATCCCGCTAGTGGACATGATGCACTATGATTGCTTGCATGCTATGGATGATTCTTGTGAGGTCACATATGATTCGTTTTTATTCCCTTGTGATACTTTGTTTGAAACCAATGTTGATCATGTGGAATTCCCTATTTGTGATGATGTTGCCATGAGCATGCCTTGTTATGAATGTTGCTATTTTTCTCCCATTATGGCTTGCAACATGTTGAACAATTTCTCTTTCACAAGTGTTGCTTGCACTAATGTTGAAATGCTTGATAATGAGATTGCCCCCATAGCTTTCTCAAATTTTGGAGATGTTTCGTTTTCTCTTATGGACCTTGTTCCATCCTTCACCTTGCATAGTGACTATCCACATATGTCATATTTTCCAATTGATTTTTGTGTGGTTGGTGATGTGTAAATGAAGAGACACTTCATGATGGATGATGTGTTCATATACCGTGCACATAACTTCTTCATATGTTGTCTTGTGTGTGCCGGTAACCGCATGATAATGTCAACCTCTCTTGAGCATGAGTTGACAAAAAGAGCTCTTGAGAGCATACACTTGAGTCGTGGATCGAACCCGGCTCTAATACCCTTCCCATGTTTTGCATCAAACAAGTTGATCAATTTCTCTTGGTTTTGATTTGTTTGCAAACATGTTTGTGATAATGCTTTCCCGTATGGCAAGACAAATTTCCCCATCTTTTATGTGAATGATTTATGTGTTGCAACAAATATGATGAACACTTGTTCTTTTAAATGGCTTGTGTGCAACCATAATGACATTTTGAGCATGTCTTGTCATGAGTTTATTGGTTTTTACCAATTTGGTGTTGCAACAAATATGTTGAAAACTTGCTCTTTCATGTGCTTTGTTTGCCACCATGATGATATTTTGGACATTCTACATTGTGTGTTTTTGCCAAATTCTCCTCTTGTTGCATCAAGGTTGATGACAAATTGTCACTTTCAATGCCTTGTGTGCAATAATTACCATATGGTTCAAAGTGAGATTCCTAGATGGCATCCTCATATTTTCATGGAGTTTTTGTGTTCCCACATGTTGAAGATGTTCCATTGGATTGCTTGCTCTTTGACCTTGCACTTGCACTATATTTTCATATTCTTGTGTTGTGCTAACGGTGCTATGACAAAGAATGGACATGTCATTGTTGATATGCTCCTCTTTCTTGCACACACATGGTTTGCTTGGTCTTTATTGTGTGTAGGCATGGTGAATCACAATTCTTCGACAACACATCTACCTCCTTTGCATGGTGATGAAGAGCAAGAGTCGAGGACGACTCTTTTTAAAGGGAGGGGAGATGATGTAGTGCAACCTGCCCTAAGCACTCCAACATACCACAAGTCACCATTGACATCAAAGGTGAACTCATTCCTCTTGGATAACTCAATTCCCACCCTTTTGAATGGTATACTACGTCATCCTCCGTACCTTGTTGATACTAGGTTCGCCACGATGACTACGGATACACGAGAGGGTGACCAAGGTGCAACAGGAATGGAGGACGCCAAGACGGTCGCTTGGAAGAGAAGAAGGAAGAGAAGCCGCAGCATCTGCAGCGGTACTACGCCAGCCTAGCAGTACTACCGCTGAGCCCCAGGAGCGGTACTACCGCCAGCACTACTGCCACCACTACCGTGCCGCACCAAATGCTCTCTGGATCGCCAGCGGTACCTGCCGGTACCTGCCTCGTACTACCGCTGGAGGACTTCAGTCTTATTCGCGAGAGTCCGCCGGTACTACCGCTGGAGCAGCGGTACTACCGCCAGAACGGTACTACCGCTGCCCCAACGGTACTACCGCTGCCTGCGTGCAGAAACAGGGAATATTCCCTTGTATCCCTCTCCACCTACCCCTTTGGGTCAAACCTATATATAGGCACCTACCCCCTCCAGATCTAGATAGACTATGTTTTGAGATTAGAGTAGAGCTAGACTCCTTCTTCTCAAAGGTCTCCTTCCTCCCCTTGTGGGGATGATTCCTCCCCTTGTGGAGAAGATCCCCTTGTGGATTCAAGACCTCTACTTGTAGTTTGACTACTTGCCAATATTTCATCTTCGGGTGACTTTATTGGAGCGGTTCGGTTGACCGTTGGAGAAACAACCATCCAAGATCCCTTCTTGTATCTACTTGCCGATCTCCCACCTTCGTGTGGATTCTATTGGGCCGGTTGGACCGACCGGTAAGGGAAACGGTTCTTGTATCTTGTGTGTGTTCTTGTGTTCCTGGTGTTCTTCCTCGTGTTCTTCGTGTTCTTGAGTGAGTTCGTCCACTCGTTCGCCAATCCGTGAAGATCGGGCCACCCTAGTAGTCCCGTACTACATCATGCACTATACACAATTTAACAATCGCACACGCATCTCATCCCTGGCCGTGCAACGGCGTGCCACAGGTCCACAACTCCCGAGCCGTGTGATCGTGTCCTTGTCAATATGAAATATAAGAGATCTGTAATTGATTCGTAACCTACCTGATTCTATATACCCGAGTATACATAAACCACAGGAGATAGCCCGCTTGGTGCAAGAGGCAAATCAATCTACCGAACCCATCTATCTTGGCAATGGCGACGGTGGTCAAGCCACTGGATGGCGCCGAGGGTTACCTCCGATGGAAGGAGTCGGTGCTCCTCCGCCTCCGCACCGTCCGCGTCGCCCACGTGCTCTCCGAAGACCCACCGGCCGCCGCCGATGGAGCGCCGGCGGCGAAGCAGTGGGCTCACGACGACGCCCTCTGCCGCGGCCACATCCTCGCCACGCTCTCCCACCACCTCTTCCCCGACTACGTCCGCCACGCCACGGCCAGGGAGCTGTGGCACGCCGTGGCGCGCACCTACGACGTGGGCATGACCTCCCACGCTGCCCGACGGAGGTTCAGCGCCTTCCGGTTCGATGAATCCGCCCCGCTCCTGGAGCAGATCGCGCACGCGGAAGCCCTGGCCGCCAACATCAAGCCCCCGATGGAAGACGATTACCTGGCTCGCGAGCTATGCGGTAAGCATCCCTCGTTGCTACCCATGTGTATGAGGGACGACATAAGCATGAGCGAGGTTTGGAAGCTGGAGCAACTTCGCGTGTCACGTGAAGAGGAGGAACGCCTAGACTTTCTAGAGGGTACGGATATGCGAGGTTAAATACCTAGGCGCTACGGCAAAGCAGGAGTAGAAGAGGTAGCTCTGGAGCAAGAGAGATGAGATTTATTTCCCAGATGAAACTCGAGCAACTTTATTTAAGTCTTTACAACTAGTACTATTAGTGATCAATCATCTACACATTCCTGCTTGAGATGCTACATGTTTTATGAGCAATCTGGAATTCTGGATGGCATGGATTGCAACACAACCGTTAGGAATAGGACATGTTATCTGCGGATCGACAATGATGTTATCTGCTCCTGGTCAGTTATCAACTTATGAATACGATTCCATATTGTAATCTCGAAAAAATCTTATATTTAGGAAAGGAGTGAGTAGGTATTATCTCATCAAACAGCCATTATTGATTCTCCTCGCAATGACTGTTGGAGCATCTCCACTCACGGCGCCCAAATAACGTCTGGCGGCAGCGTCGTACAGACGCTATTGGGGCCGTCCGGGCGAGCTGCGGCGTATTGGGAGCCCATCTTCCAACTCGTGGTGCCAATAGACCCTCCCAAATAGTTTTTTTTTAATTTGAAACTTATGTAAATGAAACAAGGCATAATCTCAGCCAGAAATTTAAAGTCTCGGACAAAAATTCAAAGTCCGGGCCATCAAAACACCGCAAAGTCCGGTACTACGCACGAAGGACAAATCAAACAGTGTTGCTGCCGCCTTGGCCATCGTCCTGGATGTCGCCGGTCTCCGTCGTGGGTGTCTCTGGCATCGCCGTGGCCAGCCCAAGTTCTTGGAAGATGTCGTCACACAACATGTCATGCCCCGCCTTCGCCAGCGGGTCCATGGTCGGCACGTCGGCGGTTGAAATCATGAAATCCACCATTCTTTTTCTTCACGATGAATTTTTTCATCTCGAGCTTGATGCCAGTCTTCTCAATCAAGGCCGCCCACCATGAGTCATTCTCGGTGCGCCTCAAACTCGAGTTCGAGGAGACATTGGAGAGGACCTTCTCGATGGATGGTTGCACCCTCTCTGTTGTTACTGCTGCCGCAACAACCGCCTTTGCCTTATTGGTCCCGATGGGCCGTCCCTCCGTGTTGGAAGAATCTACGTTTTGCCCGGCCACCCTTCTTGATTGTCTTCCAAAGAGCTTTCGATTTCTCATAATTTTGGAGTAACTTGAAGCAATGCATCGAGCCGAACTTCGTGTCCTTGTTGTGCTCCCAAAACAAAGCTAGCACATCGACGAGCTAGCAAAATTATGTATGTCAATACATAGCCGGCATGCCAAGTCGAACAAGATTGACATGAACTTATTTGATCCGACATATTCTTCCCAATCTCGGGCCGATTGCGGAAATTCTTAAAAAAACTATGAAACTTGTTGATAATCTTTTGTATGGCACGCCAACTATGCTTGATTTATCCAGCTTGGTTGCGATCCATCTGCACCTTGCAGTAGTCCTTGGTGAACTGGCGATCGTCGAACTCTGACTTGATTCTCTTCCAATATGCGGCGCTTGTTTGATTGGCGCTAGTGATTGAGTTCCCACTCAAGGCCTTCAAAGATTCTACCATGCACTGATCCTCCTTGGTCGTCCAACAAACCCCTTGGTTCCCATTCCTTTCTTCTTCACGGTTCCACCGACGGCAATGGATTGCTCATCCAACCCCTCTTCCAACCCTCCTCCCCCATCATCCTCTCCTCTTCTTCTTCATCATCATACTCCACACTCCTCTTCTTCGTATTGTGTGGGGGGTGCCATCATTGATTATGTCATGCATGATGTTGACGTTGTTCTATGCACACAAAACATAAAGCCATCCACCATGATTCGTCTATATGCACATAAACACAATGTCAACGATCATACTATAGTCCCATATACCTGGTTGGCGTCGAAGATACTGGAACGTGTTTCGTCAATCACGTTGGATGCGTCCGCGCCGAACAACAAGCTACGGCCTGCCTAGGTTTGGTTGTCGAGGCCATGGGCACCGGACGAATTTGGCCCCCTTCACAGGGACGGAGAGCCCTCGTACGACTCGTTGAGATCGAAGGCGAGGCCAGCGATCCCGTCGTGGACGATCCTGGTTGGGGAAAATACGGTGTTCGGGTCACAGCCGCCATGCTCGCTGTCGACGAACGCGGAAGAGAATCTGGACTGAGGCGTGGAGATCTCCATGAAGTCGATGAATTCGACGGCGAACCATCGCTCCTTGAGCGGACGACCACCGTGACGCTCTCCTGGCATGCTGCCATGATGACCGCTTGGTTCAAGGAGGCAAGCTTCGTTGTCGTCATGCATGTCTGCTTGTTCGCCGCCTCCTTCTCCCGCCGCCCGTTGCGGGCCTCCGTGCCTATCCAATGCCGGAGGACATAGTACTGCCAATCATGATACGACATCCCTCCAGCCGCTCCATGGGTGGGCGAGGTCCACGAACTCTGAGTGTGGTCCCCTGCGCCTTTCCCTTCTCTTTGGGGGCTTTGGGTTCGCGGATACCAGGCGGGAACAAGAGCAGCGAGGGCGGGCAAAATGAAATTGATGAGGGCAAAGGGGGAAGGTGGGGGTTTTTGGTTTTGCCTGTCTCAATGGCAGCGCTAGCCCGCCAGTTGGTATCCGATGTGGCGGCGTGCGCGGTTTCTTCGGGCACGACCAAGCGGCTCACAACATGGGGGAGTGGGTTGGATGCTCCAGACGAAATATTGGGCCGCACCGCACGAAATCGTGCTATTGACGCCGCAAGTAGGCGAGATTTTTCGTCGGGCGCGCCCAATATGGCTATTGGAAGGCCTATCGACACCGTGAGTGGAGACGCTCGTACGAGTACATTCGTTCATTTTCTAGCGTCTCCTCAAGAGTTTGCTGTTTTCAGTACTAACTGAAGAGACGTTCTCTGGTCTGCTAACTTGTTGGTATGTCGGTCGTGATTCGTGAATTTATGTCACTATGGAGGATCCGCTAATTAAGTAAAATGGAGGCAGCTATGCTTCAGCCATCGGAGCGCACGAAGGCGCCACATCTACAGGCTTTCCTGCAGTGCCCATTTTCTGTTTCACAACAATCACACGTGAACTACAGAATAGGTGGCACAACAATTGTGCATCATTAGTCACAACTCGTAATATAGCCAGAGGAGAGGACAAGCAACATCAATTTGTGCAATATATTCAAGAAATACTCCCACCGTATCAAAATATAATACAGTACTTTCTAATCTTTTTTTGCACACATGTATGAACCTTGCACTAAAACATGTCTAGATACATGTTGCAAAAAAAGGCTAAAAAGTTTATATTTTGGTACGGAGGGAGCAATTTGCATTTCACACTGATCCTAAATTTACATGAGGCTTGGAAAAGGACTCACCAAAAATCATAAAGATGGGCTAAGGGAGAGTTTGGCAAATACAGCAAAACGTTCAGGTAAGCTGGTTCAAGCAATCATAGTATCATATCAAAAAGATATATGCAGCTGATAGAGCTATCCGTGTATGCTTTGACGAAATCATTGTCTGATTGTACATTAGCAGGAAGCTATCTTGTTTTCTCATGCAGAAAAGTAAAAGAGCCAAACAGGGCCAGCTTAGCATTAAAGCAACCAGCCAGAGTACAGATAGCATTATCATCTACCGCTACTGCTCAATTCGCTCAGAATTAGCTTTCGTTTATCCATGTCTTACTTTCAACCTTTAAACCTGGTCATTGACCCTTCCACCACTTCAGGAAGGATACCATTTTGTATGTAATTAGTGGGATACAAGACCAGCTTTTCCTCATCGAGTGTATTAGGTTGCGAGACACAAACCACATCAATATATCCTTTGTGAATCCAAGAGTACTGACTCCGAAGTAAAAAAAAACTGTCAGATGTCCCAGAAGCAAGACAGCAAAGATAATGAGGAGGCTCCGGTCATTGCATCAACAGTGGTCTCTGGAAAGTGGCTACGAGCCATCAGACACAAGGGCAGACACATCAACGACATGCTGTTTGATCTCATCGACGGCCTCATAGGGCATCCTGGCAACCTCGTGGAGCATCGTGGGCAGCGCTAGGTGTACAAGATGGACGCAACAATCTAGAGGTGCCAATCAATGCCTAATGTCAGGTGGTGCATCCTAACTACAGTCGTCTCCTTCCTTTGCCATCCCTGGAGCGTTCTTGCTCCTCCTCACTCTGCCCAAAGTGCGTGTATCGGTTCCACCACATGAACAGACTAAGATACAGGGCCCAAGAAACCAAAGTTCATTTAAAGGCCAGGCAAATCAGTTTCTAGCTGATATGGAAGTCCAACAACAAACCTGTACTGACTAAGTCACAACTCAAGTTTTTGAGGGGTTTCTATCCATCAACCGGGCCTTTGCTGTTGCAATCTCTTCCTTCAGAGAATCAATTACTTTTTGCAGCACAACCTTTTCAGCTTCTCGAGCAGCAGATGCCTCTTCAATCATTTCCCTCGTCCCAATTTCCCGTCTTGGCAGGTAAGCTGCTTGGTCCGCATTCGTTTGAGCTGCATCTCCATCCTGGGCATCTTTCACCCGCCCAAATGGTTTAAGGTAGTAAAGTGTATTAGTTGAAATTACTCTCTTGGGCTGTTCAGGATTTGCATTGACCAGATTGCTAGAAAACATCTTATTGTTCCCTACAAAATATTAGAAAAAAAGTGACGAAGGCAGCATTAGAAATAGTTTGTTGTGATGTCTGACTTTATTTTTGTTTGGATTGAAGTATGGAACTTCCACTTCATGAATTCTCATACCTGATGTCTCCCTATTGACCACTGCACAATCTTCCAAAAGGGGCCCTGGTTTGTTTGAGGCTGATGCATCTTTATTTGCTTTTTCATTACCTTCAATCGGCACTATCTTGGGCAATTCAGGATTTGCATAGACTGGATTGCCAGAAGACATCTTATTGTTTCCTACAAATATTTAAAAATAGAAGTCAGGAAGGCTGCATTAGAAATAGTTTATTGTGATCTCTGGCTTTCTGTTTGTTCGGGTTGAAGTATGGAACTGCCACTTCATGAATTCTCATACCTGAGCTCTCCCTATTGACCACTGCGCAATCTTCCAAAAGGGGCCCTGATTGTTTGTTTGAGGCTGATGCATCTTTATTTGCTTTTTCATTACCTTTAATCGGCATTCTCTTGGGCAGTTCAGGATTTGCATCGACTGGATTGCCAGAAGACATCTTATTGTTTCCTACAAAAATTTAAAAGTGACGAAGGCAGCATTAGAAATAGTTTGTTGTAATCTCTGACATTGCTTTAGTTTGGATTGAGTAGAAGTGTTGAAGTATGGAACTGCCACTTCATGCATTCTCATACCTGAGCTCTCCCTATTGACCACTGCGCAATCTTCCAAAAGGGGCCCTGATTGTTTGTTTGAGGTTGATGCATCTTTATTTGCTTTTTCATTACCTTCAATCGACGGCGCCGTCTTGGGCAGTTCAGGATTTGCATCAACCGGATTGCTAGAAAACATCTTATTGTTGCCTACAAAATTTTAAAATAAAAGTGAGGAAGGCTGCATTAGCAATAGTTTGTTGTGACCTCTGACTTTCCTTTTGTTTGGGTTGAAGTATGGAACTGCCACTTCATGAATTCTCATACCTGAGCTCTCCCTATTGGCCACTGCGCAATCTTCCAAAAGGGGCCCTGATTGTTTGTTTGAGGCTGATGCTTCTTTATTTGTTTTTTCATTACCTTCAATAGGCATTGCACCCACCTCATGTTCCTTGCCCACTAAGTCTTCAGACTCATCATCACTGATCACCACTATGTCTTCAAGACTTGACTGCAAATGGACTACAGTTGCAGATCCAATGGCTTTGCTGCTGGTTGTGCTTACTGCTCCCTTGACAAGTTGATGGTGGGCTACCTCACCATGTTCGGAGCTGCTATTCAGTGCTTGCTCTTTACTAGCATTATCATCATGAAGAACGTTCACATTTTCTCCCCTTGGGCTAACCAAAGCACGAAATTCTTTCAACTTTGCAGAGTTAGCAACAGCAGTAGCACATGCCAACGAGTAAGGCTGCCACCATTGTGCGTACTCAATCGTCATAGCAAGCATGTACTGTGGAACGATGAACGCGAAATTTCTAGGCTCCATCATGTATGTTCCCCAAGCAATCTCCCAGTTTGAGTTAACACGGGCAACAGACCCAGGCACGTCCTGATCGAAGCCAAGCTGCCTTGCCACCCGATGAGGATTGTACTGCTCAATGCAGCGCATGCCTACAAGCTCGCAAGCGCGCAGACACTGTGCAAATGATTGCAGTTGTTTACTTCTTGCTATGTCCCGGCCATGAACCCAAGAGCAACCCTTCTCATGAGGCGGAGCAAAGCTGCTAGTTCCATACGGCCTCCACTCAAACTCCCCTGGCGACATGAACACTGCGTGAACATACCTGGGTCAATTTCCTTGTGAACTTCATGCCACCGGGCAGCCCAAGGGCGGCGACGAGCAACGGGATCCACGGTGGGCGCCATCTGAGGTCGAAGCTCAGGGAACCTAGCCAAGACCCAGAGCTGGAGGATGTGTAGCGGCGCCCACCCCACGAACGGCTGGTATCTCTGGTCCAGATTGATGTAGCGGTTCAGCGCGGAGAGGTCGCTGTAGATACTGGCGAGGGCAGCGGGCGCGAGCGCCACGCACCCGCCGCGCGCCAGCCGGGCAGCGATGGGGAATACGTCCCCCCGGATGACGTCGAACGGCGGCGCCGGCAGCACGAAGAGCGACAACCACATGGCGAGGAATGCCCCGTGCTCGAGCAGCTGGGCCGCTCCGCCGTCGCGGGCGGCGGGCCCCTCTCCCGGCGGGGGCTCAAGGAAACGCATCGCCCAGGCGGGGTGGTCAGGCTTCTGGCTCTTGCTCCGGTAGAGCGCTGAGCGGACGGCCTGGAGCGCTTTCACGTCCGGCCCGCCAGACGCGCCCTCCTCCAGCGGAGCGCGCACAGGCCGGCCGAGCAAGGGCATCCCCCCGAGCACGGCGACGTCCTCCAGCGTCACCGTCGCCTCGCCCCACGGGAATAGAAACGTGTTGGTCTCGGCGGACCAGATCGCGGCGAGCTGGAGCATCACGCCATCGTCGCGCCGCACCCGGCAGGTGGTGGCGAGGACGGCGTCCAGGATCCCAACCCTCCGCCACAGGGGCTCGTACCGCGGGCGGAGCTTGTCCACCCACCGCCTCCATAGGACAGGGGATTCCGCCCAGCCCTTGAACTCGATCTGGAGCCCGTCGGCGAGAATAGGGCCGGCGTCACGGGGCGGAGAGGGCAGGGCGGGGCGATGGACGCCGCCCGCGCGGGGGTGGAGGAAGTGGGCCAATCGAACGGCGGGGCCTGACGGATCGTCGGCGCTGGAGATGACGGGGACAGCGGACTCGTGGACAAGGAGTTGCTCCTGCTCGCCGCCGACCATGGCGGTGGAGTTGGTGGGTTCTGGGCTTTGACGGCCAGGTGCGCATTCATCTCGCCATTGATTAAGGCGGGTGATTAATTTGCGGTTCTGGAAGCGTCACCATTAAGGCTTCCAATGACGTCATCAGGGGAACCAAACACGTAATCACGGACCATGTCGCGCGATTATACCGTCGCCACTCAAGGTGGCAGTTTTCTCCGTGGGGGCGGGTACCCGCGGGTATTTACCCGTTAAGAATCGGGGATGGGGGGCAAATTGGCCCATGGGGATTGCGGGCGGGTACCCGGTAGCTTGACGGGGCGGGGACGGGTGGAAAAATCCCCCCATGGAGTATCCACGGGGACCCGAGACCCTACCTGTCAGTGTACAGACTATAACATACACACAAAAAAACCCTATCCGTTCACCACCCGCTCCACTTGTTCCGTCGCTCCCAGGACCTAGCCGCCACGAACCCACGAATCCAACCACGCACGCACCGCTCCTGGCCTCCGCGACTCCCCTTCCTCCATCGCTCTTGCTCCCAGAACCTAACCTCACGGTCTCCACTGCCTCCACAGCTGGCGGCCGCCGGCGGCGCACCCCATCCGACCTTCCTTTCCGCCCATCGCGAGGAGCATGGGAAAAGCGAACGGCACCGCGCTCCGATTGTCGCCTCCGCACGCGGCAGCGAGCAGCAGCCAGGTCGGCGCCGCGCTCCGATTGTCGCCTCAGCAAGGTCCGTTGACCCCTCGCGCGGCGAGGAGCACTCCCTTGGCCGCTCCCTTCCTCCCCCCCCCCCCCCCCCCCCGAGAAGCTTGTCGGGGCTAGCGGGGATGGGGATTCACGGGGATCGGGGCGGGGACGGTGGAGTGCCCCCCGGAGATACCCGTCCCCGTTGCCACCTTGAGTCGCGACCAACATTTTTCTCTCGACGAAATGTCGAACGTTTCTAAGTCAAATTTGGTGAAATTGGAGGTAGGGGGAGTTGGTGAAATTCTTGCTTTCACCCAATTCCCATAATTCTCAATAAATACTCTTCCCACAATACAGTAACATGGATTAGAGTTTTTAATTTAGGTAAAAATGAGATGGCTGGTGGGTATATCTAGTGATTATCCCTTTCAAAATCGAATTAATAAACGGACTATTGAAGATTTTCCAGGATAATCCCCTCAATTCTCTTAAAATACACTTCAAATACACTATAAGTAGGTAATAAGGCCTAACTAGGGTACTTGTAACCAAAAAAAATAGTTGGTAGGCTAAATTTGGACGTAAATCCAACATGCTCCCCGCCTCCCTCCGTTCGGGGTTATAACAGTGCAAATCTTTTCAGATAGTTCCAAATTATACGGTCTTAATTATATCTAAATTTTTATATATGCATGATGCTTAATTCCCTCCCAACTATGCTTGTGTCATCTTATTTCCTTTTATTAGGGAGATTAATGACTCAAATCTAACTAGCCAATGCATGCACAATACTATCTCTGTTACTAAAAATAAGATGTTTTAGACTCCGTTTGGCATCGAAATATTATTGAATTATACAGAAAATACATTGGTTTCTGAAAATACAAAAGTACTGAATACTTTAACGTGTTTGGATCCAACAAATAATGTGGTTTTAAAACTAAATTATTGTCTAAAAATGTAGTTTTTTTCTTAAGTATTGGAGAAAGAGGTTTGACCCTCTTTTTCGAAACTGAGAAAGGAGAGAAAACTAAAATACTGCTTTGCTAAGCGTTGGAATAATTTGGTTTCGAAATATTTCAGTTTAGAAAATATTGTGCTATCAAACAAAGCCTTAACAGTTTTTCGTCCACGTGTATCTAGACATGTTTTAGTGCAATATTCACATGAATGTTCCACTAAAACATGTCTAGATATGTGTGGCCACAAAAAAATAAAACATCTTACATTTTGAAACAAAAGGAGTAGTTATAAAATCGAAACAATTAAATAAAAATTACTTGAAGTTTTTTAAAAAGAGTTGATACTTATCTTACTGTACGCGTTTTGGACCTCCACCCTTGGACTATCCCAAGCGGAGGGAGTACAAAGAGTGAACAGTGCCGCTTGGACTATCCCATTGTTGATCCTGTTGGCAAATCGTGACCCTCGACCTGTTTCTCGTTTCAACTTTCGAGTAGCATGTTCATTTTCTAACACTAGCAATAGCATGTATACCTTTTACACCGGACAAGACGGCCCAACGGCAAGAAACTTCCAATGCTCTGCATTATTTTGATTGCTACACATGCTTCCTTACAAAACTTCCAATGGCGTACAACAGTTCATTCTCAACATAAACCATAGCACAGTACGCCTCCAAAATCACAATGTGGATACATACATAGACCTGGACGTCGCACGAAACGGCCGCCCTGCCTGTTTTCGTCTAGGTAGTACATATAGGACGAGGACCGACAGGCTTCATTCCACAGTTTCGTCAGAAGTTTGAAGTAACTCAAACTTGTGAAGATGCACCAAAGGGCGAAGCTGTGCACTGCATCAGTATGGCCACCAATCGATGACACTGCGGTTAGTTAGTTAGTTACCATTAGTCCTGCTGGATGACATTTTCAATGTCTCATCAATAGACAGGGTTGCGATCCCGTTTTCTGCTCATGCCTCGGCTCTTGGGGGATGGCGCTTTACCATAGCCACCTGACCTCATGACTGACAAAAAAAAAAGAATGAGCAAGAGAAAATGAAAGCAAGTGGTAATTCATGCAAATAAAGATTGGGATGGTTCATTTACCCCTATTTATCTCTAGTTCTTGGTCTAACTCTTCTTTCCATTTCCTCTGTCTTTCCGAGCTAATGCTGTCACAAACATCAAATCACACATTGGCTGGATTGAGGGAGTGAATTTTGGAAATACAGTAAATTCATGTTTTTGCTGCAGAAGTATTAGCGGTGTATCACATATTACATCTAAATCGAGTGCTTCAAACAAACCTCGTGTTGTCTCGAATGTCATGGACCTTGTTCTCAACCTGATTGTGTTGGGGAGAAGCTATTTCTCTCAAAATCCGACCACTTCCCCCACTGCTTCTAGAGAAACTCCTTGTGCAACTCTTGGGACTGGCGTTATGCAGATTATCACAAACTGGTTTTACTGCTGCACCTCCTTCCATCTTTATTGGAGGTGACCTTCCTAGAGGAGGTAATAATTGGGTACTAGTTATGCTATTTGCTCTGCAAACATCACTAACACCTTCAGAAAATCCAATATTCACTGTGTTGTAAAACTCATATAAAGGTAACTGCAGTTTCTTCATATCTATTGCCTGACAAACATAGAGACAAAAAATAACCAAATATACCAACAACAAAAGGGACGCGGATTTGCACTGCTTCAAGGTTCAAGCATGAAAATACCTTTTCATCTAGAAAATCCTTTATTTTTGATTCTGTAACTTCATCATCCTCTTCAGAGATTCCCTCACAAGGAAAAGTAAAATCATTTTCAGACATGTTGATATCTGCATGATTGGCTAATCCGTTGAAGTCCTTGATTGACTAGATATTTGTTCTAGGCTTTCCCAACCATCCAATGGTTCAGACATAGGATTGAAGCTCTGAAATTGAAAAAAAAAACAATTGTAAGGAAATTGCCGAGGGACTCAGAACATTACCTATTTTCAACTTGCTACAGTAGAAGAGTAGGCGTTGAAATGGAAGCATAGAGAAGAGTAAAGCATAAACTCTTACTGATCCAGTCACCACGAAGTCATCCTTGTCAACAAGCTGACACATGTCATCACCACACTGTCGATCCCATAATGATATGGTGTCTGATGACTTATCAGAGTTCATGGTGGAAATGTTGACAGAATGATTCAAGCAACTACAAATGCAAAATCTTGATCAACCTAAACTGAAGTTGGACAGTGTACATGGCTCGAGATTACAGAACTTACAAGGCGTCTGTCGGCATATCATTTGTACACTGTTTGTTTGTAGAGGTTTCCTGCCACGTAGTATTCTTTAGATTGATAAATTTTTTTCCACAAGTGAGTAAATACAATACCAGTGGTAACCAACCTTTTGTACAGCCTGATTGAGCTGACAATGATCCTCCAATCCTCCTGTAACAAACGGATGCTGGAAAAAATGTTCAAGACATTACTCTTTTATTTAAAGAAAGATCTATTGCTTCAGGCCTTAGTTATAATACCGTACTGTGAGCCGAGTGAGGTGTTTTGGAATCCGGGCTCCATGTAGCTCGTTTTTTAGAAAAAAACAGAATTTGCATTTTTAAGTTTCCGAAATTGATATGATCTACAAGTGTGCAAAATTTCAACTCGAAACTCGTTATATTTTAGGCTGGGTAAAAATGACAAATGTGTGGATCTGGGTGTTGAAATTTTGTCTGATTTGTCTTTTTTTTTGGTAGCCTAGAGAAATACGTAGTTTGGATTGAAATTTGCGCACCTGTAGACCTCGACATTATTTACATGTAGGATTTATGTTTCGAATTTTTTGAAACTGAAATTTTCAATTTTTATTTTTTTGAAAAAACGAGTTACATGGAGCTCGGGATCCATTTGGACTTTCTGATTGTGGGCCACACGACCTATAAGAGCTATAGTTTATAAGTCAAATGTAAACTTACCTGCAACAAGTCAGATGCAGCAGATCGCAATTCTGGTTCCCTGGAACAAGTAACAAAATGGTCAACGTTTGCTAAATGTTATTTTCAGTTGCAGAAAAATGTGTGATTTTTGGTACTTCTAGTTTGGGGTAAATCGACCAAAGGAAATTTCTTATAAATGCCATATGCAAGCGGATGTTAATAGCAACCTCGAAATGAAAAACCATACAGTAAGAGGGAAGTAGAAATTTCACAACCCAAACAGGTTACAAATATCTTAAATTAAATAAAGTTAATTTTAGGATGTTCTAAAAATACAAAAATTATAATATATTTGAATTTATATGAACACTAAGCTGTATGTACAAAACCTGGCTGCACAGTGGGATATCACAAGTATTACCATGCTAATAAATTTACCATGTTTCATTATCTACTAGTTGTGGTTGTTGCCTTTGACTTTCAGTCTCCGATGAACAATTTTAATATGGATTTTACCATGGTGAGAAAGTTTTACATGTACGCCATCATGATAGTAATTTTGACAATAATCTACATGTCATATTCGTGTGATCATTCAAGATAGTTTTAAGTATGGGCAGTCAAACTTGGATGCGTGGAGAGAGTCGAGGGCAGATGCTATGTGAACAGAGGTAGTTTTACTTGTATGTACAGATGCAGATATAACTTGAGACAATTCATGTTTATCAATATCCAGATATCCTATATACTTTTAGAGTTAACATGCACAACTTTTTTTTGCGAGAGATTCCATTAATGATTAATAGCAGAGTTACAGTCATGTTGAAGACATGTAAGAAAAAAGCTTGGGATCATGTTAACCCAAGCACAACTATTCCTATCAACAGAAGCAGATTTAGCGCACAGATGGGCAGCGACATTGCCAATCTGTGTACAAAATACACGAATATTTTGCATTTTATTTTCTTACTAGATTGTTCAAGTCGATCTTTCCTGAGTGCATCAAGTGTTAGTCAGAAAATAGAACATGTTCAGGCCCATTTAATAGCATCCTGTTTCAGGATCATGCAACCATAGCCATTGTTTATAAAGTATAAATAAATTCGAAAGTATGATAATAGCCATACTTCTGCAAGCATTTCAACAAAAAATCCTTGGCTTCTGGAGAGAGATGTTCAGGTATTGGTGGGTGTGACTTCGTCGTCCCAACATAATACAGAAGAGAAACCTGAAAAGTTTCGGAGGTCGTTAAGAACAAGCAAATGCCCACCTTTGGGTATACTGGTATTGAAACTAACCTCCTGAATTTCCTGATCCCATGGGGTTTTACCAGTCACCATTTCAATTACAGTGCATCCGACACTCCATATATCTGCTGAACTGCAATGATAGATATAAGGATTAGTTCGAGAAATGGTATGAACATATAGTTTGAGTGTCGAGATATTGTTCTCGAATTGCCATATAGTATCAATTTGCCGCAAATTAGTGAACCTAACAATTAATTTTGACAAAGACTTCTGTATTAACCAAAAAATAACTCAGTTCTCTAAGAAAAGCAGTGTTGTAATTTGCATCTTCATTTTTCCTAGATACATTTCAAGACTGTTGACGTTATCATAAAATTAGCTTGTAGTGGCCGACCCCTTAGCTCAGAAGATCATGTATTAATTCTTATTTCCTAAAGCGCTGTTTGGCCCCATCCTTCATTACACAAACCAATTGTTAGCTTTATGTCAGAGATTGCTTGTAGGAAAGAGAAGGAACTTATTAAAAAAGAACAGAAGGGGAACTTAATATTAAAAGGAAGAGAAGGAGATGAGTGAGAGCATCAGTTGTTTGAGTGCAATAAATGATAGTATAGCCGAAGATGTAAGAGACAAGTTAAGAGGAGAAGAAATGTTTCCAGGTTGGTTAGTCACGTGGAATCTTCATCACGCCTTTGCTAGGAGAGGCAAACTGTGTTCGAGAACAACTTGTAAGTTATACACTTGTTGCACTTGCACTTACATTTATCTAGTTAGATTAACGATTTGGTTATGAACGCCACACTTGAAGGGGAGTTTGATACTCTGTTAGCAAAAACTTCAGCAGTGCACAATTTTTGGAGAAGCTCAGTGTCAATTGATGTCCAGATTAGCCGAAACTGTTGGTTTGTTATGATCTTAATGGTCTATGTTACCACCTAGTTTAAGGTCACTTGGATCTCTGGTCGCTTGATGTAAGCTGAACCTTGAAGGGGGGAGATTGCAATCGCTCAGTTTTAGCTAAAAGTGCAAGCTCGTGTAGTTGTGTTTGTCCTCGCTTTACTGTTCTTGCTGTTGCATAAAGCTTGCAATCTGTTAATATTATTCATACTGTGATGCACCCTTAGAGCCGGAGGTTCTAGAGAAGACTCCCTATACGGCTATACCCATCATACTCATTCACAACGGGAGAGTTGACAGTGGACCTCACGATAAAAGGAGGTTTTCCATGTAAATTACGGTGTCAATTGGGACTATTCCTGCATATTCCTTTGCTTAAAATCTTCGTTGAGACTTGAGACTATCCTGACGTTCACTATAAGAACTTAAGATGGGGAGGTTAGGTTTGTTCTTTTTTTCTCATTTGAATTTGCGCGTTGCATTGTTGCTTCCCAGCTATAACAAAATGCCCCAACAGAGAGGTGGATCACCCACCTGCCTCACTCAAACCCAGCAGGGGGAACATAAGCAATTAAGAAGAATGACAGGAAACAAAAGACGTTATTCCCTTACAAGTCATGCCCGCTCCCAACAATTACTTCTGGGGCCATCCAATATGGTGTCCCTTTCATCGTCTTTGCGGCAGTTGCCTATCACAAAAAAAAAGACCAAAAAATTATTTATGTGAAAGGAAGGTCATAGATACATAAATGATAAATGTCAGTAAGGATTGTCTTCTCGTGCATTAATGAACAAAAATGGATTAATGCAATTGGACACATCTCAAGCCATATAAAAATGTCAGTAAGGAATGTCTTCTCTATGTAAAATGAATTGTGAATTACAAAGCAATATAGTGCACGGCAAAATCAGAATTTTCACTCTACCGTGTCGAAACATATTGAACACAGGTAATTTTTGCACTCACCAGCTTCTCAACCTGCTTTGATGCTCCAAAATCAGCTAACTTAATGCATCCTTTGTTGTCAACAAGTATATTTGCTCCCTGAAATATGGAAGTACCATAAGAATCTTATGCTGAACCAAAGGGAACAGAAGACTTTATTGAGACAAACTCAAAATTCTAGACCGATTCTCATGCCTTTATATCCCTATGTATGATTCCATTGCTGTGCAAATACTCCAGCCCATGCAAAATCTGCTTAGTGTACTTTCTGATAACCTGATAAACAAGTGCATTGAGTCAAAACAACTCTTAAGTGATTAATTCATGGAAGTAACAAAACGAGCAAGACAATTAATACTTACAGCCTCAGGAAATGCTCCAAGCCTCCCGAGGAGTGACTGAATTGACCCTCCTGGCACAAACTCCAGCAGAATATTTAGTGAGTCTTCCTCCCGCATCGTCCCAATATATCGCTGCTCAAACCATCCAGATAGGTCAAACATCGTAACTGAAAAGAAGAGCAAGACATGCAGGATGCATTGCAATAGCAATGTAGTGTATATACTCACAACAATGTTGGGGTGTGAGAGATTCTTGAGTAGCTTCACTTCGTCCTCAAGTTCCCTTATATTAGCCTGATCAAAACATTCCCATGATAAGCACTTTGGTGTCAAATAGAGTCAGATTTGCACAATTGCCAAAGAAAAATATAAAAACAACAAGCTGTTGGACCAAAGGATCAAAGGTACTCACTTGGGCCTTATCCCTCGTCGCAATGTTGGTTCCAATCAAAACCTGCAACCACAAATCAACAGAAGATCAATCAGATGACACAAAATCGCCCCCAAACTGCAAAACCTTGAATACTATCTTCGTCGTCGAAGCCTGCCAACCTGCTTGACGGCGAGCAGCTCGCCGGAGTCTAGGTCCATGCCGAGGTAGACCTGCCCGAACGCGCCGCTGCCTATGAGATCGCCCTTCCGCCACCGGATCGGCGGGTTCTCCTCTACTCCTAACCCTTTCCCGCCGACACTTCCTTCAGGAGCCGCAGACGCGGATGGCGGCAGCTGGGGCGATTGAGACTGCGACGGGGGCGGTGGGAGGAAGCGGCATGGGGGCGAGGGGCTCTTGGAGACCATCCCGAGCAGCCCCATCCCCCGGGACTTGCGGATGCGAGTGCTGATCCGCTCCCTGAACCCTCCGCCCGCACCGCCGAGGCCGGAGGAAGAGGTGGGCTCGTCGAGGGCCGCGCCCGGGCGGAAGGAGATGGAGCGGCGCACGGAGTCGAACAGCTCATGGAATCCGCCGCCGCCGGCGTCGTCTCGCCGCATTGTACGGACGGGAACGATTTGGGGGTTGGCTCACCCTTGCGGCCGTCGTCGGTGAGGGTCTGGAACGGATCGAGTGCGAGCCTCGGCGAGGAGATGGGAGGAATTGGGAACCGGATCGAGATTTTGAAATGGAAAATCGGGTGCCGTGGAGAGAGACGGAAACGCCCGACCGTTGAGAGCACGGGCAATTTGGGATTTGGGAGTGGTTAGGTTAATCCGAGTGGGCTCTTCGTCACCATTTTCACATACTCTCTCCGTTATGAGGTACTGTTTCCATAACTTTTACCACACTAGCTAATTGCCCATGCGTTGCATCGGGGCATAAATATTCTAATGGTTTCGTGTTAATCATTTAATTTTAAAATTCTTGTGCACATAAAGGACCATTCTCAAGTTTTGAGCAAAGCCATAATACTCTTTGATAACATGCTTATTTCGGTTACCTGGCACTGGGGTTCGAACAGAATTTTCGTGGGAATACTTTGCTAAGAAACGAATTAAGTTTCCTTTGTTCACGCTGACAATGATTCTAGGTGAGACAATATAAAGATTAAAAAAACCCATCTAAACATGCATCAAGCAAAGTACCGAACTACCTTTTAAATTGATTGCTGAAACAAAGCCATTCTGATATTTTCAAACACGCCCAACTGATCGGTGAGACTGAAAGGAAGTTTCCTCCGTTTAAAAAAACGGAAGTTTCCTCCATTTAAAAAAAAAAAAGGAAGTTTCCTGTTGCTGTACTGATCCTTCCAGTTAATGTGTACATCAGCGAAGCGAATATTTTTGTCAATAAGTATTGTCGTGATTTGCCAACCAGGCTATTGGATGGGTATCTGAGTGATTTGAGTGGCGAACAAGCAGTGTGTTCATCTGCTGCGGATACGCTGCCTTTTTCGTTCAGCTGTTCTTGAGTCTAGAACAACATCTTCAACAGGCTAGGCAGCTTCAGATCTGCCATGTGTGAGAAACATGGAGAACAAGGATATTGAATACAAGGTTAACTACCAAAGTACTACAAGCAGAGTTCAAGTAGTTGATGCATGAAACCCTCAGAAAAGAGCCTAAACACCACAGAAAACTTCCGTTCTCCTTCAGTTCTCCTTCACATTAAATGGTTGAAGACAGTTTTAGCAGGCTTCTTGCATACATGGTATAACTTGGCCAATCAGGATTCCAGACCCTTAGTTCTCCTTCACATGAAATACTACTGAAGATCGAAGCAACAAATCCTCCTAACGATTTGTGCATAGTGAGATGGGGTAAACAAATAAAGAAACTGGATTCAACTACATAGTGAAATGTTTGCAGAAAACACACCTTCAATGTCAACCCCATGCATAACCTTGCGTAAGCAGATCCCTTGCATAACAAACAACGATTCATGGAAAATCCCTAGAATAACTAAATTTTGGAGGTTTGATAATAACCTCGGCTTAATGTTAAGCGAGGTTTATAAGGCGGTAAGGCGGGAAAGATGCTTAGGCGCTGCGAGGGCGCACCTTACTGCCTGAGTGATGCCTTAAAACCATGATCTTAAGGGATAATGCTGTTTAGCTCATACTGAACATTGTCACACCAGACAGCTCCGGAAATGCAAAATCAGCACAAGAAAGCAGTGAAGAATCCTTACTATTTATCTTCTTGCTGGCAGTGTTACTTATCACACCCTTTGAGATCAACCATGAACCATTTTTGTATTGCAACCAGCTAGCATCCAGAGGAGTAGTCTCCTACAAAAATAAAAGGATATAGGGACATAAGCAAATGCAAAGTGAAACAGTGGGATTAGTAGCACTCGGGTTGACTGACTTGCTGTCAGTTCAATTTTCTGGAGGATTGTCACTTAAATCAAGTGACAATCTAATAATGCTAGAAGAAAATACGGTGTAGGTGCCAAAGTATCTGGAATGTCACCCAAAATACGGAAAGGCAAGGACATGTGAAGTGCATGGTGTCCCCATGTGTGGTTTTGGTAATTAATGACAATCCTTATGGACTAATATTTGCATTAAGATATCCTTGTAGATCTTGTCCATAGGAAAAGATTGGAGTTCATGTGTTGGACTCTAGAAGATTACATGATGATCAATGCTCTATTCAAGGGTTTATATGAAGAATGGTCATGTGTAGAGTTGAGCATATTGCAAGTATGTCTTAAAAGATTCAAGACATCCTCTTTGTAAAGAGAGAGAATATTATGAAGTGCAAGTCCAATATGATCCATCTCGGAAGATATCATTTGATTGAAGCTTGCAATGGATACATGAAGACGGAGCTTAGCGAGGCTCTCCCATAATGGAGTATGGGGGAGTATTTGGAGAAGTCTTCATCAAGCATGTGCTAGCAAGCACAATCAAGAAAGGTGTTCCACTTGAAGAGATCAAGATCGTCATCATCTAGCTCAAGTGGAATACGCAAGGCAAAGGTATGATCTTAATAGCGTTTCTATTTTACTGGTCTCATGGTTTTAGTGGGAGACCGAGTTATAGGATAGACGACATAATATCAAGAGGGGCTCTCAAGTGAGTAACTTGATCGCATCTTTGTGGAGAGCTCAAACCTTTGCATACTTGGCATGTCATCTTTCTTTGTTCTTACTTGGATTTTCTCCTTGTTGGGTTTTGGTGCTTGTTGTGATCTTCGTGACAAGCCCAAGTTCACCGAAAACGGATTTCGTATGGAAAACTTGTTTCGTTTTCGTGTTGGAAATATTATCGGTTTATCCTTGAGGAAAGTTCCACACCTTCCCATGTGTGGTGACTTTACTCTGTTTATGGTTCTTAATATTTCCACTTTTTTTAAGGTAGCTCTTGCTTTCATCTTTCCAGCAAAACCGGTTTCACCTCATTTGGATTTCATACGTAAAAGTTATTGGGTTTGCAGTTTTGCTTGTTTTCTAGGTCGGAGTCTCCGGTGTGCCCCAACCAGAGTCTCCGGACTCAGGGGATTCAGTCGAAGAGACTCAAGTTGGTTCACTCCCTGGACCCTGTCCGGAGTGTTACTGGAAAGTTACCGGAGGAAGGGCGGAGTCTCCGCCCCAGGCCGGAGTCTCCGGTCTTTGGACGAAAAGACTCCGGTCTGACCTGCTCCAAGCCTCAAGGTGGTTCAACCCTGGACCCAGGCCGGAAACTTACTGGAATGTGTCCGGAGTCTCCGGCCCAGGCCGGAGTCTCCGGTGTAAGATTTCCTGCAACGGCTCTTTTTTTGGGAGACCTATAAAAGGCCCCTTCTTCCCCAAAGAGTCAAGGCTTTTCTGCAACATGTGTTTCTCTCTCTCTCCCATCATTGTTGACCTTTAAAAGCTTTCCTCTCTCTCAATCCCTCCCATGATTTTTGCATATCTTTGAGGGAAAAGTGAGAGGAGATCTAGATCTATATTTTCACCAATCCATCTCTCCTCTAAGTGAGGGGAACCCTTTGGATCTAGATCTTGGAGTTCCATTTGTTGAGTTCTTCTTTGTTCTTCCTCTCTTCTCCCCCATAAGCATTAGTTGCTTTTGGTCGGATTTGAGAGTGAATGATTTGAGCACTTGTGCTCTTGCCATTGCTTTGTTGCATCGGTTTGTGCTCTCCACGAGGATTCGTGGAAATTGAAAGTTTGTGAGCTTGTTACTCTTGGGTCTTTGGACCCTAGACGCCATTGTGGTGGTTGAGACCTTTTGTGGTCACTTGTAGCCGTTCGGGAGCCCCCAATCCAGTTGTGGGTTGTGCCCCGGATTGTTGTTGTAAAGGCTCCGGTTTCCGTCTTGAAGGGAACCGATAGTGGAAGGTGAACCAAACCTTTTGTGGTGCGGTTCATCGGAGAAGAAGGTGAAGCCTTTGTGGCGTTGAGACCAACCTGTTGTGGTGGCTCACACCTCTCCAACGAGACGTACTCGCCTAAAAAGGAGGAACTCGGGAATACATCCTCGTCTCCGCGTGCCTCGGTTATTTCTATACCTGAGCTCTTTACTTATGCACTTTACATTGTGATAGCCTTCGTGCTTGAAGTATTCTATTTTGCTATCACCTTGTTACTTGTCTTGCTTAGCATAAGTTGTTGGTGCACATAGGTGAGCCTAGTATTTAGGTTGTTGGCTTGTTAATTTAAACACCTAGTTTTATTCCGCAATTATCAAGCCTAAACTGGAAAATTTTTAATCGCCTATTCACCCCCCCCATCTAGGCGACATCATTGTCCTTTCAATTGGTATCAGATCATCGGCTCTCTTTTTGGGCTTTACCGCCTAGAGAGTAAAGATGTCGTTTAGAGAATTAGTGCACGATCCCACTTTTATATTCGATGGCACAAATTATGATGTTTGGAAAATTCGCATGCTTAATATTTTTAGGGACATGGGTCCAAACTATATCAAGAGGATTGTGGATGTGGGTTTTTCTCCTCCAAAGGATTCCCAAGAATTATCTTTAGAGGATGAGGAAAACTCTCATCTCGATACTCTTGTTTCTAATGGTCTTCTATGTTTTTTGAGCGATGCAGTTCTTGCTTCAATCATGCCTTTTCGGAACGCACATGAGCTTTGGACCAAGCTTCAAGATATATATGAAGTGTCCAACATTATTGAGGATGATTATTATCCTTCCACCTCCGGCCGTGATGAGTTCACAACTTCTTCCACTTCACCAACATGTGATTTGTCACAAGGTAATGATATGGTGAGTGGTGATAGAAATTGCTTTGTTGACGGTGAATATTCTATTGACTATACTTCATCTCTATCTCATTGCAATGTTCTATCTTTGGACTTAAACTCTTCTAGCACTCCAAATGTCATACATGCTAGAGTTGATAGTCCTTGCATATATCATGTAATAGTTGCTTAACTAAATCTCATGATGATATGCTCTCTATGTCTTGTTGTCATGAAAATAATGCTTCCATATCCTCTAGTACTTGTGTGTCTAACAATGTAGAGGAATCCCAACATTTGTTGAAACAAGACATGGACCTCAATGATGCTTCAAGTAATTCTTCATCATCTTCGTCCATTACTAACTTGTGCCTTATGGCTAAGGATTCAAAGGTATCTCCTACTTCGAATCTCAATATATCTCATGATGATGATGATGAAGAGAATGATAATGATGCTCCCGTTCATGAGATGGGTGAAATGGTTCTTTGTGCTCTTTCAAAGAATAAACTTGCTAGTGATAACTTCTTAAAAATCATGAGTACATTTGTTCACCGCAAGCTTACTATTGAGGTTTTGGAAACTCAACTTGATGAGAGATATAAAATTGAGAGAGAAGATAGTGTTACAATAGCAACCTTGAAGGCTACTCACGACGAAGAGGAAGAGCTTAGGGCTTCTCTTGAAGAGAGGCTTGAGTCTCTTCATGAGTCAAATGATCTTATTATTGCTAAAATCATTAAGAAAAGAGATCATGCTCTTGCTAATTATAAAGTGCTTAAAAAAGAAAATTTTGAATTTGGTGTTGGCAATGCAAGACTAAGTGAGAACATAGAGAGACTTGACAAAGCTCACAAGGCTTTAGAAAGTGAACACTCTCTCCTTATCAAGTCTCATGATCAACTCCAAACTCAACTATCTAAGAATGATGAGCTTGCCAAGTTATCTTCTTCCATTTCCAATGTTAATGATGCTTATGCTACTAACTCCACTTCATGTGAAGCATCTATTTTGAAGGAGAATGTTGAGCTAAGGGCTCAACTTGGGTTGCTAACTAGCAAGTATGGGATATTGGAAGAAAGTCATGAAAAGCTCTCTAGCTCTAATGAGAATCTTCTAGCATCTCATGCTAAGCTAAAGTTAGCTCATGAGGCTACTATGTCACACGTAACATCTTGTGAGCCTCATGTGGTCACTAGCACAATCTCTACTAAAAATGCTATATCGCCATGCGGTAGTCCTAGTAATTCTACATCACATACTATTGCTAAATCTTGTGATGAATTACTTTCCTTGCCTTGTTGCTCTAACAATGAAACATCTACTTCCTCTAGTGTTTGTGTTGATACTAACCTTGTAGAGGAATTAAATGAGCTCAAGGCCCAAGTCACTTCTTTGAAGAAAAGACTTGGAAATACGTCATGTTGGGGATTCTACACTTGACAATATGTTGAGTGTTCAAAGATGCCCCAATGACAAGAGTGGACTTGGATTCAACTCCAATATCAAGAATAAGTCCAAGTTGTGGCGCCCCGACCTGACTGCTATACAGTGATGTTGTGTGTCACCGGTTAAGCGATACAACCGGAGGTTACGGGTTTACCAATCCCCGGCCAAAACCTTTGGCAGGCGTTGCTCGAAATTGATCATCGGCAACGCAACTCCCGATTGATGCCTTAACACAGGCACAACTATCAATGCATAATAGAGAGATCAAGACCTGTGGAACAACTGGCACATCACAGACTCTACGACACAAAATCCTTATAGTTCAACTCTTATAATAGAGAAAGATAGCAAATTACAACCAGAGGTCACAGACCCAACAGTACAACATGCGGAAGCGAATTAAGTTGTTCTAAACAACAAGATCCAAATTATGGCCTAAGAGGCCTACAGATAAACATTCCCGCGCCAGCTGTTCCGGGATGTCCCAAGCTGCCACCTGGGAACCCCAGACTACTCGTCGACGTCCACAAAAAACCCACCTTCGAGGTCGGTGAAGTCCTCCTCTGAAACAAAGCAAACGACGTTGAGTTCGACGAACTCGCAAGATTAAATATAGAGCTTTAGCTCGATGAGGCTTTCAAAGTTTTATGGCTATTTTGCATAAAGCTGATTTATTTATGAAAACATAACTCCATGGCATCGACTAATCAGAGTATTTTTGAAAGGGGGTAAGAAGTAACTCTTTTCTTTGATCACCTTTCTCAACATCAACCACCATTTACCACTGTACCTGTTCTACTAAGGCACCTCCCCGAATCACCCTCGAGGAAGCTCACCTTGCATTCTTGAGTAGTACCTTTAGTACTCAGTGTTTAATCATTCCGTTAAAGTTATTCTATGATCTCTGAATCCGTCACCAAGTCGTCCATAACCGCGGACACGACTTTTCGAAAAGATTTATCCCTGCAGGGGTGTACAATGTGAAAGTCGCTAGGCTCCCGAGGGCCCTCCCAGCTTCTTATCCATGCGTACCGTCCGGCCCATTGCCTAGCTCTTAGCTCTCTTTCGGGGAAAGCCGGTTGGGTGGGAGCGGTTACAACCTTTACCTCGCTTAAGACTAACCAGGGATCATCAGTGAGGACGGGACAGGTTTAGTGCCTCCAACACCCTGCCCCGTGGCCACCATTTTCCTAAACACCACCATCCTCATCTCAGTCTTGGCCACCATCTCAACGCACGCGCAAATAGAAAGCCAAACTAGAGGACCCTCGGCTAGTCCGCCACAAGTTAGTCGGTCGACGAGGTTCCATATGCCCACGCATGGTTGCACGCTCAACTTGGCTCGTAGGCGAGAACTCGCATCTAGGCGGCGAGAACGAGACAAAGCACCACAACCACAGTGGCCTCTCATCCCCACCTTTAAGCATTTTATTACCTGTCACCACAACTCCTCCACCATCATCCGGACATTTCACACATGTTTCCAACATGAGATATCCACCGGACGACTAAGCATTTAACTAGGCATGGCTAAGCATCAACATAGCATAGTTAAGTAGTTCAGGCCAACAATATAAACCTATGGATAATAGGAGGGAAACAGGTATTGGCAACGGAAACTTAATGCAACTATAGGATACTCTAATCCAATAAAATTGACATTTGGAACCGCATGCAATATTATAGTGGAGAAAATATTTGCGGAAAATAGGATAAGACATGCTCAGAGGGGGGGTTACGCTTGCCTTGCTCAAAGTGATGGTAGTACGGATCGTCGGGGTATTGCGGTGTAACCCCGGCTGCTTGATCTATCGAAGCATAGCAACGGAAGAACAATCAATCACCACACAAGCTTTAACAGATGCAATGCGCAAACACATGATGACATGGCAGTTTAAGGTGTTGAACCTTTTATAAGCTATCTAGCAATTTTAAATGGGGTGTGAAAAGGATTACTTAATTAGATGAGGAAAACACCCCATATTTAACTTAATGATTCTACTAACCTCTAAAGAGTGCAGTCCTTTAATGGTGCTCAAATATGCATGATATTTATGCTAGAGAGTAAATCACATTTTTCTGGACATTTTGGTATATCGAACACATTTCTATGATGTCCCGATAAGAAGTTGTTACATTTATGATTCCTCTTTTAAATATGTGCCTTTAATAAGTTATTTTAAACAACACGGGAATTACTTAACCAAATTAGAGAGAAAATAAATGGAACAGTAAAAAATTTGGGTGCTGGACAATTTCGGAAAATCCGATTTCTCCTCACTCGGAATATCCGATCGAAAATGCAGACTCAAGTTTTTGGCTAAGGACTGAAAACATCCAGCACTGATATACTTCGGAAAATCCGAATTCTGCAAAATCGGATTATCCGATTGCTACGAAGAAGTGAAATGTTTCTAAGGACCAAGAACGAGCTCGCACTGGATCGACTCGAAAAATCTGAATTCTTTGGCTTCGGATTATCCGAGCAAATGGGAGGGCACGGCGGCGCACTGCGACCTGCGGGCGCCGGTGACACGGAGGGCAAGGGGAGGAACTGAAGCAAAGGGGAGGACCCGTAGCTCACCCTGAAGGCGTACGCGGACTCGGGGAGGCCGGAGTTGCAACGACGGCGACGAATTTGTCCACGGCGGCGGTCGAACGGCAGCGGCAAAGTCGTGGACGGAGAGCTCGATTCCCAGCGCCTCGGCTCGATTCCTTTGGCGTGGATGGAGAAGACGGCGCGGCGGAGCTTCTGGCTGTCTTCGATTTGGACGGGGTGAGCTCAGTCGACGGCGGCAAGCACGGACATGGCGCGGCGGTGTGGAGCTCGCGGGGAGAAGAACGGAGAGGAGAGGAAGCAGGTGAGCGAGTGCGGGGTGGGGGAGTAGGTGGGGCTCGGTGGCGTGCTCTCCTCGCAGAGGAAGGGCAGAGCAGGGGGGCCCCCGGCGCGGCGTGCATCGCGGGAGGAGCACGGCGGCATGGCTACCAGCAGCATTTCCCTGATTGAATTGAGGCACTTATACCTTTTAGAAAAATATGACAAAATTTGGGGAGGCTCCCCTTAGCCTGTAGAAGCTCCACAAATTTTGGTGTCTCAAAATAAAATGTTTTGTACCACTTTTGTTCATAGGGTTCAATTAAGGCATTTTGCTAAATTCCCATATTATAATCCTTTAGAACTTTTAGAGCAAGTGCAAAATATTATTTTTGAACTCTTGGAACTTCCTTGACAAATATAAGAGGTCAAAGTAATTTGTTTTGCAAGTTTGAGTGCCTTCCTTGTTTTGAAGTTTGTTAGAGCAAGTTTGGCATTTTGTTTTTAGGTGGTGCCAAACCACCACAATTGGCTAACCCAACAATAATTCCCTAGCCATAATTCCCTAACCAAAAGTTAAAGGTTCCAATTTGTACACATTGATGCAAGGATGCCATGATGCAATGAACCAAAAGTGGAAAATTTACACAGGTTTTCAGGTTCTCAACTTTGGGCTGTTACACAAGTATAACAAGAATAAAAAGGGCCAAGAACAAGTTAAAGATTATGCCAAGATTATTTGCTTCAAGTGCAAAGTTGAAGGGCACCATGTTAGATCTTGCTCTTTGAAGAAGAAGTCTCTTAGTGAGAAGCAACAAGGGAAGAGGCCTCAAGCTCAAACTCAAGTTCCTCAAGTTGAAGAACGGCCACTTCCCAAGAAGAATCAAGCTATCCCTCCTCGAGTCGAGATTCCAACTAAGAAGAAGGGAGGAAGCAAATGTTGCTACTTATGCCAAGAGAAGGGCCACTTTCTTCTTCATGCATTAATGGTACCTTATCCAACCCCATTATAATTGATGATGTTTATTCTCTTCGGAAGGATAAGGTTGGCAATGTGTTTGCCAAATATGTTGGTACTCAAAGTGGTGTCAAGAAAAGAACCATTTGGGTTGCCAAGCCTATTGTGACTAACCTCTTAGGACCCAACTTGGTTGGGGACCAACAAGCTAAAACCTGATCAATAGGTGTTATTGGAGGGCATTGGAGACTTGGCTACATCATGAAGAATTAAGGGACCTTCATCAATTATATTCTCTCAATCCAAGTCATTTGGATTATATTGTTCTATCTCATATCCAATGTTTCTCCTTGCGGTAACTTTTATTTAAATCATATATACATTGAAAGTTGCTTGCACCCTCCTTGCGGTAAGTTTTAAATCATATATCCAATGTTCCACAAAAGAGTGTAATTCTATCTTCCCGGTGCATTTTAAAGTAATTTTTGTACGGGAATCAAGCTCAATAACATTTAACACATGATTACACCTTTTCAGTATGTACTTAACTCATTTGAGGTGGACGAATGAAAGAGGATAGATGGTGGCTTGCACCTTGCTAATCATTTTCTACTACACTTCAGATCGTATCTTAAAATTTCTACAAGTTCAATTATCTGAGCATGGAGGAAGTATGTGACCTTCACGGGTAAACAGGGATGGAGCCAGGAATGGAGCTCAAGGGGCACACGTAGGCTAATTATTGTTGTGATTTCTATGATGGGGGCTAAACTAGCTCAAATCCCATAAAATAGGAACTACCATGGCTAACTTTCAAAGGAAAAGCATGAGCATAGGGGGCGTAGCTCCTGCTCGTCCCCCTTGTCTCCGTCCCAGCGCATAAATCTTAAACATTGTACTCCTAGTTTTATAGACGTCAAACTCGCAATAAAACCCTAACAATTTTCTTTATCATCTTATTACTCCCTTTATTTCTTTTCCCACAACCATTTCTTGTTCATTTCGCTCTAATGTTCAAATCTGCCCAAAACTCTAGCACTTCGTCAATCGAGACCGTGGGAAGTCTCTTTGAGATAATCTCTCTCAAATCTTGTTATTACCACGAATTGTAATGTCAAGTTACATAATATTTTCCTTTTGAATACTAAAATTATGGTGTATATTTTTTGTAGGTAACAACGATTTTGAATTGAATTACTACATGTATGTGTGCATTGAGTTTGTGCTTGGTTTAGGGTTTGCTAAGTTTTCTGATGGTCAAAAAGGAAACCTAGCTATACAGTGGGGTCTTCCTAGGAAGGCAGTACTCGATGAAGGACGTCGACACGTCCTTGCCTTCGGGGGTATTCCAGGGGAAGTCACGAAGGTAATATGTTCAAGAGAATGTATCCGCGCCCAGCCTAATGCTGATGAGGCGCAGATGGCGAGGACACAACACAATCTCGTGACCGGTGCTTTGTTTCAGGTAACTTTGTCACTCGTATTTACTGTGTAGATTCGCTCATAATTCGTATCTATTCACTAAAATATCTTAAAGATTTTATAATAGTGAACGTAGGGAGTAGTTGTATTCAACTCATCCACCTTGACATCTCAAACTCACACAATAAGCTCGCTTTGGCATTCTGTTTTCGGTGTGTAGATTTAAGTAATTCTCAAAACTCTGGCATTCCGTGCTAGGTACATAGCTGAAATAATGCAATTATGCACAGAAGAGGCATCAGGCATGCACAAACTTGCGAGGAAAATCCAACAGAGCATTGGCACATATATACACTTTGGCGGTCATAGCAATAAGAGCAAAGCAGATTACAAATACACACACATATGCAGATGCACCAGATTCCATGTGCACAACTGTCTGTAGTTTCACCATCCATCCAAAATGACACAACAACCGGGTAAAATAGAAGCACCGCAAGAATCCACTGCAACGACAAACCAACGCAGCAATATCTGGCTCAAGAACGTATACTAATCGATGCATACTGATCGCCAATGGTGTGAATTTGGTGGTTTCGAGGCAGGAGGAGCTCCCCAGCTCGCGGCCCGCCGGCGGCGTACCGGCACAGACGACGCCATGGTGCTGCTGTCGTCGTCGTTGCGCTCGCTGTTGCTGAAATCATGAAGGCCTCCGCCGTTGATGTCGCCCAGTCCCAGCATTGCGCGCAGTGCCTTCCGCGCCATGTCCTTGTGAGCGCCGGGCTTCGCTTGCTCGGCGATGAGGATGAGGGGCCGGGCGGCGCCGGCCGCTCTGGCGAGCCCCCGGAACCGTGGGCTCCCCATGCTCATGTCGTACAATGCCGCGACACACCATTCCTCAAGCTCCGACCTATGAGGGTCGTCGGAAAGAACGACGGAAAACGTCGCCACTGCTCCAGCATCCATGAGCGCTGTCCGTCCCTCAACGCAAGCGGCAACATTGCAGATCACCATGAGTGCCAGCCTGCGGATGGGCAACAGCTCGGTGGAATCGGACACGATGGAGAGCAGGTTCTTGGCGGCCCCCGGGGCGCGCGCGAGCTTGGACTGGTTAACGGCGACGAGGGAGAGGTGGTACAGCGCCATCCCAGCGTCGCGGCGAGCTCTCGGGGCGTGGCCGCTGGTGGTAAGGAGTGCGAGAAGAGGCGGTACAGCGCCGAGCACGCCTATGGCGGCACGGTTGCCCTCGTGCAGGGCGAGGCCGAACAGAGCACCGGCCGCGTGCTCGCACGCCTCCGAGGCGCCGGCGCCCGAGCCGACCACGTCGATGAGCGCCGGCACGGCGCCGGCACGGACGATGGACACCCTGTTCTCCGGCTCGAGGCAGAGGTTGGCAAGAGCAGCGGTGGCATCTGCGCGCACCGCGTCGGAGTGACGCGCTGACAGCAGCACGCGACGGAGCGCAGCGAGCAGCCGTGGCACGCACAGCGCCCGCCTCCTCGGCGCGCTTTCCCGCGTCGCCTGCCGCAGCGCCGCCATCGCAGCCTCCACCTCCCACTCCTCCCCGGACTCTACAGCCTTCACTGCCACTTGACCCACTTCCTCCTCCGCTTCCTTCGCCAGCTCCTTCGCGCGCACCATCTCCAGCTCGACCGCTGTAATCTCCGACGACGACCGGGACGTCGACGACGACGACGTCGACGCAGCGGACGCCCTGGAGGAGCAGGACAGGTTAGAGGACGATCTACCGGGCGGCCGCGGCGTTGGCACCGCGCGGAGCACGGCCTCCCGTGCCACCGCGGCGGAAGGGGCCGCAGGCGGGGCGTGGCCAGAGCGCGCGCGCCAAGTCCGGATGGCCGCCCTGAGCGCGTCGTTGGGTATGACAAGCGCACCCTGCGAGGGCGGCTCCCCATCCACGCCAGAAGGAGATACGGAGAGCTCGGCGCAGGCCCGGACGCAGGCGCGCTCGTACGTCCGCCCCGACGACAGGATCACCGGGTCGGCCATGGGGGCGCCCAAGATCGGGCACATGAACTCCCTCGGCACGTCCTCCTCCTCCTTGCTCACCAGGGGCAGAGGCGGCGGCGGCGGCTTGGAGTGGAAGCGCAGCAGCTTCCAGCGCCGTGCGCCCGCGGCACCCATGCTTAATTAAGTTAATTGTCAGCTCGACAGAGGAGCAAGGAGCAGTAGCGCTTTGCTGCTTTTGGTGGTGCAATAATGGACGGTGGCTCACCGTTGCTTTTGGCTGGCTGGAGCAGTGTGCTCACCGTTCCTTTTGGGGTGTTTTAGTATTGTGGCTTGGGAGACAGTGCGCGACTCCAGGTGACTTAGCCTGGAAGGGATCAGCCATTAGTTACTGACAGTGAAGTTCTACTCGTTCCTGCACCGGCTTCCCTTCGGCTGCCCGCGAGAGGGATGGAGTGATGGACCGGTAAAGCAGAGTGTTACATGCTTTGATATTAAAAGATGACGCCGGGAAATAAACCAATTTCACTGCTTTTAGAAATAACTAGATGATACCCCGCGCGTTGCTGCGGGAGTTGAAAATAAACAAATGTTGAAATACAATCTTATACGACATGTGACTCAAGCTTCATAAGATATGCCCAGAGTTTGCACTGGCAGTACGTGAAACAGAGGTATTCCCAGGGTCTTGTGGCTGCAGCCTTACACGAGTGTTAAACTTTGTGAACGCAAAACTAAGTAAAACCATAGTCAGATATTCTGTTCTGAGTCCAGACTACAGAATTTGCACCATTGAAACTTGATGTGGTAACAAAACCATGAACCAGGAAGTGAGATGTGATTGTGTATTTAACATATCAGCTTGCATACTGAACATATGATGCTCATTCTTAATGGGCCATACAGATTCTAATGTAACTGCATTTTCTTCAGCTCAAAAGGTTCAGCGGTGATGCATGCCCGATGCCCAACATCCCTTTATCTATTATAATGATGAATGGAGAATCTGTATGTCGCTGCCGAGAATTAATCTCATATGACATAGTTTGTAATTTCCAGTAAAAACAGTAAGTCGGAAACTTCATCAAAATGGTTTGCTGGAAGGAGCAACCTATCTGTCTGTCAACGCTGGAAAAAAAAGAAGACACGAATACAGCATGTACTGAGATTCAGACTATGCGCTTCACAAAAGACGTGAACCCAAAACACTTCGCATATGTAAAAAAAAAATCAGCGCAGAGAGACACCATGTGAGAGTCCGCCTCTATGGAGTTGCCACCTCAGGTTGGATACATGCGTGTTCTTTGGGAAGATAATATGCCACAGATTTCAGGTGGGCAAACTTTATGCCATCCTACAAAAGAAATCATGAGAAATAAGAAAAATGGAAAATCACAAAATGGAAAGTCATGAGGGAGGACTGATCTAAGCATGGAAGTTAGACCCGCAAGCGTTAGAAGGGGTGTCCAAATTCAGCCTGCTGGTTGGTGGCCGCTACCATGTCCGAACTCTGAAGGGAAATCGTTGGGAGGGGCCTGTGAGCAGCATATCAATTTCATAGAGAATTTACGGAGGCGGGCAACAGGGGCCAAGATGGATGAGCTTTTAAAGGTGAGGAAGAGCCGAGCAGTAAGAAACGGATCGCTTAAGAAGGCGAGGAAGAGCTGTGCAGGAAGAGGAAGGGATTAGTGGGATCTTAATCACGGGAGTTTAACAGGCCTGGAGTTTCTGCTCTAATGGGGAGGACTCGAACTCGAATGGACACGACGGCGCATGGGTACATCGCCTAGCTTGGCATAAATGTGCGCCGGCCACTGCTGACATTGCTCTGATCGATATATCTCTGCCATTGCACCTAAGGAACCTGACGACGTGGCTTAATGAGATGGCAGGAAAATTAGGCAGTGGGGATAGATGACGTGGATGCATGAGTGACTAAACAGATAGTGGGGACTAGAGACAACCAATAGAAAGAATTGAGGTGATGTGGCATGGTTGTATGTTGAGAGAGATATCCATAGTGGGTTGCTCCTATTTAGATAGTATAGATAGATTACGGATAACTAAGGTGTACTTACAACGAAACGAGATGAACAATCCTAAATAATGCAATACACAAGACAAAAAAGTAAAGTAATGATCGAGATAATCGTAAGCAGATGAAGACGAAGACGCGGTGATATGTTCCAAATTTCGAGCCCTTAAGAGGCTGTGCCAAATAAAAGTCCACACGATCACACCTTGGATCTAGCCTTCTTCTACGTCGAGCCCTCTTCACTAAGTGAGAACTCTTCCAATAAACGGAATACTGAGATGATTCTTGCAGCTTTACTAACTTCTTGATGACTTTCACACACCGGAACCTCACAAGGCAACACCACATGTGTAGGGTTCGCCATAAACCCAGGAGTAACAAAATCAAGCTTACTCAAGATGGGGAACACCTTTCTGTATGAATAGATTGGAAAATCTTGTATTCCCCTCTCTTTTCCCTCGAAGATTGTCAAGATTGAGTGGAGGGATTGAGGGAAATGGAAGTTTGGAACTTTGAAATAATGGAGGACAATGGCGATGGTCAACATACCCTTCTCCACAAAGAACAAAGGTATAAATACTTGCCTCCTCGAAAATGGCCGTTGTGGGCAAATCCTTACAGATCCAGGGGTTATGATCCGGACAATACGAACATCCGGACCGTCCAGACTGGGGTCTGAGAAATATTCCGAACTAAGGCAACAGTCCGGGACACAAACCATACATGGTTCGGACTGGCAACAACAGCGCACGCCGGCTGGGAAATTCACTTTGGACCCAGACAGGACCTAGATTTTGATCGTCCAGACATGGAGCTCCAGAAAATTACGGAAATGATGCATTTAAAAATATTTGAAAGTGGAACAAAGTGTAATGATGGGAAAGATGTTTAAAAGGTTGTTACCCAGCTTTTCTAAGCTTGCTTCCTCTTAATACTACAACTTTCTACGACTCAAAAAGGGCAAAAAGGGGGTAAAAATAAGACGTCCTCTTCTCGATATCCCCTCGATTAGGCTTTGAATGTAGGGGTAACCATTCGCCTCGTTTTTCCACGACCAAAACTAATGCATGTGTATAAGCTTGTAAACACATTTAAAAAAAATTATATGCTCATTAACACCAAATTCCACATCGGGTAAGATTTGTTTATGGTGCCTAGTGTGTCATTTAATTTTCTCTGACCATGGCTCAACAAGTTCACGGTGCAATAATTGATACATATATGTATTTCTTTGCATGTGCGAGATATTCTTTATTTGTGATGATGATTCAGGTATGTTCTGCATGTGAACTGAGTGCTTACTTCTATTGTCTTAGACTCTTAGTTACATTTTGTCTATAAATTAGATGATGAATTATCTTCCGTATAGTTCAATTTTGTTAATAATACAACTTGATTTATGAAGAAAGTTCACCTTTGCTCCTTGTAGGTTGGAAGTTCAATTTTATTGAAGCTGGAATTGGTTTTGTTTTATGGAAAATATGGTGCATTTTGTTTAGTAATATTTAGTCAATATGACAAAAAAATACGAGAAATAAAGTTCAGATGGCACTATTAAGCTATGAGTCGCAAGGAAGTTTACACATTGAGTTTTGCACGTGCTTGCATTGTGCCCTGTGTTGAGCATCTAGGATCCCATATGTAATAGTGGGATGCACTACCTATTTGGTATGATATATGATTCTCTTTAATCTTTTCATGACCAAATATTTCTCTGCCATTGGAAATAAAGCGTAGTGTTCGCTCAACACAATTGTAAACTATCACTCATTCATTTCTTCGTGTGAGATGCCACTTTCTTCCCATGATTATAATATACTAAACGAAATGGGTACAACTTGTGATGTGCGAGGTGTAGCCAAAGATGGGAAAGTAGCTAGGAAGAGGAAGGCGCTGGTTACTACTCCCTCCGTTTTTTTAATATAAGATGTTTTAGCTAGCTCACATGTTGGCTAGATGCAAACACAAATGAGTTACATACATATTAAAATATGTCCACATACATCTAGATACATGTGAATGTGGATAAAAACTATAAAACATGAACGAAGCAGTTGATAACAAAGTTTTCGTGCACATGCTCAATAACCATACCGATGAAGTTGAAGACACCATTCCTGACATTGTACGAGAATATGTTTTAAGGTGTCAATATGGTATATCTTGGTTAAAAGATATAACAAGTTTGTCCTTGTTTTTTATGCATATGATGTCGAATTATGTTTTTTTCGAAATGAGGGTGCAGATCTCTGGCCTCTGCATCGAAACAATGCAAACAACCCCGCATGTATTGCATAGTTTAAAAGGTTAAGAAGTTTAGAATTCATGTGATTTTATTGCATATGATGTCTAGTTATGTGTAGTGAAATTTGTAATGTTTCTTCAATACAACATGATACTCTAAATCTATATACATGAAATTTACGTGCATTTTATGTTTTTACATACGATGATAGAAAAACTTAAATGACCGGGGAAACAAATGGCCATTCAACTAGTTGGATATCAATGCTATAACTGAGACATGATATATTCTTGTGTTATATGTCTCGTATGGTTATTGTGTTCTCGGTCCCCTCATGTTGGTGTACATACTAATCTTGAATGGGCTAGGTAACTATGATTCGATAAATTTTCAACGTGGTTTCATTGTGCCGATGGTCTACTTTACACTATTATGCACCAATGAGATACAACAATATATCTTCAATATTTGTTTCATTGCCGTGTCCTTCTAACCATGTTTGGTTTACTAGGTACTATAATAACATATTTTTCATTTGGATTTTATATTGCACTTCCTCCTTTTCAAATTACTCTATATATTAACTTTGGTCAAGTTAAATTTTTATATAATTTAGCTAATTATGTAGGAAAACATATTAATATAAGTGCCTACAATTTGGAAGTTTATTTCATGATGGTTCAAATGGTATTGATTTGTAGGTGATAGTTTTTTGTACATACTTTTTTCTTACAATAGCTTTTTCGTACATACTTATTCAATTTTATAAATTTGATTTTGACTAGATCTAAAGTAATTAAAAAGGAGGGTGTCATGTACCAGGAAGGGTTTACGCCTTCAATCAAGCAGAAGCGGAGAGCTGACAGAGCAAAGCGTATGCCAGCTCGGATCGCGGGTCCAGAGTGGACTAGCTAAGGGCCAATCAGAGAAGAGGAGCGCGCTGTTCATGATGGTGACGTGGACCAAGCGGCAACGACATCCTCTACATGTAGCGGCGTGCGTGTTGCGTGGATGGTTGTCTGATGACCACGAACTGAACTCTCCTTGTATCGTCTCCTGTCTTCCTCCTCTGCTGCTATCTCTCTCTCTCGAACTCCAATTCCTCTCTCTGTTGTAATCGAATCTTGTATCCTGAACCTAGTAAGGTGTATCCTCGAGTGGATATAGCTGTTCCATAACAATTGGTATCAGATTGCTTGGATCCTGATTGCCGCTGTAAAATTCCTCGATCTGAGAGAGTAATTCCAATTCGACGGGCGCAGATCACCGTGAGGTGGTCGGCACAAAGTTTCCGCCAGGAACGCCTTCGATTGGTCGCTCGATTTGGGTTTGGGAGCAGGTTCCGCTCTGGATCGACCGCATCAAACGCGGTGGACGACCTCCGAGAGGATCGACAAGTTGGGATCAGAAATGGAGGCGATCCAGCAGATGATCGAGTCTCTGTCAAAGGATCTGAAAACTGGACTCAGTGCGGTGGAGACCAAGCTGGAGAGTACACAGGCGTCCGTGGATGCAACTGCTCGCTCCCTCAACACCTGGGATGATTGGCGCAGTGGAATCGATATTCATGTGTCGGATCTGAGCGTGTCCATGGGGGAATTGCGCAAGCACGTGGATCGTATAGGCGTCGGAGTCGGTTTGAGCGCACTGGGGCCGGCACCTCCGCCAGGTCCCGGAGCAGCTTCGCCACCTACGACACCACAAGGCGCTGCAGCTTCAGCGTCGTCGCGGGCGGAAAACTCCAGGCCAGATGGCCACCGTCTACAACTCGACCTCCGGGGGCAGGCAGTTGGGAAACCCAACTTCCCTCTGTCTACCCCGGGCACAGGTACCGTCGAAGGCTCTGAATCCATGGCTCTTGTACCTCTGCACGATAATACTGTTGTCACAGTTCAGAAACCTGCTGGTCCTCATCCTCCGGCTGTGGAATTTCCGCGGTTCGAAGGGGGTAACCCCAGAATTTGGAAAAAAGCATGTGAAAAATATTTCCGTCTCTTTTCTGTTGATAGTAGTTATTGGGTAGAGTATGCCACGATGCATTTTAGTGGCAATGCTGCTATGTGGTTGCAACGTGTGGAAGATAAACTGCCTCAATTAACCTGGGAAAATTTGTGTGATATCATTAGCAAACAGTTTGATAGAGGTCAATATCAGCTGCTTTATCGTCAATCCTTTAAGCTTAAAAAGGAAGGGACTGTCATTGAGTATGTAGAAAAGTTTGACACGCTCATGCATCACATGTTAGCTTATAAACCAGACCTAGATCCTAGTTTCTTTACCACTAGATTCATTGAAGGTCTAGCACGTGATATCAAAGCAGTTGTTATGATTCAACGTCCAGAGGATCTCGAAACTGTTGTGGCTTTGGCTCTATTGTAGGAGGAGATTGACGAGGAGTTGCCCTCGAAGCAAATTAAACCAGGCATTGCTCGTGCTCAATTGCGAAGCAATTTTTTGGCTCCAACTGTCAGTAGCCGTACTGGTAACTCTGCTGAAGATAAGCATGGTAGCTTGGGTTCTAATATTGCGGCCTTGAAGAATTATCGAAGAGCCAAAGGATTTGTGGTGATAAGTGGGGGCCAACACATAAATGTTCAACCACAGTGCCTCTGCATATTGTGGAAGAATTGTTGGCAATGTTACATATCAGTGACACTGAAAATGAGAATGGAGCTTCAGACAAGGAAGTGTTTCATGATGCGAAGGCAGATCATAATGAAGTCATTTATTCAATTAGCAAGCAAGCAATCACTGGTACTGAAGCACCGAGATCAATGAGGTTGCTGGGTTCAATACAAGGACATGATGTGTTGATGTTGATTGACTCAGGATCGTCCAACAATTTTATCAGTACACATATGGCGAATCAGCTATCAGGATTGAAAAAGCTTTCAAGTCCTATCAAGGTGAAGGTGGCGGGTGGCGGTATATTGCACGGAGAAAATGAAATACCAAACTGTCAATGGAAGTGTCAGGGTCATACGTTTGCCACATCACTGAAGGTGCTGCCTCTTACTTCTTATGATGTGATTCTGGGTATGCAGTGGCTGGAACAATTCGGGTTAATGACAACTCATTGGGCTGAAAAATGGTTTGAATTTGAGTGGCAAAGCAAAATGTGTAGACTGCAGGGTCTTTGTCCGAATACTACTGCTTGTGACAATATCAGTGGTCCGCAGTTGTATGAATTGCAGAAGCTAGACTCCATTCAGTATCTTGTTCAGCTGTATGAAGTGGAAGAAGTGGATCCTCAAGCTACTGTACCCCAAATAATTGCAATGATCTTAGATACATACAAAGCAGTGTTTGACACACCCACATGATTGCCACCTGATAACCCACAAGTATAGGGATCGCGTGTAGCCTTTTCGATAAGTAAGAGTGTCGAACCCAACGAGGAGCTAAAGGTAGGATAAGTATTCTCTCAAGTTCTATCAACCACTGATACAACTCTACGCACACTAACATTTACTTTATCTAGGAAATAATACTAGAGCAATAATACGGGTATGAGAGATAGCTTTGCGACATAATAAATACAAGAAAGTAAATGTTAGTGCTGCAGCAATAAAGTACACTAAGTAACCATAAACTAACAGTACAATGAGTGTGGAAAAGTGGTGGTAATTATGATGGCTTTGTCCAAGATTAATTAGTGAAGATATTTGGTTCATTGTCTTCGATGCAGTTTTCTATGTGGGAGAGGCTAAATATATGTGCACTCAACTACTGTGATTACACATACTATATGATTGGATTGTTAGCATACATCCGTAAATACTAACAATGCATTAACGTTTTCCCAACCATAGCATTAACTTAACGGTCCTCTTACTCCCATACGTGCAACATTCCAGTTCGAGTCCTAAGATTTCTGTCACTCCGGCAGAACTACCCCCTTCCTTTACAAATACTACCAACCCTAAGATGTTGATCCATGCGCGCACAAATATAATGGACACCAAAAGACAGTACCATATCAACATACAATTCTAATGAACCAAAGACATTCAACCATTCAATCTAAGAACAAATAAACTACACAAACATGACATAGATCATAGGATAATAACTTATAGCATCAAACACCATGTTTACATAGGACGGTCCAGAGGTGTGTGGGAGGATGAACCACTGTATACAAGGAGGAGTTGGTGATGGAGATGGCGGTGAAGACGGTGAAGGGGACAGCGAGAGGCGCAAGGCGGCGGCGGCACCGGCGGTGGCGCGGGGAGCTCCTCCCCCGCCGCCTGCATCATGGGGGAACGCCGCCCCTTAGCCCCCTTCCTTATGGCTTCTTGGGAGCCCTCCCCCATGGAGATGAGGTCCATGGGGGAGGCAAAAACGTGGCTTTGGTGGCTGAAAATTCGTGGGTACGGGGTGTCCTCCACGAGTTAGGTTTCCTCCCTTTATATAGCTTCTCGGATTTCCGTCATCCCCTTTTAGGGTTTCACTAAATCAGGCCTGTAGGTCGCGTCCGACCCCCGATTGGGCTGTTCTCGGGCTTAAAAGAAGCGTATGGAAAATTGTGACAACTTTGTATTTATCGAGTTTTCTGTTTGACGTCGTTTTCGAGGGTCAAACTGACAATCTCCGTAAAAAGTTCTCAGACAGTGCACTTTTGCAACTATTAATAGGTTGGTCCAAATAAATCATAAACTTAATATAAAAACAAGTATCAAAGGCATAATATTAACATGAAACAATCAAAAATTATAGATACGTTTTGACGTATCAACATCCCCAAGCTTAATTCCTGCTCGTCCTCTAGTAGGTAAATGATAACAAAATAATTTTTGATTGTAAATGCTATGATCAGGTCTTTAACAATTGCATGATGTATGGATAATAAAACTTAGCAATCATGTTACCTAATGAAAAGTATCAACGAACTAAGAGCTTATAACATGAAATTTATAAACATCAACAAGATTGTAATGATCATAATAAAGCATGATAGAGTGGTATCTCGCTTGCCCTTAATTGTGGAGCAAAACATAAATGCCAAGGCACCTCTGAAGTTCAAGTGAAGACTAGATATAAAGATATCAAAGATAAGAGAATCATAGTTATACCGCAGTTAACCGTATTCTGGGACAAGCACATTACACTAAGAATGACAGTTATGCTCTCGAAGAAGTGCTCAAAGAAAAGGTGGTGACTCAACATAAAAATAAAAGATTGGCCCTTCGCAGAGAGAAGCAGGGATTAACATGTGCTAGAGCTTTTTATTTTTAAAACAGAAATAAAATTTTTTGAGAGGTGGTTGTTCCTGTCAACGAATCAGCAATAGAGTTCTTGTTATCTTCCATACTAAATAAGTTGAGAGCGGTTCCGAGTTATTGATATTAGGCATTTATAGCATGCACTTTTATTTAGCATGACACTCCTCCCAACCTTTGCTTACAAAACCATGGCTAACCGAATCCTCGGGTGCCTGCCAACAATCACATACCATGGAGGAGTGCCTATTTTATTTTACTTTTTAGATGTTATAATGGTCTAACCAGCTCTTTGCAAAATTAATGACGAGCAGATGAAGCATGCAAGTCGAGGACTTAATTTAGCATGGAAGATAACAAACCCAACTACTACGTCCTCATGAGCTAAAAACAGTGTCACAAAATGAGAAGTATTTTGAAGGTTTTAAAGGTAGCACATGAAAATTTACTTGGAATGGTTCGAAATACCATGCATAGGAATTTATGGTGGACTCTTTGGGATAACTTGGTTTTAGGGATTTGGATGCACGAGCAGCATTCCCGCTCAGTACAAGTGAAGGCTAGCAATAGACTGGGAAGCGACAATCAAGAGAGCAATAACCGTCATAATCATACTTGCGACAGAATAAAATTAACGGAGGCATAAAAATGATACTAAAACTCTGAGGCAAAATAGATCATCAAGGCTTAATTGACTTTTATTTTTCAGTCATAAACATGTGTGAGCATGTGCCAAGTCGATTCAAGTAAATCATTCAGAGGAGGATACCACAATACCATACCATCTTATGAACAAGACAATACATTTCAATCATAAAAATAACATAATATACACTATTAGCTAGTTGAGACTAACCATAAGAAAACATAAACTACTAAACAATATTATTCACACATCATTTTTAAGTTTCAACAAATAATCCATTAACCAAGTAAACTTTGTAAACATGGGATAAATAAAAGATGTGACGATCAACTTATTAATGTAACTGGTGTTTGATGCTAAGATAAATAAATAATAAGATACAGACGCTCCAAGAACAGCACATATGATGTGAAAGAATTAAAATATAGTTTCACTAGAGATGACCTGATAATTTTGACGATGAAGAAGGGGATGCCTTGGGCATCCCCAAGCTTAGACGCTTGAGTCTTCTTGAAATATGCTGGGGAGATCCATGGGAGCCTCCCCAAGCTTAAGCTCTTCACTCTTCTTAATCCTATTATATCACTCTTCTCTCTTGACCCTTGAAAACTTCCGCCACACCAAACTCAAAGTAATTCTCATTAGAGGGTTAGTGCATCAATCAAAAACTCACATGTTCTGTAAGGACGCAAACATGACCGTTACTTTAAACATTAACTACTGCCACTAGCCTTATGTGAAGCTCTTCCACCCAAAAAAGAATTCCACCCAACACTAGTAAAAGAGATAATGCAAAATAAAAGACATAATCTGTCTAAAACAGAACAGTCCGCAAAGACGAATTTTTTCGAGGCACTTACGTTGCTCAGATCGAAAAACTTTGAACTAACGAAAGATGCGTACATACATCAGGATTACGCACAAAAAATTGAGATTAAAATCACATTTCTATGAATTTATAATTTTCGTACAGTGAACAGCAAAAATCTGTTTCTGCGCAGCAATCAAAATCTAGCATCATCTTATCATTAGAGACTATTCTTGGCACAACAATACGAAAAAGTAAAGATACAAAGGAGTTGCTACAGAAGTAGACAAATTCCTTGACTCAATAAAAGAAAAATTGCAGAAATAAAAATAATGGGTTGCCTCCCATAAGCGCTTTTCTTTAACGCCTTTTAGCTAGGCACTTAGTGCAATACATAATATTTCCAAAGTGCTGCTATTAAACCAAATCAAATTTTGTTTCTAAGTTACAGAAAGGTTGCTTAAATGGCCAACTTCTAAATGAAAGGTAAGAACCATTAAGAATCAAATGAAAACGCAAAGAGGCCACTCTTGCAATAAAAGTCGGAATCTGTCCAGAAAAACAGCAGCTGGCAAACGTAATTTTTAGGTGCTCTTAAACATGTCCGAAATTTTAGCCAATTTTTGTGCATGCAGAGGATTCGGTGATACAACATCAGTAAATTTTACGTGATTTTTATAGTTTTCAGTAAAATATGAAAAATCGCACAATGAGCAGTAGATGCTGAAAACAGAAAATCACTTTTTACATATGTATCAACTAAGCTAAATGGGTAAAACTTGGTGCTTTATTTTTGATAAACTAAGAGACCAGAGGATAAGCAAGACCTAAACATGCTAGCTACAGCAAGGAAAACTCTAAATAAAATCAAAAGTAAAAACCAATAAAATCAAAATAAAGAACCAAACAAAGAAGCAAAACAAAAGAAAATATTTTTGTTGTTTTGAATTTATAAGTGAAAGTAAAGAAGCAATAGAAATCAAATAAATAGCCTAATAAAACTAAAGAAGGTAAAACCAAGACATATAAAAGCAATTATAATATAAGTTAAGACAATACATATCATGTGGACGGGTAATATAGAGTATGAACGAGACAACCTCATGTTGGTTGATGAATAGGGGATGACTCGGGCATCCCCAAGCTTAGATGATTGTATCTTCTTGAATATGTTCTTTGCACCTACACATCCCCAAGCTTGAGCTCTTGCGTCTTCTTATTCATCTCATATCACCATATTGATTAGATCTTATAAGCTACATCCACATAAAACTTCACAAAACTCATTAGTAGGGTTAGTACTCATTAAATAAAATCCACTCATGTTCAAGCATTGGCAAGTTTAATTTAACATTACCTACTGTATACTAACCAATTTATAACATTTATTGATCAAATAAAGATTATAAACATTGAGTATAAGCACAATACTAAATAAGCATAACAATCTGCCAAAACTGAACAGTCTGTAAAGATGACACTTAACGAGATAGCTACGTAGCTCAAATGAAAAAACTCAAAACTAATGAAAGACAGATAATAATCTCAGGTTTATGCACAAAAATTTCAGGTCAAAATACTATTCTGAGATTTATCAAGATTTTATTTACAGAGAAGCACATAAATCTGTCTAAACTAAACAGTCAGTAAAGATCGAATTTTTGGGACAGCTACGTAACTCAAATCAGAAAAGTCAAAACTAATGAAAGAAATAATAAGCATTACTTTGCACTCAAGAAATTTCAGATCAAGATCACGTTCTGGTGATTTTAAATGTTTTATACGGTGGAGCACAGAAAATCTGTTTCTGGACAGCAAAGCAAAACTATCAACTTTCAATTAACTAGAGACTACAATTAGCATTTTATTTTTATGTACGGAGGTATATACACAATATTTACATGTTTTTGGATGAGAAGCTTCCATGGAAAGATTTGCTTTGATTTCATAGGCATGAACACAAGTGTTCAAGGTCGACCCCCATTAACCATTGCTCATCTTTCCAATCACTCTCTTTTTGAAAACGTTTTTAGATAACAAGTACAACTAATTTTTTTATAATTCGCATTCCCTATCCATACTAAGATAGAAAACAACTTAAAACTGAAAATAAAAATTACTTAGAGATAAAGCAAACAAGTGCACACAAGAATATTCACCCCACGCTATGGCTCCCCGCAACGGCGCCAGAAAAGGTCTTGATAACCCACAAGTATAGGGGATCGCTGTAGCCTTTTCGATAAGTAAGAGTGTCGAACCCAACGAGGAGCTAAAGGTAGGATAAGTATTCTCTCAAGTTCTATCAACCACTGATACAACTCTACGCACATTAACGTTTACTTTATCTAGGAAATAATACTAGAGTAATAATAGGGTATGAGAGATAGCTTTGCGAGATAATAAATAAAAGAAAGTAAATGTTAGTGCTGCAGCAATAAAGTACACTAAGTAACCATAAACTAACAGTACCATGAGTGTGGAAAAGTGGTGGTAATTGTGATGGCTTTGTCCAAGATTAATTAGTGAAGATATTTGGTTCATTGTCTTCGATGCAGTTTTCTATGTGGGAGAGGCTAAATATATGTGCACTCAACTACTTGTGATTACACATACTATATGATTGGATTGTTAGCAGACATCCGTAAATACTAACAATGCATTAAGATTTCCCCAACCATAGCATTAAGTTAACGGTCCTCTTACTCCCATACGTGCAACATTCCGGTTCGAGTCCTTTGGTTTCTGTCACTCCGGCAGAACTACCCCCTTCCTTTACAAATACTACCAACCCTAAGATGTTGATCCATGCGCGCACAAATATAATGAACACCAAAGGACAGTACCATATCAACATACAACTCTAATGAACCAAAGACATTCAACCATTCAATCTAAGAACAAATAAACTACACAAACATGACATAGATCATAGGATAATAACTTATAGCATCAAACACCATGTTTACATAGGACGGTACAGAGGTGTGTGGGAGGATGATCCACTGTATACAAGGAGGAGTTGGTTATGGAGATGGCGGTGAAGACGGTGAAGGGGACAGCGAGAGGCGCAGGGCGGCGGCGGCGCCGGCGGTGGCGCGGGGAGCTCCTCCCCGCCGCCGGCATCATGGGGGAACGCCGCCCCTTAGCCCCCTTCCTTCATGGCTTCTTGGGAGCCCTCCCCCATGGAGATGAGATCCATGGGGGAGGCAAAAACGTGGCTTTGGTGGCTGGAAATTCGTGGGTATGGGGTGTCCTCCACGAGTTAGGTTTCCTCCCTTTATATAGCTTCTCGGATTTCCATCATCCCCTTTTAGGGTTTCACTAAATCGGGCATGTAGGCCGCGTCCGACCCCGATTGGGCTGTTCTCGGGCTTAAAAGAAGCGTATGGAAAATTGTGATAACTTTGTATTTATCGAGTTTTCCGTTTGACGTCGTCTTCGAGGGTCAAACTGACAATCGCCGTAAAAAGTTCTCAGACAGTGCACTTTTGCAACTATTAATAGGTTAGTCCAAATAAATCATAAACTTAATATAAAAACAAGTATCAAAGGCATAATATTAACATGAAACAATCAAAAATTAAAGATACGTTTTGGACGTATCACCACCTCGTCGGGATTGTGATCATAAAATTCCTCTGTTGCCGGGAGCAAGCCCAGTGAACCTTAGGCCATACAGGTTCAGTCCTATGCAAAAAAATGAAATTGAAAAACAGATCAAAGAGATGTTGCAACAGGGAGTAATTCAAACCAGCTCCAGTCCTTTTGCTTCTCCCATTTTATTGGTAGGCAAGAAAGATCTGTCCTGGAGATTGGTAGGAGATTTTCGACATTTAAATGCAATCACAGTCAAGAACAAATATCCTTTACCGGTTATTGATGAGTTGTTAGATGAGCTAGCTGGAGCAAAATGGTTTACCAGCTTGGATTTGCGTTTGGGCTATCATAAAATACGCATGGCTGAAGAGGACATTCACAAGACAGCGTTTCAAACGCATCATGGACACTTTGAATACAGAGTAATGCCTTATGGTGTCACTGGGAGTCCAGCCACCTTTCAAGGTGTTATGAACACTATCCTAGAACCAGCATTGAGGAAATTTGTATTAGTCTTTGTCGATGACATCTTAATATACAGCAAAACACTGGAAGAACATGCTCGACATTTAGAGCAAGTGTTTGAGATCTTATCCAAGAATGAATTGAAGGTCAAGAAGTCCAAGTGTATGTTTGCTCGGCAACGGATACTGTATTTGGGACATGTAATCAGTGCTAATGGAGTGTCCACCGACAAGAAGAAGATTGAACCAATCCTGAAATGGAATCACCCGACTAATGTGCAAGAACTACGCAGAGTGCTGGGCATGACTGGGTACTACCGCAAGTTCATAAAAGGGTATGGTGTCATCAGTAAAGCTCTGACATATCTACTGAAAAAAGGGGTGCCGTTTGTTTGGACCTCTGAAACAGAAGCATCATTCCAAGCCTTGAAAACAGCGCTGATGACAGCACCTGTATTGGCATTGCCAGATTTCTCCAAAACGTTTACTGTTGAAACTGATGCATGCAGTAGAGGGATTGGTGCAGTACTTATGCAACAGGATCATCCAATTGCCTTTCTTAGCAAAGCATTGGGACCAAAACACAGGGGATTATCCACTTATGAAAAAGAATGCCTGGCAATTCTTATGGCAGTGGAAAAATGGCGTCCCTATCTGCAACATGCCGAGTTCATTATCAAAACTGATCAACGCAGTTTGATTCATCTGGATGACAAAAGGTTAACCACACAGTGGCAACACAAAGCCCTGACAAAACTCCTGGGTTTACAATATCGTATTGTCTATAAAAAGGGAGTAGAAAATCGAGTAGCTGATGCTCTGTCACGACAAATTCAAGATGATACCGAGGAACTGTTGACAGTATCTCAAAGCACTCCAGTTTGGATGGAAACAGTGATGCAAGGATATGCTAGGGATATCAGTGCAAAGAGAAATTGGAAGCACTGTCAGTGCATTCAAAAGTTGGCAATTATACACTGCACAAAGGGCTGATTTGGCATAAAGGGCGTGTTTGGGTGGGCAATAATGCACAAGTTCAACAAGATATCCTCAAGGCTCTGCATTCCAGTGCTATTGGAGGCCACTCGGGTTTCATGCTACTTACAACAGAGTCAAGCATCTGTTCTCATGGCCTGGTCAGAAAAAGCATGTGTAGGAATTCGTGGCTGCTTGTTCCATTTGCCAGCGAGCTAAAACCGAAAGAGTGCCGTATCCGGGACTCCTGGAGCCTTTGCAGGTGCCTAAAAGAGCATGGCAAATCATTACCATGGATTTCATCACAGGCTTGCCGCAAGTAGCTGGTGTCAGTTGCATACTTGTGGTAGTGGACAAGTTCTCTAAGTATGCACATTTCTTGCCACTAGCACATCCGTTCACGGCGTATTCTGTAGCAATGTTGTTGATGAAAGAAGTGTACAAGCTTCATAGCATGCCTGAGGCTATTGTCTCTGATAGGGACCCGATTTTCACTAGTACTATGTGGAAGGAATTACACCGTCTAACGCAAACTGAGCTGAATATGAGTTCTGCTCATCATCCAGAAACTGATGGGCAAACGGAACGTGTAAATCAGTGTTTAGAAGGCTTTCTCAGGTGTTTTGTTGGCTCTTGTCAGAAGAAGTGGGTTCAATGGATTCCTCTTGCCGAGTTTTGGTACAACACTACGGTGCATTCCACACTGGGAAAAACCCCATTTGAAGTACTGTAAGGTCATGCTCCCCGACATTTTGGTGTCGATGTGATAGAATCGTGTGCAGTGCCTGACCTGAAGGAATGGCTTACACAAAGGGAACAAATGGTTCAACTCCTTCGTCAGCATCTCATGAGGCAGCAACAACGGATGAAGGCTCAAGCGGATAAACATAGCACAGAAAGGATGTTTGAAGTGGGTGATAAAGTATATCTGAAGCTTCAACCTTATATTCAAACATCTGTGGCATTACAAGCTTACAGGTTGAAGTTGCCAAGTGAGAGCAAAATACATCCAGTTATACATGTATCTCAATTGAAGAAAGCAGTAAGTGCTGATACTCAGGTGGTCACCAAGTTGCCGGAGGACCTTGTTCATGAATCAGTTCCAGAATAGATCCTGGAGAAGAGATGGATACGCAAAGGAGCATCATCGCTTTGTCAAGTCCGAGTTCGTTGGTCGGGCTTGCCTGATACTCTTGCCACTTGGGAGAATTTGGTGGAAATGCAACGAAAGTTTCCTGGATTGCCAACTTGGGGACAAGCTGGGTTTCAAGGAGAGGGTAATGTCATGTACCAGGAAGGGTTTACGCCTTCAATCAAGCAGAAGCGGAGAGCTGACAGAGCAAAGCGTATGCCAGCTCGGATCGCGGGTCCAGAGTGGACTAGCTAAGGGCCAATCAGAGAAGAGGAGCGCGATGTTCATGATGGTGACGTGGACCAAGCGGCAACGACATCCTCTACATGTAGCGGCGTGCGTGTTGCGTGGATGGTTGTTTGATGACCACGAACTGAACTCTCCCTGTATCTTCTCCTGTCTTCCTCCTCTGCTGCTATCTCTCTCTCTCGAACTCCAATTCCTCTCTCTGTTGTAATCGAATCTTGTATCCTGAACCTAGTAAGGTGTATCCTCGAGTGGATATAGCTGTTCCATAACAAAGGGAGTAGTATTACAACTGAGCGCTGCTGCGGATTTCTTTGAGACATTTCATTTAGAGATGTGGCCCCAGATTTGGATCTTGGTTTTGTCGCACACTCAGGGGATCTTTGGATCACAGGGTTGAAACATATAGAAATATGAAAAATGCAGGAATTTCACTAGTTCGTAAGTGCAAAATAGAGGATTGTAAAGCACATGAAAACTGCAGGAATAGTCGTTTGGTTAAAATGTAGGAAAAACACAGGAAAAATGTCTTTGATAAACGCACTTAAGTCTAAAAAGTGGTTTGAGTGGATGTTCAAATTCCTATTGAATTTAGGCATAAAAATCCAATCCATAAGATTTTGGTAGCACCATTCTTTTAAGCCAAAGACATTCCATAGGAAAAATTTCTAAGGATTGGAATCCTATGAAAATCCTTTGAAATTTAAATTCATACAATCCAAAAGAGGCCGATTTTGGTACAGTGTGGTGTGTCATCTGAACCGCCGATTTCCGCATCAAATCCCTGTCGCTGACTGTCTCTGTCTGTCTCCGTCTACCCACAGCTCGCTCCCCCCGTCCCATCCCATTCCTCCTCGCCTAGGGTTTTCTTCCCTCCCCCAAAACCTTGACCGCGCCATGGCCAAGATCAAGCAAGGGAAGAAGGACGTGGACTCCTACACCATCCGCGGCACCACCAAGGTCGTGCGAGGTACGTACAACACACCCTCCCCTCCCGCCGCCGTCTCCGGCGAGAAATCTGACGCAATGTCCCTCGGTTGCAAGTTGGCGACACCGTGCTGATGCGGCCGTCGGACACGGATAACCAGCCGTACGTGGCGAGGGTGGAGAGCATGGAGACCGACGGGCGCGGCAGCGTGCGGGTCAAGGTGCGCTGGTACTACCGCCCCGAGGAGGCCAAGGGGGGCAGGCGCCAGTTCCACGGCGCCAAGGAGCTCTTCCGCTCCGACCACATCGACAAGCAGAGCGCCCACACCATCGAGGAGAAGTGCGTCGTCCACTCCTTCAAGGACTACACCAAGCTTACCAACGTCGGGCCTGAGGACTTCTTCTGCCGCTTTGACTACAATGCCGCCTCTGGCGCCTTCAGCCCCGACCGTGTCGCCGTGTATGTAGCCCTCTGCTTTGACCAATCTACTCACTTGGTGTTGGTATGTATTTCCGATGCAATTGCAATGCTTATCTTATGCTTGTGTGTCTTTTTATTGTCGTGAAGCTACTGCAAGTGCGAGATGCCGTACAACCCAGATGATCTCATGGTTCAGTGTGATGCGTGCAAGGACTGGTAAATCTCTTGATAAAATACCGTTCTTTTTTTACATTCTCTAAAAATGTTTCTTTTAGGACTGCTCCATACATAATCATTACTACATATTTATGTAATTATTTTGTTCCACGAAGTATGTTGAGAAATGTGCCCCTTTTCCTACATATTCTCAAAACGTTTTAGGACATGGAGCGATGCCTGAAGGATTTCTAGACTAGTCATACATGTGCACACTTTTTACTATGTGAACGGCTATATAGATCCAAGCCTTCTAGCCTCGGTATAACATAATTCAATCCAATCAAATCAACCGAATGCAATATCATCTAGTGTTCAATATTTATGGTCGCCTGACAAGGCGCAACTCCACCGCAATTCGCTGCAAATTTTTCCTCGACTGCATCCTACCCGGGTCCTGATCAGTCAAAACCAGGCCCCTACTCAGGTCACCGCAATTTGACTCGCCGATGGGAGCCAGAAATCAGGGTTAGCACTGCTTGCTGCTTCTCTGTTACGACTCCCATCACTTTCGAGAACCTTGTCGCCCTAATGCTCCCTAAGGTGGGTTGCTCTTCGTTTGTGGGTAAGCTTCATGGCTCCAAGGTGCTGATGCCTGACGGGATGTCTCTCCATTCTGTACATGGTGGACTGGCCATGTACCTTACTAGTTGCTGTACAGGTACATTACTAGTTACATCCAAATCAAGTATGTGTTGATGACTAGGGGCCAAGTCCCTAATCTTTGGCCACTTGATAAACTACAGACTATCAACTTTTGAGCATTGGTCTCATTCAGTCAAGGTGGAGCAGTAGTAGTTAGGTGCCCACAATAGAGCTAGAGCCTAGGATGTTCTTGAGCACTAGATTCTTTTGTCAGACAATGATCCAGTGACCTGAAAGGTTCAAGAGGCTGTCAGGAAACAACTTATTGACATGGATGCTCCATCAGTTGTCAGCGTTATCCAGTTCTCTACGGCATTCCTCTAGTACGTGCATGATATTAGGCATGGTTGTTTTGTATTCAGTATATATGACCTAAGGTGTTTTTGGTTGATGCCCTACTATTCAAAATAAAATTCTGTCTAGCCAAATGATCGGGTAAGGATTTGGTTGCCCTAATTTGGTGAAGGATTGGCAAAGATTTCTGTAGTAAAGACCAATGTTTTGACGCTACCAAAATCTTAGTTCATCTAGGCACAAACCAAACACATTTGTAACCTACGATTCAACCTTCTGCTGCAGTCATGACAAAGGATTACATCACTTTTTTTAAGATGCATGAAGCTAGAAGATTTAGGTGTCCATGATGGAATAGTTGGATTCAGGTTACCATACTGAAATATTTTAGTGAACTTTTCATGTAGTCTCTATCTAAGGTTCCCTGAACAAATCTTCATTTGCACCTGCCATCATGATGGGATTCAGGTGTCCATACTGAAATATTTTTGTGAACTCTTCATGTAGTCTCTCACTATAGTCGTTTTTCCCTGAACAAATCTTCATTTGCATATGCCATACCCTGTTCCCATGTTCACAAAAATTATTCGGCACTTTGTTTCACCAAGTACATTGTTCAGTTTCTTTAGTGCTCTCAGAATTCTAAGTGCCATTAACAGGCTTGTAAAAGTGGAACACTTACTGAGCTCATAGTAGGTGAGAGTGTGAGACGGTATTCCCTTATCTTGCTAGTCATGTCAGTTGCACATCAGCCCCAGGAAAAATATATTATAGTATAGCCATATATCCTTTTCACTAGATGATGGTCATGTCAGGACAGAGGACCTTTCCAGATAAACATAAATATACAAAATTGTGAATCAAATCAGCTTAATTTTCTTCTTTTGTTCTTTTCATGCTGCGATTTTGTCCTGTATTTATATGTTATTCACATTCCACTGCGGGCAGGTTTCATCCATCTTGTGTGGAGATGACCATTGAGCAAGCCAAAAAACTAGATCACTTCATGTGCTCAGACTGTGCTGAGGAAAAGAAACCTTCAAGTGCATATGAACCAAATGCTGAGCCTAAGGTAAGCTGATATTATGTGCATTACTGCATTATATACTGAAAGGGTGATTATTTTTTATTCGTAATTATACATTCTCTTAGGATATGTGATTCTTCACTTTATTTGGGATTTCATCTGCGGAAACAACTTTTAGCTCTTAGCATATATTTGCCAACTATATCATGTTCATTGTGGAGACTATTGGCTGACTAAATTCTTAAAAGGCTTTTGTCTTTGACCTCTCCGATATATGCCCATCTAAAGCTTTGATTGTAAATTACTTACATCCAACATCTTGTATTGAGTTTTATACAATTTGCAAGATGACTGCTGAATCACTTCGTGGTGCCCCCCTAATATGGATCTACTAAGAATAATTCAATTTAAATCTGTAGTTTCTACCCCTTTTTTGTAGATGGTTTATCAATTTTGTGTGCATAGTGCCATAGTGGACACAGGTGTGGTTGATCAATGGCTGGTAGAAACAAGCCTTTAACTTGCACTGTTTTTCAAGAAAACGTTTTTTAGATTGTGAAGCTCTAATAAATAATCGTTGAATAGAGATAGTAACTCATAATATGGGAAACAATAAACTATCAGCCTATTCCTTCCAAATCAATACAATGTTATGAATCTATCCGGGCTAGGATTTTTCGTAGACAGTTAGGCCCTGAAGTGTGTACAGGTCCTTAGCATATCATTATAAATTTTAAACGCATTTTTTTAATGTATCTGTTCTGTTTTGTCTACCGTAGGCTGAACCCAAAAGACAGAGGAGGTAATCAACTCTGATTGCAAACATCTATCATCTATCGTTGAATCTATGTCAGCCCTTGCTGGTGCGAAGGTCGAGGTGTACAGTGCAAGAGATAAGTGTTTGCAGAACTCGTGCTTCGTCGTTAACGTGTTAGCCATTATGCCGTGACGTCTTGAATGGTTTTGCTCAGTTTAGTCTATGTTGTGCCAGTCATTTGGTAGTGGAAAGGATACCGGTGATGATTTACCAGCTTAGATCATGTGTTGTGTGTTAACTTAGTTTTTTTTCCTGGTGACTTATAATTTAGTTCTCATCTAGTCTACTAGATCTATTTATAAATATGCAGAGTCATACAAGAAATGTTGCTGGTGCCTCCCCCTCAAATGTTCTTATTCTGCTTTCGAATAAAAAAAGGTTCTTACTCAGTGTTATCAGTCTCTCTAGCTCTGCTTCGTTTCAGCAGAGCTGACATCAGTGTCTTCTTTCTGAGGAGATTCCATATATGCCGTTGTTATACCTTGAAAATTTGGCCAGTTCGAAATGTACGACCTGTTTCAAGTGCACCACTCAAACACCGTTATTTGACCAGTACAATGTCAATTTAATTGACCATTTGTTGTTCATTTAAATTCCTGAACTCATTTTACTCTATGAACTTAAAGTAGCAGTCTAATTAGGTGTTAGATAATGGGATTCAAAAGAAAATGTGCTCAATAATGGAGTCAGAGTTGCTTATTGCAGTTTAATTGTTTGCACTAGCAGTCTAATTAGGTGGTGGATAATGGGATTTCAAAAGAAAACGCGTTCGATAGTGAAGTCAGAGTTGCTCATTGCAGTGTAGTTGTCAAGATGTTTACATCGATTTGTATTTTGACGAACAAGCAAAAAGTATCGAATATAAAAAAGTGCACCAGCCGGGAATCGAACCCGGGTCTGTACCGTGGCAGGGTACTATTCTACCACTAGACCACTGGTGCTGTTACGTGAAAGAAATGAGAGGATGAACTCACTTATTAGGGTTGCCTCAGGAGAATCGATGTCGCGGGAAAAATATCTAATGATACCACAGCTGCTCCGATTCCAATCTTAAAATTTTTAAATATACAAGTGTAAAAATAATTGCGAAGTGGGTGTTCATATGATGTGTGTTTACATTTACTAAAATATTCAGAAACAATTTTGATATACACAGAGAAAAAAGACAAATTGCTACATAAATAACACTATTTACGGCTTTTGTCTTTTTTGCACTATTCATGTTGGAATTGTCTTTTTTTTTTTCTTGGCGTTTAATTCAAATTTGATTCTTAAAATTTGAGGGATCGTAAACATACATCTTGTGAACAACCACAAATAATTTTCCAGAATTTTTTAAACTTACAACTTTGAATTTTAAGGAGTGCTATCATGTAAGTTGTGGTATCACTAGATATGCTCTCATCCCGAGGCTCATACCTGGATCCATGTGTCCACTTGAGTTCCTGGATGGCTGGATCCATTGGCCTTCTGCTCCCTCCTCTCCCCGTCGTCGTTGGATGAGGCCACCCGACAGTGCTGGCTGGTTTCTTCTCGTGCAAATTTCCTTCCTAGTTTTTATTTTGACCTTGGTGGCCGCTCCTGCCCTCCCCATTCTTGATGCCAAGGACGGAGCCAGGACTCTTATACCAGGGGGGCCATAGAAGAAGCAAAATGTTGAAGGGGGGGCAAACATACAAATTAACGATTGGGGGAGCCAAAATTACAAGGATGCTTTCAGAAACAAATTAACGATTGGGGGAGCCATGGCCCTGGCTCGCCCACCCCTAGCTCTGTCCTTGCTTGATGCAAGCTCTGGCCTCTTCTGGTCAATCCGATCTGGTCCAATCAGCCAATCTGGTCGGGCCAATCTAGGTGGACGACCTCTCCATGGTGTGTTGGTGCTGGCCACCGATAGCCATTGTTCAACCCTAGCCGACCAATCTAGATGGGAGATCAGTGCCTATGGCAGCTCGTGTGCGGCCCATGGTGGCCAATCTGGCTGGAGCCTTTTGCACCACCTCTGCTGATGCAGACCGGGGTCCGAGGTTCACCAGCTGGTCATGGTTCTGGAGTTATCCACCAGGGGTCTATAGACAAGCGCAATGGCGTCCCGGGACTTCTAGGTCGGGGTGCCGAGGGTCGTCATGTGCATCCGCAGTCAGTGCTACAACAAGAATGTTAATCTATAACGGTTTGGTAGCCACAAATAACGATTCCGTAGTAGATCGCGATAGGCGGTGACAAGATCGGTTTTTTCGGTCACGGGTCCATGCGAGGCTCGCCTATCACAAAATATGGATGAAGAACGGGTTCTAACTATCGCCGATCTCTAGGGCTTGTCATCACAGTCTACCTAACGGGCTGAACAACACGCTCCTCGACGCAAACCGTCATAGGAAATAGGCTTAGTGACGGCCGATAAATATGGACCACCCTTTTGGGTCCGTGTTCACGTACATGTCCGTCTCATGGCCCATTGTTAGATATGGACCCACACTATTGGTACACGAGTCCAAAACCAGTTCCAAATGAACTTACATGTTAGAGCATGATAACCACTATTGCACACGTGTACTAAAGTTGTCGCAAATGGAATCACTTGTCAGGTGTGGAAACTGTTAAAATTTGGGCCCATTTGGGGCAGCCCAATAAGCAATTTCAGAAAAATCTCAAAGCCCATTTTTATGGCAGCACACATGGGAGTGGAGTGGGAGCTAAATTTTAGTCCCACATTGCTAGTTGGAGGAGACAAACACCACCTTATAAGGTGGAGTGTTGTGACACTTGGTAAGCTTGTGAGAACAAGAGGCTCTCTCGTGCGCACTCCTCCGCCGCCGCCGCTCGCACGCACGCCCGCCCGCCCCGCCCGTCTCGACGCGACGCGACGCGGGTTGCGGGAATCTCGCCGAGCCGAGCTTTATTTTTGCAGTCCGGGAAAACGGTTTGGACGGACGCGTCACAGTTAGTCGGTTCGGGTCGCTCCCGGATCGTGGGCTACTGTAACCGACCTAAAACGTGCGCGACGTGGACTTGGCCCACGTTGTACCCGTTAGGGTTTTCCCGAGCCGCACTATATAAAGTCGTGCGCTGCAAAGACACGAACCAATCTAGGTTTTGCCAATCTCGTGCCTTGCGCCGCCACCGTAGTCTACTCCATCCCGTGCGCCGGCGTGCACCGGCGAACGGGACAGCAGGTCTCCGGAACCGCTCGTCCTTGTGATCCTGTACGGGAGAGGGCGAATAAGGTTTTTGGGAAGCGCTCCGCGCGACTGCTTTCAAGTTCTTCATCACGGCTCGACTTCCTGGACGATCTCCGGGTCCGCGGGCGACTCGTCTCCAACGTCGTCTTCTTCGAGCTGCTACTGTCGCCGCTCAAGCTGCTGCCGTCGCTGCTCCAACGACTACTTCATCTACAATCGTTCGGTACGTTCGTCACGTTCCGATGGCTGTGTTTGTAGATGTCTGGCTGCTGTTCATGTTAATTAATACGTCTAGTATTTTCGAGTTTAACATGTTAGTAGCTGCTGCGATCATGTTTACTATTCTGGAATTAATCATGGAAATTATGCCTAATAATCCAACAATCCAAAAACCTTATATTTGTTATAGGCAATTTCCTGAGTTAAACATGGGACATCTATCTGATGCGCTGAGGCCGGACAAGTTTACCGGTGTGGACTTTAAGAGATGGCAGTACAAGACCACACTGTGGTTGCGATCTCTGAAAGTGTTCGAGGCTAGTGAGGGTTTACCTGAAGGAACTATATCTGACGAGGATCAGAACAAGTTCAAGGAAACCAATACTGCCTTTGTGGGACTCGTTCTGAGTGCTCTTAGCAACAAGCTGTTTGATGTGTACATGCACATTACAGATGCCAAAGAGCTCTGGGAGGCACTGAACGCTAAGTTCGGTGTAGCAGATGCTGGCAGTGAACTGTACATCATGGAGAGCTTCCATGACTTCAGGATGGCTAACAACCGTTCTGTAGTCGAACAGGCTCATGAGATACAGTGCATTGCTAAGGAGCTTGAGCACGCTAAGTGTGCCTTACCTGACAAGTTTGTGGCTGGATGCATTATTGCAAAGTTGCCCTCTTCATGGAGGAACTTCGCCACAACTCTCAAACACAAGAGACAGGAGATATCGGTTGAAAACCTGATAGCGTCTCTTGATGTTGAGGAGAAGGCTCGGGCTAAGGACACTGCTGAGAGAGGTGGTGAAGGTCAGTCTAGCGCCAACATGGTGCAGAAGAACTTTCACCATGGCAAGAGCAAGGCAAAGAGCAAGTCTTCCTTCAACATGCCTACCAAGACTACTTCTTTCAAGAAGAAGAAGAAGATGCTGAACAAATCTGAGCTAAAGTGCTACACTTGTGGAGAGCCCGGACACTTCTCTGTGGACTGCCCAGATCGTGCAGACAAGAAAGGGAAGAAGCATGTCAACGTCGTGACCGCTAGCAATGCTGATGGGTACGGTAATTTACCGATTGTGCTTTCAGTATTTCAATCTCCATGTTGGTGGATTGATACGGGTGCTAATGTTCATGTATGTGCTGACATCTCTATGTTCACTTCTTATCAGGTCGCAGATTCAAGCGTCTTAATGGGGAATGGATCACATGCTTCTGTTCGTGGTGTTGGCACGGTAGATCTGAAGTTTACTTCGGGGAAGATCGTGCAGCTGAGGAACGTGCAGCATGTCCCTACTATGAACAAGAATCTTGTTAGCGGCTCCCTTCTATGCAGAGATGGGTTTAAATTAGTCTTGGAGTCCAATAAAGTAGTTGTGTCAAAGTTTGGACAATTTATTGGTAAAGGGTATGAGTGCGGAGGCTTGTTCCGCTTTTCATTATCGGATTTTTGTAATAAGTCAGTAAACCATATTTGTGGCAGTGTGGATTCGGATGCTAATGTTTGGCACTCTCGTTTATGTCATGTTAATTTTGGTTTAATGAGTAGACTTTCCAGTTTGAGTTTAATTCCTACTTTCACCATTGCCAAAGGTTCTAAGTGCCATAGCTGTGTGCAATCTAAGCAACCTCGAAAGCCTCACAAGGCAGCCGAGGAGAGAAACTTGGCACCTCTAGAACTCGTACATTCGGATCTATGTGAGATGAATGGCGTGTTGACAAAAGGTGATAAGAGATATTTCATGACTTTAATCGATGATGCTACTAGGTTCTGTTATGTATATTTGTTGCACACTAAAGATGAAGCTTTAGACTACTTTAAAATTTATAAAGCTGAAGTAGAAAATCAATTAGAGAGAAAGATCAAACGTCTTAGGTCAGATCGTGGTGGCGAGTATTTCTCCAATGTATTTGATGAATTCTGTGAGGAACATGGTATTATTCATGAGAGGACGCCTCCCTATTCGCCCCAATCAAACGGGGTTGCCGAGAGGAAAAACCGCACGCTGACCGACTTGGTGAACGCCATGTTGGACACTGCTGGTTTATCTAAGGCATGGTGGGGGGAGGCTTTGTTGACTTCGTGTCATGTCCTGAATAGAGTTCCTAACAAGGATAAAGAGAAGACACCTTACGAGGAGTGGTCTGGGAGAAAACCATCACTTTCTTATTTTCGTACTTGGGGATGTTTGGCGAAAGTCAATGTTCCAATTCCTAAGAAACGAAAACTTGGACCGAAGACAGTGGATTGTGTCTTTCTAGGTTATGCTCAGCGGAGCATTTGCTATAGATTTTTAGTGGTTAAATCTGAGATACCTGATATGCATGTTGATACTATTTTGGAATCTCGTGATGCAACATTTTTTGAGAACATGTTTCCTATGAAGGATATGCATAGCATTGCTAGAATTTCTTCTGAGATATTTGCTGAACCTAGTACATCTGTTGATCATTCTGAACAACCACATGTTGAGGAAGTCCTTGAGAAGGATGACAATGAATCAGCTCCCAAGAGGAGCAAGAGACAGAGGACTGAAAAATCCTTTGGTGATGATTTCATTGTGTACCTTGTGGACAATACTCCCACGTCCATTGCAGAGGCATTTGCATCTCCTGATGCTGATGACTGGAAAGAAGCTGTCCATAATGAGATGGACTCGATTCTTTCTAATGGAACTTGGGAATTATCTGAACGACCCTACGGCTGCAAACCTGTGGGTTGTAAGTGGGTGTTCAAGAAGAAGCTAAGGCCTGATGGTACTATTGAGAAGTACAAGGCACGGCTTGTAGCCAAGGGCTACACCCAGCGCGAAGGCGAAGATTACTTTGACACCTATTCACCTGTTGCTAGACTCACCACCATTCGAGTACTACTTTCCCTGGCTGCCTCCTATGGTCTTATCGTTCATCAAATGGACGTAAAGACAGCTTTCCTTAACGGAGAGTTGGAAGAGGAAATCTATATGGATCAGCCTGATGGGTTTGTAGTAAAAGGTGAAGAGAGAAAGGTGTGCAAATTGTTAAAATCTTTGTATGGGCTGAAGCAAGCACCTAAGCAATGGCATGAGAAGTTTGACAGAACTTTAACTTCTGCAGGCTTTGCCATTAATGAGGCTGATAGGTGTGTATATTATCGCCATGGTGGGGGCGATAGTGTTATATTATGCTTGTATGTTGATGACATACTTATTTTCGGTACAAGCATGATAGTGATAAATGAGGTCAAGTCTTTTCTGTCAAAGAGCTTTGATATGAAAGATCTGGGACAAGCTGATGTGATCCTGAACATTAAGCTGATTAGGGATGAGAGTGGGATTACGTTAACGCAATCACACTATGTTGAGAAGGTCTTGAGCCGCTTTGGTTATATAGACAGCAAGCCTTCTCCAACACCCTATGATCCCAGTGTGACACTCAGAAAGAACAAAAAGGAAACGAGAGATCAATTAAGATATTCTCAAGTGATCGGTTCACTCATGTACCTTGCGAGCGCGACGAGACCTGATATCTCTTTTGCTGTGAGCAAGTTGAGCAGGTTCATGTCTAACCCGGGTATTGATCATTGGCATGCACTTGAAAGGGTCATGCGCTATCTGAACGGTACAATGAGTTATGGGATTCACTATTCAGGGCACCCTGCGGTGCTTGAGGGATACTGTGATGCGAACTGGATCTCAGATGTTGATGAGCTCTACGCCACAAGTGGATATGCATTTATTCTTGGAGGTGGCGCAGTGTCATGGAGGTCTTGCAAACAGACCATTTTGACGAGGTCAACCATGGAAGCAGAACTTGCTGCTTTAGATACAGCTTCTGTTGAGGCAGAATGGCTGCGTGAGCTCTTGATGGACTTGCCGGTGGTTGAGAAACCATTACCGGCCATCCTTATGAACTGTGACAACCAAACGGTTATTACGAAAGTGAACAGTGCTAAGGATAATGCGAAGTCATCAAGACACGTCAAGAGACGCTTGAAGTCTGTCAGGAAAATGAGAAACTCCGGAGTAATAACTGTTAGTTATATTCAAACAGACAAAAACCTGGCAGATCCCTTTACGAAGGGACTATCACGTAATGTGATAGATAGTGCATCGAGGGAGATGGGGTTGAGACCCGTGAGCGTTACACCATAGTGGTAACCCAACCTATGTGATCGGAGATCCCGTGAATTAGGACCTGGGAAGAACAAGCTAGTGGTTTAACTGAGGAGAGTTATTTTGTAACCCTCTCCGTGGGAAGATGCATAACTCTCACATTCTGTAAGGCAGGTTGGCAATATGCCTTAATGTGTTTCTGTTGGCTATTCGTAGCAAAGGTGCTATCCTACAGAGCGACCTTGAAAGAACACACCTATATGAGTCCGACTGTTAAACGTCGCAGTCTATGAGATTTGGGTGATCTCTAGTAAGCTCATGAAGAGACCAGGGAGTATGACGCATATGCTCCACCCGCGGGGTAGGCTACTGGCAGCCACGTACTGGTTATGACTTTGAGTGAAGTCTATTGGCACCAAACTTGCAATTCAAGGTTCGTCCATTGTTCAAGTTGCTGGTAGATGTAGCTTGAAGCTCTAGGCGGAAGTTCAACTTAACAGTCTCTGCTGAAACACTGGTATATAAACAAGAAACGAGGTTTGGCAAAATCTCTAAATGGGAATTTGAGATCTGGTGGGGGATTGTTAAATTTGGGCCCATTTGGGCAGCCCAATAAGCAATTTCAGAAAATCTCAAAGCCCATTTTTATGGCAGCACACATGGGAGTGGAGTGGGAGCTAAAGTTTAGTCCCACATTGCTAGTTGGAGGAGACAAACACCACCTTATAAGGTGGAGTGTTGTGACACTTGGTAAGCTTGTGAGAACAAGAGGCTCTCTCGTGCGCACTCCTCCTCCGCCGCCGCTCGCACGCACACACGCACCGCACCGCCCGCCCGTCTCGTCACGACGACGACGCGACGCGCCGGGTTGCGGGTTGCGGGAATCTCGCCGAGCCGAGCTTTATTTTTGCAGTCCGGGAAAACGGTTTGGACGGACGCGTCACAGTTAGTCGGTTCGGGTCGCTCCCGGATCGTGGGCTACTGTAACCGACCTAAAACGTGCGCGACGTGGACTTGGCCCACGTTGTACCCGTTAGGGTTTTCCCGAGCCGCACTATATAAAGTCGTGCACTGCGTGCGCTGCAAAGACACCGAACCAATCTAGGTTTTGCCAATCTCGTGCCTTGCGCCGCCACCGTAGTCTACTCCATCCCGTGCGCCGGCGTGCACCGGCGAACGGGACAGCAGGTCTCCGGAACCGCTCGTCCTTGTGATCTGTACGGGAGAGGGCGAATAAGGTTTTTGGGAAGCGCTCCGCGCGACTGCTTTCAAGTTCTTCATCACGGCTCGACTTCCTGGACGATCTCCGGGTCCGCGGGCGACTCGTCTCCAACGTCGTCTTCTTCGAGCTGCTACTGTCGCCGCTCAAGCTGCTGCCGTCGCTGCTCCAACGACTACTTCATCTACAATCGTTCGGTACGTTCGTCACGTTCCGATGGCTGTGTTTGTAGATGTCTGGCTGCTGTTCATGTTAATTAATACGTCTAGTATTTTCGAGTTTAACATGTTAGTAGGTGCTGCGATCATGTTTACTATTCTGGAATTAATCCTGGAAATTATGCCTAATAATCCAACAGAAACAACGTGCTACCAGCCATCAGCCATCACGTTGCAACGGTGCATGCCCGCATTTCAGTCCGGACCCAATTTTTTTAAGTTGTAGCCGTTGGTACTAGCTGTTAGAAGGTGAAGTAGGTCCATGTTGTCAGTTCACCATAGCTTGGTCCCACATGTCAGGTATGGGCCCACAATTGCGTGCACGTGCGCTTCAACATGTCAAACATAAGCGGATTTTGCCTCAAATCAGAGGTGGTACATGGGCTGAAGATACAAAATAAGCACGATTGGGCCAGATTATGTACTTGTTTGTCAAGATTTCGTTAGTGAGGTGCGGTGACGCAAGTTTGGGACAGATTCTTCCTGCAAGTGCGATTTCACGTGTCCAACAACATATGCAGAGGTTCTCCTATATCATTGGGCGTGTGTGTGTGTGTGTGTGGGGGGGGGGGAGGATTGGTTGTGGCAACTCTATGGGTTTGGGTTTGGCGGCCCCTCTTGCATACACATGGCTCCGTAGTTGGCCCTCTTTGACACGCTTGGTCCCATTTGTCAAATATTAGGGTAGGCCAAAAATAAAATTCGGCAGTACGGGAAAGGAAATCAAATCAGTGACCTTGTAAAACAAGGGCGCATACGCCTTATCGCTGCGTTAGACGCTATTTTTTTCTTCCTTACATTTGTTTTTCTAACAATACGTGATACATCGCAAACAAGAAATGATCGAGCCATTGTGGAGGGATTTGACTAAATATTGATGTGACAAGATTCAGGAGCGACCTGCCGCACCGGTGACCCGCGGACAACCGCCGCTTTATACTACGTCTCAAGGTCTCCCCTCCGCCGCCTAACCCAACCGGATCCATCGCCGTCGCCCGTTGGGCGCCATTGCCAGCACTAGAACCCCTGATTCAGGCCGACAGCCACGATATGCCTCTGGCATAGTGGCAATATTTAATTTTCGACATTTTCCTGACAGTTAAAACGAGGATGTATACCAAACATTGTAAAAAACATGCATATAGGATTTGTGGCAGCCACGGTATGCCTCTGGCATAGAGGCAACATTTATTTTTCGACATTTTCCTAACAGTTAAAACGAGGATGTGTACCGGACATTGTAAAAAAATGCCCATAGGATTTGCACTATGGTTGAGAAACCATACCCGTTATCTCAAGTTTTTGATGAAACGAATCAATTGACACAAACTTAGTTTGTACTCGCATGTTGTAATTGAGAGGTGTAACTGCCCTTGTTCAAAAAAGAGAGGTGTAACTGCAGGCCGGATATTTGTGGGATGTCAACGGATAAAATATAGGGATAGAAATAGGCAAATGCAGTTGGAAATGCTATGATTGCACGCATAGGATGGAACCAAGACAACAAGAGCCGGGTGCCTGGTGGTGGGCTTCTCGCTGATGCTCGGGAGCCGTCGAAATAGGCAAATCCGGTTGGAAATGTTTTGTTTACACGCATAGGATCAAACCAAGACAGCAAGAGCCGGGTGCCTGGTGCCTGGTGGTCGGCTTCTGGCTGGCGTGGCGCCGGGGAGGACCACGTCCATCCGCGCCAATTCCTAGCCGTTTACTCGCCGCGCCCGAATCCAAATTCCAACCCACTCCATTTCGCCATTTCCGTTTCCACCCAAGCATTTTCCCTCATGCCGCTCCCGTTTCTTCTCCTTCCCCTTTCCACCGCTCCTCTGCCCCGTGCTCGCCATGGCGGCCGCCTCGAGGCGCCGCGGGCGCGCGGGATCCTGCGCGTCAGGGCGTCGAGGGAGGCCGCGCCGCCGCGTTCTAGAACCCAGGTAAGTGAGCAACCCCGACCCGACCCGAGCACTCACCGCGGTCGCTTTCTGCTCCCGCGGCGAAGCGATTCTCGTATGAAGGTTTTGGTAACCTCGCTACGGCATTGCGCGCATGAGGGTCACCCGTACGGCCGTACGGACTTACCGATATCCTGTGCCGTGTGGTTGTTGAACGCTGATCGGGGATTCGGGACAAGACAACAGTGTCAGTCTCGAAATCACATTTCCTGATTTCCCGGGCCGAGCTTGTTTCTCGATCCCCCGATCGCCTGCAGCGCTGCCCCTGCCCCAACTTGAATGTCTTTTTTATTTGTGTCTCGGGCTGGTTTAATTCTCTCTTCAGCCCAGTGAGTTCTTGCAGTTAATCTGGTGCACCATGTTCAGATCATTACTCTGCTGATCCCCATCAGTACCTGAAAGATAATGGCGCTCAATGGATTGCAGCTCCTTAGTTATCCACTAGCCTCAGCCTGCACTTTTAAAAGTATAGGTCGCAACGCGGTCATCTTTGATGCCGCGCAGCCCGACGTCTACCGGTTGCTATCCACTATCCGGGCGGAGGCCCGGGATTGGGCAACATCGGGTGCGAAGGGGCTTCGGAGCTGCTCCCCTGGGACATAGTTCTCAGGGGTGTCGCATTGGACTTGTTACAGTATATGCGGATTGCCCACCTTCTTTCCATCGGTTCGGACTTTTGGGTGAACTGGCTGGTGCATCAATTCAACAGTACTCTCGTGTGTATGTAGCTCTTTGTTGGCCTTGTACAAAACTCTCTTTTTTCTATCTATGCACTGAGACCCAAAGCTTTTGCGTTTTCTGGAAAAAAATAAAGACCCTTCGGATCTCAACAAGGAAAAGAAAATTACTGTGAGTAGGTTATTTAAAAATACATATAAAATTTTGACCTGAAAAAACAGAAATTTTATGTAAAGATTATGCCAACTTGTTCTGGGCGAAGATAAAATGTCAAAATAGGGCTCAGCACCCGAATAGATGCACGTGTGTCAGTGCGTGATTCATACAATGAGGTAGTTTCTGGCTCCCATTATTCAGCCTAACATAACACGGCCCTTTGGGTGTAGTTACCTGCTCAGTTACTATTATGTCTGTTAGTTTTTCCTTGTTCATTCCTGAGATTTGGTGGTATAATTGATTAACATTGCTAATCATGTAGATAATTATGGATAAGATTTCTGGTGGCGATGAAGTTGGCGGTGCTGGTGGGGCTTACTCATATGAGGCATTGAAAAGATTGGATCGAATATGCTCTAGTATATGTGAAGATCAAGTAGGTAAGATTCATGTTATTCAAGCATTATAAATAACACGGTAGTCTAGATGCTTTTCTGCTCTTTGCTTATCTTAGGCTCTAGGTAAGATGTGAAAAGTGTGCGACATTTGACTAATAATGGTCTAGGTAGTTTAGAAGCTTGGCTCTGAAAATGTCCGAGACTCAAGTTTCAGTAAGCTAGCTGCCTTGACTTTTTTGGAGAAGGACATGTAACAATAAGATGGTCACGAGAAGGAGGAAATCGCATATGAGAGGTAGAGCTGTTTGCTCACTAAGCAAATCTTACAGGCTTAAACAATCACCCGTCTTTCCTAGGCATGCTGAGAAACATTCTTGTACAAGTAAGCAAGAGAATAAACTGTGCCCTGCGTATAGTATATGTTTGAAGAACTTCTAGACGATGGATATCCTTAGCATTGCTGGTCTTAGACGCTTACTTGGGTTGTTGCATATGTTTCCATTTTAATAAGAACTTAACGATTTTATGCAATGGATGAGTTGAAAAATAGCAACTTGGTTACTTGAGACCTGTATAGTTTATTTCGTTCTCTAGTGTTATAACGTTATGACTGAAATATGTGTGCATGCAGACTCCAAAGTCCCTGAAATTGTTACTCGCGTCCAAGGGTCATTGGTTGATTCTGATCTTTGTTCTGACTCAAAGATCTTTGATGTACTAGTGTGTGGAGGCACATTAGGTATTTTTATAGCTACTGCTCTCAGTTATAAAGGCCTTCGGGTTGGAATTATCGAAAGAAACATAATCAAAGGGGTAATTCAGCCCTATATGGCTATTCCTGAGTTAGCCGCATTGTGATATACTGAATTAGATGAAATGTTTACCTATCTCTTCTGAACAGAGGGAACAAGAGTGGAATATTTCGAGAAAGGAGCTTATGGAAATTGTGGAAGTTGGCATCCTTTCAGAAGGGGAAGTTGAACAGATAATTTCAAGTAATTTCAATCCCGTAAGGTCTTTCAGATATAACTGACATATGCACAGGGAAATTTATATGGTATCCAGCTAATTTTTCTGGCTACGTAACAGAATGTTAATCTTTTGACTTCACAGAATAGATGTGCATTTGAGAATAAGGGTGAAATTTGGATGGAGAACATTCTTCACCTTGGAATATCGTAAGTTGTCACCTGATGATGCCACATGCAGATCAGCATTGGTTAGTTTATGTTGTGACAGTATTGGCGTATGCAAATAATTTCGGGAAAACGCAAAAGCTTTGCGTTTCATTGCATGGATAGAAAGAGTTGAATACAAGCCTAGAGAGGCTACACCCCAGTACAACCCAACACTCTACAGCTAAGCCAGAGGGAAGATCGTCGCAAGACCCGAGGCTCCTGCCGCCCACGATCTTGATTCCGCCTTGATCGTGTCGGCATATGCAAATTACCCTGCTATGTTAATTTTTTGATCTAGGTAGTACTGTACTAGCTAAATACAATTTACTTATTGTCTAAATTGCTAGCGAGGATACAAAGGAGTAGTGGTATATACTTGTTTCCATGCCGTTAGATCTTCACCTATTTGTTGCAGTGCTTGTTCCCCAAATTTCTCATTCAGTCTATAGCATGTTCGTAATATTTATGCAGGGATGTCATACAAAGATGACATGTACTTAAAATCAAAACAAGCACATATACATAAAGCCCAGTAAGCTCTTGATAGAAACATACGATAAAGCCAGCTCATATATGATTCCATTCTACCTTTCCAGGCCTGCTAAACTCATTGAGATCATGAAAGAGCGTTTCATTTCATCAGGAGGAGCAATTTTCGAGGGAAAAAGTTTGTCAAGCATTTCGGTTCATGATGATCTTGCAGTAAGCACAATATATTTGTCTCCTTGGCTGTAAGAACATTGTTTCAAAGTGAAATATTAAATTGTACAAGGTACTCAATGGAATCAAGGATATGTAAACGTTGTGCTGTATCCTGTTATCCCACAATAATTTTCCTATGATAGATTTGGCCTGTTATATCTTTATCATATCTAGGGTTTTACCATCAGGGGTACCACACATCACACTACATTATAAATAGCATAAATCCAAAACTTAACTTTTAAAGATTACAATATATATAGTTTAATAGTCTCAACATCATAATAATTCCAGCAAACTGGTTCAAAATAGGCCTTGGGAAGTTAGACAGTTACACTAAGGTATACATACTATATGTTATAATTCAGTTTGTACTTTCTGAGGGATGCCATGGCGCCCATAGAAGTGGAATTCCCTAGATCCAATATACTTCGAAGTATAATTTCTTGCCTTGACTATTCAAGTATCAACACATCTGTGCAAAAGTCGTTCCTGTTATTATTTAAGTACTATTACTAGTGTTTATGTCCAAGGAGGGAGGTGTAAATATCCCGCTTGTGTTTCACAGGTACTAAAATTGAGTGATGGGGACTGTCTGCCTTGTCGACTGGTTGTTGATGCTATGGGTAATTTTTCCCCAATCGTGCGGCAGGTACTCTTATACGTTTTATGAATGCATCTACATGTTTCTTAATGTAAGTTGGCACACAATCTGACAAAAAAAAGAACCAATAAAGCTTGCTCACACTCTTAATTCTAAGGTGCCAACAACTAACACATTATATTTTCAGGCTTAGGGATATATTTTCTGGGCAACCAATAAAGCTTTGCATATCGTTACATTGATAGACAGTATCCTGTACAAGTCTAAGACTAGGCCGCCATTACATGTTTACAACTGAATATGCATGGCAAAGGGAACACCCCGACGGACGTTAGGCGCCCATTACAAGAAACACCACACAATAAACACTGGCCTAGAGGCTACCCAGGCTAGTGCTTGTAGAACTGTTGCTTTCAAGTTTTAGTACATCTATTATGAAATTGGTGAACACTGTGCCTATCTATTACTTGTCTTCCTTTGTTCTCATATCCATCTTACTGATATAGCCACGTCCTAACTCTACACTATCAGTTAGTTACAAGTTTCAACTCTTCTATCCTTGTGCAAGATCCGCTCCGGTAGAAAACCAGATGGATTATGCCTTGTTGTTGGTGCTTGTGCTCGTGGGTTTGAAAAAAATACAACAAGTGATGTTATTTTCAGTAGTTCTTCAGTGAAGAGAGCTGGAAATTTAGGAGTACAACTCTTTTGGGAGGTAATTACTGTTTCTTTCAGTACTTTTGACACAAACTTGATGCTGAGGAATGGAACTAAGATATCTAAACTACAAAAGCAGTTCTGTGCATACCACAACACAATTTTGTTAAATAGGGAACACCTCCAGCTTAGCCAGCCTCTGTTTAAAAAATATGTCTAAACCACCAACTTGTTGCAATGTTAGGTCTCCCTCCACTTAAATTTCTAATAATCATTTCAAGTTGTATCTAACCTCCGTTATCATGTTACAGTTTATTTGCTAGTCTAATATGAGTACTTGTTTTAGGCCTTTCCTGCTGGTTCTGGCCCCACTGATCGTACTACGTACATGTTCACATATGTTGATCCACAATTTGGGTGCCCAAAGCTAGAAGAACTTTTAGAGATTTACTGGAATCTTATGCCCGATTACCAGGTGAACAGTGCTGTATCTTTTTATACGTCATAGTCGTTATAATATTTTCAAGTTGACTACAATGCTCTGTCTTGGTTGCTATCCGTAAAGCACATGATTTGTCTGATCTTTTTTTCGAAAAATGTATTCACTATTCAAACAAAGGTGATTTGTGTAAGGCCGTCATGCGTGATAAATTTTTTTTAGGAACACATTGTTTCATGTTGTATGCTTGCACCCTGTTCTATAGATGTATAGAATGAACTCACGGGTCTGTGGATATTCACCGACGTCACATGAATATATCAAGTTAGTAAGCTACTTGTCTGCATGCTGTAAAATTAACATTTCAAATCTTGACACCATACCATTCAAAAAAATCTTGACACCATTGAATTAAAAGCCAAGACGTGAAGCACATGTGTTAACATATGATTGATACATACTATCCTTTCTCTGTTTTATACTTATGTAATTATACTTTATTCTTAATTTACTCTAATTTTGTGTTCATTTAGGATGCGATTCTTGAAAATTTGGATATAAGGAGAGTCATATTTGGGATTTTCCCAACTTATCGGGACAGGTAACTGAAGTGAATAATAGCCTATATCCTCCTCTTTCGATATTGGGATTATAGGTAAGGTAACTATAGATTCCAACACAATATGAATAAGCAATCTGCTGCACTACCACATAACAACATATAATTGCACAGCATAGTTGTTCACTGGCTAAATTACATCACTACACTACAATAGACACTATTTTCAGCTGCTCATTTTGTACCTAAGAGGAATCATTTGTGTGTAACTCTCAATTCTTACACATGGACGTATGAAAGGTGTCGAACCCCCATATTTAACAGTTTGCTGATGATTGACTGGATTGTGTCTATTTAGTGCTCGCAGTGATCAAGTTTCTCAGTTTACATGTATTACCGTTTTGGATATGCAGTTTTTACCAAACCTTCTCCTTTTCATATGCCAACTCTTGACACAATTTATTCCACCATTTTCAGCCCATTGCCAGCTGCATTTGACCGTATCTTACAGGCATGTGATTTCTCGCAATGGAAGCCCGATTTCTTGTGCCAATCTGTTTATTAATTACTAATGCCCTTCGCACCTCAGGTTGGTGATGCTAGTGGGATCCAGTCACCTGTTTCTTTTGGAGGGTTTGGGAGCTTGACAAGGCATCTTGGTCGCTTGTCAAATGGTTTGTCCACTGATTTTTTTTTTAATCTGTAGGTTGCATGATCATCAACTAGAAATATGCTTACTCCAGTATAAGCAAAACTTAGTTAAAACTCTCACCAAAATTCATGCTAAGGCCCCGCTTGGTACGTCGGAAATTAGTCAAAACGATCGTTTTAAATTACGGAGGGTTGTAGGTCCGGCTGAAAATACGAAGCAGCTCCGGAAACTAGACGGCTCCGTAATTCTGTACTGTCGATCCAAGCGAGCCCTAAGTGGAGTGGGTTGGTGTACATTTGAGAAAGGGGAGCAGAAATTATCTCACTTTGTTGTGAGATATCAGCTCATACAAAATGCCCAGATAACCGTAACTGAATGTTAGCACAAATTATGCTAATATACAGCTTATAAGGTTGAAAAGGGAATGTCAATATTCCAACATGCCATAGTCAAAGAGGTTATGCTCTTGTTAGAGGAAGCACAAGAACAGAAGCCACAATCTCCTCAAGAGCCAGCACTACGACAATTCAAAGACTACTGACCAACAGTGTTGATCCATAACATAGGCAAGATCTTATCTATTGCAGAAGGCCTGAACATCCTAGTTTCCCCATGCCAAAGTGCTTGCACAATGATACGACACATCCAAGACAATTCCTTTGCGAACATAACATGATCCAAGATCTCTATGGAAAAAATATTTCTCGTTTCTTTTCAGTATTTCACATACTTACCATCTATTTTGTTTTGGAACTGCAGGTGTCTATGAAGCAGTTTCCGGAAATTTCCTGGATGCGCATAGTTTGAGACTGTTAAACCCTTATATGGTTAGTGTGGTTCATAGCCATAGATTGGTGGTTTACGCCTCATAGCACTTTGTGTAAATTTGAAGCAGGACCTTACTTGTTTGTCGGTTGTGCAGCCAAATTTGAGTGCATCATGGTTGTTCCAAAGATCAATGTCGACAAGGCCGCAGACAAATATTTCGCCAACCTTTATTAATGAGCTTCTCTTTGCTAATTTTCAGTCGATGCAGGTAAATTATTTCGCAAGATACAATCTTGTTCCAGATCGCTTATTTTATCTTATGAATATATTATTTTGTACAATGGCCAGAAACTTGGAGATTCAGTACTTCGGCCATTTCTCCAGGTTGGTACTTGGACAATGTGAATCGTGATACCTAGCAACAAGAAACATTAAGCATTTATATTTACTTGAACTGTGCGCCTGCAGGATGTAATACAATTCGGACCTCTGGTGAAAACACTGGGCCTAGTAATGATCAGTCGGCCAGAAATTTTGCCTTCCATATTTAAGCAGGTAGACCTATTTTATATAGCTTGTCACTCTGATTCCTTTTGTAACTTTGATTTGACCTTCAGGCTTTAGGCGAGCCGTGGCTTTGCATTCCTTTCATGATGCTTACCTGGTCATTAGAGTTTATTCGTAGTTCTTTGTATTTCTTTTTTCACACCTTTTCTTATAGGTTGGACTTGGAGTCATCCTTAACTGGTTAGGCCATTTTCTGAATCTTGGTTACTACACATTCCTTTCCAGCTTTATCGATCCTGCTGTTAGGTACAACTGAGTTATTTATCTCTAACAGTACCAAATCCACCTTTCAATACCATATGTGCAACCTACCATAATTTTGAGATGATTTCTGTTTTCTGATTCGTACAGGCCTTGGGTTGAATTGTTGCCGCCAAAGAACAAATATCAGTGGAAACGGTATCTTGAAGCCTGGCAATATGGAGCTGGCTTAGACTATCGTCAAGAGGAATGAAGCTTCAGTAAAACAGGAATTATATTCTTCCAGAAAAAAATTATGTCAATACAGATGAAACATTGTAGAGTAGATAAAACTACAAGCCAATGCAACTTGTATATTTGTTTATTTATTTACTGCCACGCTTGTTCCCAATAGTACTTTTGGAGTTATTGGGGACATTTTCAGCAAAGATACAGTTCTTAAGTCTTAACTGAAGTGAATAAACAATGCTTAACTGATGTTACGGAATCCTCTTTTTCTTACAGCATACGCTACTGGCCACTGTATCTATAAAAAAGAATGTCCAATTTAAGATCTACTGGTGCAGCCTGTCAAAATACGTATGAGAACGGAACTGTGATTGGACAGTACACAAAACGTATTCTGAAGTCAAAATCGCTGAACTATAACTGCACAAATTAGAGAAGATGTAAGATCAAAATGAAGCTGCAAATGTGTATTTTAATTCAATTTCCTTTCAGTGATACATAAAAGGGATGGCTCCTGAATGAAGCACTACATATATATTTGCTATATGCCAAAATCCTAAGACACTACCTACAAGTGTCGCTGCACCAGCAACTGCTGCTATCTTTTGACACATTCGATCTGGATAGTCAGATCTTGAATCCCAGCTTCACGAAATATCCGTGAAGCACTTTCTCTTATAACAGATTTATCAGCTTCCGTTGATATACAAAGATGAAAAGTGCCTACAATATCAGTGTTTGTTAAGTTCCATAAATGAACATCGTGGACTCCAATCACACCCTTAATCTTCATGACATCATCCAATGCTACTTTCAAGTCCTTCTCATGGCTCCTTGGAACTCTTTGCAACAAAATTTCAGCAGAGTTCCTCAACAATGGAAGGACAGAAGCTACAATCATTATTGAAATGAATACGGAGCAAATGGGATCTGCTATTAGCCATCCCTTGTATTTGATCAGTAAGGTCGAGATCACAACACCGACGCTTCCCATTGTGTCTGCTAGGACATGTAAGAAGATACCTTCCATGTTATGGTCGATGTGACGTCGGTTAGCTGGCTTGCCATGATTACCAGTTTCTGGTGCTTCCAGTTCTCCATTACAAGAATGCGATTCTGAGAAATCCGAGTGCATATTTCTCAGTGGAATCTCAAGAAGTCCTTGCTCACTGCTGATGTTGCTGCAATCTTCATGAGTGTGATCTCCGCCTTGCTGGTGATGATCCATATGGTCATGGTGATGATGCTCGTGGCTACAGCCGTGGTGGCTATGTTGACTACTGGTGTTCTCCATGGAGGTATTGTGATGGCTCTCTACATTGTTACTATCATGTTGGTGATTATGATGATGGCTCTTATTTGTGTCTCCATGATGACCAGAACATGCCTTCTCCTTGTGATCAACACTATGATGAACATGATCATGATGGCGTTCTTCATGGCCATGATCATGATGGTGATCTTCATGGCCATGATCATGTGAATGAGAATGTGAATGGGAGTGAGAACAGCTACCGCCATGCGCATGATGGTGCTCCTCATGAAAGAAAACCAATCCAATGATATTAACGAGAAGTCCACCAACTGAAACTGTCAAAAGACTACTTGTTGATATCTCTCGAGGCTCAAGTATCCTCTCAAACGACTCTAACACGATCAGTGCCCCAACAAGTACCAAGAACACTGCATTAACATACCCAGATAGCACCTCGAACCTGCCCCTTCCATAGTTATACAGTCCATTTGCAGGCAGACTCGCAATGTAGGATGCATAGAGTCCAATGGCCAGAGCTGCACAATCAAACAACATATGGCAGGCGTCAGAGAGCAGGCCAAGACTATCGCTCATGAAACCGCTGGCAAACTCGACAAACATGTAAGCTGTGTTGATCAACAGAAAAGCAGCAATCTTCCTGGACTTGCGTTCACTAAGGATATGGCGGACTGGCCCCATGACTGCCTCATACACCGACTCCGACAAGTCTGCGCTCCCAAGCTCAACATACCCTGCAGGGGCCAGCTCCCTGCTGGCGATCCACAACATGAACCCACAAATTAAGAAGCCCGGTAAGGACAGCTTTGGGTAGTACACCAGCTCCAGCACAACGGTGCACACAAATGTCATTGCGAAATTCATGCTTGGCCTGCTGTTACTGCTGCCGTAGGCTTGCCGTCGCCCCAACGCCATGCCAAAGACGGCTGAGTTAAGGAGCAGCCACCAGAGCTGGGCGATCGGCACAGCTCCAGCACCATCGCTGGTGTCACTGCCACCGAGAAAGAAGAGGCCCACAAGTGCTGGCACGGAGAGGAAGGTGGCCGCCAAGGCAAACACGGCCACGCGGGCGTGGCGGCTGCGGGTGACATGTCGCGCAGATGCCGAGTGCTCGGCCGACGATAGGAGACCGGAAGCGAAGGGGAGTGCGAGAAGCGCAGAGTGGGAAGGCGATATGGCCGCGAGCGAAACGGAGGCGGCGGCGACGGAGATAACGCGGCGGCGGGAGGGACGGTTGAGGGCGCGGGCGAGCAATGCGCCGGCGGAGTCTGCGAGGACGACGAGACCGGGGGAGGGGAGGAGGTGGAGGGACGCGAGCCGGAGGAGAAGGGATAGCGCTAGGAAGAGGGCGGGGCGGATGAGGTGGTGTAGTGCCGGAAAGGGGTGGGGCTGGCTCTTTGAGGGGATGACGACGACGGCGACGGCGGAGAGTATGGCGAGGAGCGGCGGAAGCAGGATAAGGTGGGGCAGGGAGGGTAGCGCTCGGACGGCGGGCGCAAGGAGGAAGAGGGAGTGGAGGGCGAGGAGGCGGAGGATCGCGGCAGCGTAGGGGAACCGCCGGCACCGGCGCCGGCGGGGAGGCGCGTCTTGGATGGGGTGGGGAGGGGCGTGGAGGGGAAGCGGAAGGAAGGGTGGGCGGCGAGCCGCGGCGGCACGGCCAGGCGGAGGTGAGGCACGTGCCGGCCTGAGAGGGAGCCGTCCGAGGCGGCCATCGGCGGCGGATCGGGGCCGGCGGACGGGGAAGATGGGGGGCTGGGGCGAGTCCAGGCGTTGACGGAGTCTCTCGTCACTCGTCAGTCATGGGTTGTGTTTTTTTCCTTTTCTATTGCAGACTATATCTTTCTTTTTTTTAACATAGCAGACTATATCTTGAGCAGCTGGTAAAGCAAAACGCACCGGCACTACGGCCACTGCTGCAACAGCCCTGAGCTCTACCACTACGGCAATCACCCCGATCCCTGACGCAACGGCATCGTCAACGCCACCGCTGATCCCAACCACTACGATCACCCTGAGATGTGCCCCAACTCCATCGACCACACCATCGTCGAGCTCTACGCGCCTTCGACCATTTGATTTACGCACCTATATGTCATCGAATGTGGCTATTTTGATTTGATCGATCGCTAAATTGTGGTTGTTTTGATTCGATCGCCAAAGTGTGCTTGTTTTGATCGCTGAGACTGTCAAGCACTTGATTTTTTGCTGCGGAAAAGAAGTTCCAAATTTGCTCATATTTTTGTGTGCTTGGGAGCCGGAAGGCAACGCCTGATACGCTGGGGGCCGAACGGCTGTAGACGCTCTAACACCCGGACCATACGAAGTAAATGAGGTATCGATGTTGGGGCAGCGTCTCTGTCATGTTGCGTTGAGATGTTTCAGTGTCGATTTTGGTTGCTATGGCAATTTAGCAGTCCATCACACTACATTTTCGTCTAGAAATTTACGCACTTTGTGTGGTCCGATCGAGGGTTACTCCATTTTTAAATTTTTGTTTTGTTTTGATTGAAGTTGAAGGTTTCCATGGCTTGTGCTTGAAGTTCTGGTTTACAGGGGGAAAATTAAAGTGTTAGGTTGAACTAGTTGGAAGTTGGATGTGATGGGTGGAGATTTTGCGTTGCGCAGATTCAAAGATGATGCACACTGGACATGGAGATTGTTGTTTCAGCCGAAGGCTAATGCACTTTTTTTTTAATTGAAAGTTGAAATTTTCAGAGGTGGAGAAAGGGCCACCGGGCATGACAAGAATCGGTGCTAGAGCGAGAGGTTGACGCAGGGTGTGGGGGTGGCACCCTGTAGTTCTACTAAAACAATTCACACAATAAAATGTCTTTGATGCTCAATCTACGACAAAGAGACACCATTTAAGTATGACGGCATCCTTGACATCAACGTCGTATAAATAGATACTCCCTCCCTGCATAATTATTAGATACTTAGCATTTTTTCGAAACAGGTACACTCATTTTGGTCCGTATATAGTCTACAATTATACAGAAATCCATTTTGGCTCCCGGGAGCACATGCTCCCGGTATGTTAAAAAAAAATTCAAAAATTCAAAACTTGTCAAAAAAATCCGAAAAAAATCATGCACGTACCTGAGCATGTCACGCACCACCGTGTCAAATTTGGCGACGAATCGACATCGTATGCGCCCTGTGCAAAAATGACAAAGTTCTGACAGAAAATGAGATCTAAAATTTGAATTTTCAGATCTGAGATTTGTCATTTTTGCACAGGGCGCATACGATGTCGATTCGTCGCCAAATTTGACACGGTGGTGCGTGACATGCTCAGGTACATGCATGATTTTTTTCGGAATTTTTCGACAAGTTTTGAATTTTTGAATTTTTTTTGAACATACCGGGAGCATGTGCTCCCGGGAGCCAAAACGCGTTTCTCACAATTATAATAATATCTTATAATTGTGAACGGAGGGAGTAGCTGATTTCACACGTTTATAGAAATGCTTATGGTCACCTCGACAACGCAAGCCCTTAGCAAAGAAACCAACGCTGCCTCTTGAGTACCAGCACTTAGCAAAGGAACTAAATCTATATCAGCAGTAATGTTGGGTACTACAGAGGTAGACAGATGAGACTAGCGAACAGGAACAAAGGAGACTAGAAAGAACATAGACAAAACTGCAGGGCTGCTGAAACTTGTCCAGCAGAATAAGAGTTGAAAACATTTTATTTATTTTCATATTCAAAGCATTAAAGCAAGTCTTACTATACAGGGATTGAGCGGTGTGTATGATACATGATTTACATTCGAAACACACCATATTTTGTTTCTTCAGGTGGCTTGGCCGAAGCAGAAAGGCAAAGGCTTAAAACCCGTCTGGTATCCGCAGGATCTATGATCCCGTCATCCCAAAGCCTAGCGGTAGAGTAATAGGGGCTTCCTTCTTTGTCATAAGCCTCGACAACTTTGGCTTTGAAGGCTTCTTCCTCATCCTTGGTCCACTGTATAAGAATAAAAAGTCTCATCTTCAACCAGCATGTAATTCCACTTTCTGTAACTCGTAGCTGATATTATCCTATGAGGAAACTTCTCCTTTTCTAGAATCTATGATTTATTTGTCTAACCTTTTTTTAACCAAAAATATTAATGGAAGATAGCTATAGTCATCTTGTGCAGCACTCCATTTTTCTTACGTTTACTAGATCAAATAAGTAAGCACTATACCTCCACTCCTTGCCTTTTCCTGTTGTTCTTCTCTATTTGAGCAAGAACACCGGCTGCCTGAAAAGTTTTGAGAGAAAGAAATAACAGTAAGACCTGTGGTAGCTTGGCTCTTGTTTGAGCATTCAATGTCAGGTAATAATATTTGAGCAGGATCCATATCTTAAACAGATCGAAAACCAGTACAAAGATTTTCACATGTAGAAGAACACGATCTATATACACTACCACCGTTTCACAATATATGTCAGTGCGCAGGCCTACGAGACAAACAAAATTAATGGACATGGACCATACTCGCTCTGTTGCTCACATAATGGTATGTGTATGCAAACTGGTCCAAATCCATCCAATGTTACTTCAATTATGAGTCTCGCGCACGGGAGAGATTGTGAACTGAGGGAGTACAACTCCAGGATAAGATCCACAACTTCAACAGACTGTGTATCTCTTCGCAAGTTTAGCACGAAGTTCTAGCATGGATCAGATCAACTGGAGAGTCGTCACGACAGGGCTTTCATTGATTGGGTGACATTACAGCACCTCGATATTGGTGTAGTCAACAGCTATTTGAACAGAAATGCAAGATTAATATAATGGGTGACTGAACGAACAAAACAGACGGACTAAGTGGAACCACTAATCTTACTCCTTCCATTTAGTTCCATAATAATATACAGCCTATATATATATAGTTCCGGAATAATGTAGAGTATTGTTTATTCACCTACAAACCTACATGAACTGAAGGACGAGGAGGCTGATGTCAGTTTTTTTTCTTTCAAAAAGGGGAAGCCCGGCATTTGCATCGATCGATGCATGTGACCCTGGCCGATGTCAGGGAAATACATGGAAGTCTGTTCCGCTTTAGTTTTGTCTGGTTACAGGCCAGGAAAAGGTTACTACCAACAAACAACAATTGTGCAGACACTTCTACCGCCGGTGCTATTGAATGGATGCACTGTGCAACTATTTAGATTTAATAGTGCATCGGCCAGGTCTTGAACTCTAGACCTATTGGCTCTGATACCATAACTGAATTGATGCACCAACCAACTATCCCAAAAGACCGAACTGATGGAAAGGGCTAGGCTATATTTTAAGAGGTGCCTCCCCTACAGTTTTCAGTTAAAAACAAATGTGCGGACACTGTTTTTCAGCAAAGTCTAGAAAGTATTGACAGTATACTGGCTTTGAACTTTGAAGCACCTTGGATTACTAGTGCTGCCAAAATGGGCCATGCCCCTACGCAATGGTACTAGTAAAGTAATAAGACAGGTCCAAATGTCTTACCTGGATGCCACCCATAACAGATATCCTAGCAGTTGGCCACATGAACAAAAAATTCGGGCTGTATGCACGTCCACACATTCCATAATTTCCAGCACCAAAACTCCCACCGACAATTACGGTAATTTTAGGGACCTGTGCAGAAATAGTAGACAAATATTATTGGGAAGTTATGTTGGTGTAAGGTCCGGTGTTCACACAAAGAGGGTATTGGCAGTTCAATATTGCAAAAGCATGACCGTCCTTCACTGGGTGGGACATTTATGTCAACACTCAACAGATGGATAAATATAGTCCCTCCTTCCATGCAAGGCCTATTAATCTTTCTTAAGTCAAAATGGTTTATGTTTGATCAAGTTTATAGAATAACCCATCTACAATGACAAAAAAACATCTGTAAATTTGGTAAAACTTAAAAAGATTTGACTTGACAAAATTAGCAGGCCTTGTATAAATGGGAGAAGTATTATGTAGGAAATGATTGCCAAGCGTCTGTTAGTTTTTCACTTCAAATTTATAATTACAAATATAGTTAAAGATAACATGGGACAAATTTTGGTTCGTCCTGTTCCATTTTCTTAAGGTGGTACCAGCAAAAATGATGTATCCACCATAACTCTACAGCCTACAGGTGGTTAATATGACACCTGACTGGTGATTCGATCAGGTTGTCAAAATGCTACTGCATGTACATGTATCCCACACAGCACACGGTTATAAAACAAAGGCAAAACCTCTAGAAGTAGTGGGATACTAGCAACATTTTTCAGGAGTCACTTCTCGTTAAATATTACATGTAGCTAAAATGTCAGGATTGGGTATATGTTGCACACCTTCAACAAAACTGCAAAACCGATCAATCATAACTAATAACTGAAGGAAATTGATCGTTCTATCAAACAACATATTCATGGTATGTCATGAGTGCTACTGCCTAATTGTGGGATAAAGCATCATTTGCTCGCTACTTTACTGAAAAGGAGAGCAAGAATGGGAAACTATAGAAAGGTTTGACCTTGGCACAGGAAACTGCCATGACCATTTTGGCTCCAGCTTTTGCAATTCCGCTTGCTTCAGATTTCGACCCAACCTAGAAAGATCGGCATTGAAACGGGTTAGAAAGCTCGTACTTAAAAATTAAACCAACTTATATGTTTAAGTTTAGCATCTCCAACTATCTGCACAAAATCCTATTTAGTATGTATGCAGTTCCCATTGTTTGACTGTGGAAGGCTTCTCATCCCCAGGAGCCAGCTTGTGAGGTAAGGGACTCTCTCACTTCTACATTAGGTCTCTTTCCCTTCTACAACCAATGCCGGACTATTCCAACAATCTCCCTTTCACTCATTTGTGTCCTTGAAGGGTCATACGACACTCTTTCACTGTACATGGACGGTCTCTCTTGCTCCCGTGGCCGTTCAAAACAAACGGATGGCTCCTCAGGCACCATGGTCCATTAGGCCTTCAAACACAAGTGTCCACGATGTTGGAACTGGGCTTTGATATCAATAACTGGATCATTAAGGTCCTTTTCATCCTCAAACAGCCAACTTGTGAGGTGAGGACGTCCCCAGTTTCAAATAAGATCACTTACCCTTCAACAACCGATGTGAAACTATTCATCAGGAACTGAAATTAAGGAATGAATTGAAGAGTAAATAAGATGTCATACCATAAATCCAGTAATATTCTGAAGGAATATTAAAGGAATATTGCGCTGAGCACACAACTCGATGAAGTGGGTACCCTTTAGCGCTGACTCGGTAAATAAAATGCCATTGTTTCCAATAATTCCAACTGGCTGCCCACATATGCTTGCAAAACCAGTCACCAGTGTCTGCATAAATGTGAAGTGAAAAAGTAAGTTGCACAATGCACAAGATACAGAATGCAAAGGATAATTGGGTATGAGAGAAATCCTTACTGTTCCATACAATTTTTTGAATTCATCAAATTCACTTCCATCAACTATACGAGCTATTACTGAGCGAACATCAAAAGATTGTTTCATATCAGCTGGTGCAATTGAGCGAAGTTCTGTACATCGTACAACGGTTCTTGGTAATCACAAGCAGAATTTTGTGCATTTGTTACTTTAGCGGCCAGGTGAAGGTTCTTCACAATATTTCTCCCCAGTGCAAGTCCATGAAGTTCATCTATATCAATTTACAGTGCAATAAATGTCTTAATACGTTATAACATCCAACTTACATGTCCAGAAACAAAATGATAACGGCATGCAAAGTATCAGGGTCCGGAAATAGTATGTCTGACCAAATAAATTAGGAACTATAGAATGTTCAGAGACACCATTTAATACTTGTTAATATAAGATGAAACAATTCTAACAGACAGAAGCAGAACTCTTACAGTAAAACCCTGACATAAATGCATGCAGATCATCCTTGCTATAGTACTTATATACCTTGTGCGAAGTGATCAGAAACTCCTGATATTTTACAATGCACTGATGCTCCACCAAGGTCCTCAGCAGATATCTCCTCCCCCGTAGCAGCCTACAGAATCGGCCCTTTAGACTTGGACACATAATTTAGATACTTGTCAAAATTGTAGGCAGAAAATACTAACCTTTACAAGGGGTGGACCGGCTAGAAATATTGTTCCATTTCCCTTAACGATTATACTTTCATCAGCCATTGCAGGAATATAAGCACCTCCAGCAGTACAAGAACCTAACACTACTGCAATCTGAGGAATACCATCTGCAGACATCTTAGCTTGATTGTAGAATATTCGACCAAAATTATCACGGTCAGGAAAAACTTCCGCTTGCTTGGGGAGATTAGCACCTCCACTGTCAACAAGATAAATGCAAGGCAGTTTACATTCAGAAGCTATTTCCTGTGCCCTCAGATGCTTTTTGACAGTGATAGGATAGTATGTACCCCCCTTTGTAGTTGGGTCATTGGCCACAAACATACATAATCGTCCATGGACAGGCCCAATGCCAGTAACTATACCCCCTGAAGGTAATGCTTCCTCATAAACATCAGATCCTGCAAGCTTTATTGCAAAATGTACCATCAACAGCTGATAGTCCAGAACAAGATGGTCGACTATGATATAACATGTGTTTATACTCTGAGGCATCCTACAAGATATTCGCATTTCTGAATAGTTAGGGGCAGTTGGCTGCATGACACCGACATGTGTTGGAAGACAACAGTGTTCTGGTCAAATGTGTTTTTACGTCAAGCTGATACCAAGTAAACCTGGTCAAATATGTCACAGCCTCAATTATCAGACTGATAGTCGTGTCCAGTGTCCTCTATAACATACTCCCTCCGTTCCTAGATGTAAGATGTTTTAGGTGTTACACATGTTGTCTAGATGCACACTAAAATGGATGAACATACACATGAAAGGTGCCTAGATACATTTTTGTACATGTAAATGTAGACAAATGCTAAAACATCTTACATTGTGGAACGGAGGGAGTACTAGATAGTGCGGATGTGAAATCTTCATCCTTATTTTAAATTAGGAAGGTACTGAGAAAATCAGGATGCATACATAAAATGGAGATGATGCAACAATTTGTGTGCAAATGTTATTGATGTGTATTAGATGGAAGCTGCTATGAGAGGCTTAATGTGTACTAAATACATGATATTTTTGGAGGAAGGGGCCAACTTTGAACTACGGCCAATACTCTGTCTGTTTTCAATCAAGACAATTTTTCGAATTGAATGCCAGCATATTTAGCACTTACATTACATTATTAAATCTGTACGACCGTATACAAAATTACTCCATAAATTTAGTGAAAAAATCATATGCTAGAAAAAGTCCCCGCAATCATATTTTTTTAGCACAAACCTAAAGAGGTGGAACTGGAACCCCGCGCATGTGCAAGGAGGAATTATTCCAATTCCATAAGGCCGGATGTATTTCGTGCTTCATATTGGGAGAAAAAGCTTATGGCTACATGGCACTACTTGACTGAGAAATGATTTACCTGCTGCCATTCGGTAGCACTAAGTTTCATGCCCTCACTGTCCCAGTTGCCAAACTAATAGCGATAATAACTAAGATAAGCATACCAACATAGTACAGTTTAGTTCAAGCGGTCAGCTTGATCAATTGATCATCTCAAGGAAAAAGGGTCTCACTGATGACCGACCTAAGTGAGCAACTGACCATTGCAAGGAAAAAAGGGTCTCCCTGATGACCGACCTGAGACAGCTCGAGGAAGGAGGTCCCGGGGTCGAGCAAGCGGTCGATGCGCTCCCTCGGGAGTAGCTTCCCCCGTCCCGTGTTCCGCTTCACCGCCTCCGCACCCCCGCCGCCCAACACCTGTAGGAGGAAGAGGAACACTCGACGGCATCCCGTCTGGTCAGGAGGGGAAGGTGTAAAAGAAGCTCGAGAAAACGGCGGCACGCACGCACCTGGGAGACGCGGGAGCGCAGGTCGGAGAGGAGGCCGCTGACGGCATCGGCGTTGCGGGCGTAGGCGTCGGAGCTCCGGTCGAGGTCGTCGGGGAGGACCGAGGAGGAGGCGCCTCCTCCGTGGGCGCGGGCCGCCGCCGAGGAGTGGTAGGCGGCGGGAGCAGCGGCGGCAGCAGGTGCCCTGCTTGGACGGAGCCGCCGCGCGGCCAATCTGCCGAGCATCTCCGGCGGATGATGATGGACTGGTGGCGAGTGGAGTGAGTAGTTTGTGTCACAGGGTGTGCCTCTCTGTATGCTGGCAGAGGAAGACTCCTGCACGCAAGTGAAGTTGGAGCCGATATTTGATCACCAAGTCCATCTGATGTCATGCTGCGTTGGCACGCAAAACTTAGATAAGAACATGCAGAAACACACGTGTAAAATTTATCCATCGCATTTACAATAAATAATGAGATAATAATATACAAACTTAAAATTGGTGTGAATGGGCCCACTATCCTATTATGCCATCCAAAATCTAGTCATGTCGTTCTAGTGGTTACAAGTGGCGCTGTTTTTTCTCTCCAAAACTAGGCATGCAGGCGGACGTCCGCCACGCCTGCTCATCCGGCTATTATACGATTGGCTAAACAAGGTTTGTTGAAAAGGATTCGCATAAAGTGTGTCTAGCGGACTGTCCGTCACGTCCGCCGGACTGGCCGCCTACATGCCTATCCAAAACATCACAATAATTCAGGCGAGTCTCACAAGATTTCCAAATCCCCTTTCTATACTTATTATAGAAAGTTGAAAGAAAAAGAAAAGGAACAAGTCTTTTCTCATATGGGGTGATCCAACCATATGCTATTCCTTCCCTCTATCATGTTATTCCTCACATGCTAGCTCACGTGGTACTATACGGGTTCCGGTTAGGCTGCACCAAATGTCTCGTTGGTCGATGTGTCGTTGCTGGCCTTGACTAGTGACGATGTCGACTAGTGTAGTAGTAACTGCAGATGGAGCCTTAACATCAACTACTCCTTGAGACGAGACTTGTCTGCAAGTCTCAATATTGGGAAAACGGTGTCAAAACTTGTCCAAGTCTTCTCACAATGTTTCGGTCATCAAATGATCAGAACAACGTATGCATCCTTGTTGCCAGAAATCACAATTAACCTTGCGCCAACTAGGAACAGAAAGTTCCACTAGAATCACAGGTTAATCGTCTTAAGACAGAAGAGTTGGAGAAATAGTAATACCTAGAAAGCTCGAAGTTGTGATACATGCATGACATAATGAACTTGCGAGTCGTCAAGTAATTTTACTTTGTAGGTTACTAGATTGATAAGCCAACAATTTTGAAAGGGACAAAGTACCGAAAGAATATATTATGATTGGAGCATCGCTTACCCGAATTCTAGGCCTAAATATGGGAGAGGGTAAGTAATGGCACCATGACGGAGGCCACTACCTTATCCTGAAAGATCAACATGGGATTGGAGAAAAATGGGAATTGTATATTATAATCAAATGGTCCACACAAGATTGCAATTGTCAATGGATCTCAAGAAAAATTGACAACCATGAAAGTTAATAAAATAATACACCAATTCAATAAAAAGAAACAACTAACTCGTTTACATAAACAAACTCCACTGCAAATTATGACATCTCGAGAAATGAGCACCAAATGAGGAGAGACAGATCTTGATAAACCTCTATGAGCACCAAATGAGGAGACGGTAGGGTTTACCAAAGCAAAATAAGAATGGAGGCAAACAATGGATGAGAAAGCAAAGGATGCGCACAACAAGCATGATCCGGGTCACTGGAAGAGGAGCGGTGCCGTAGACCTCCTCGTGTGCTTCCACCGCTGAAGAACGAGGTTAGTGAATTTAGAATGAAAAGGGGAAACTCGCATTGATGTCGATGTGGCCCCCAGATCGAGCGCTCCGTTGATCACCATAGATGGGACGGAAGCCGCTGCAACCCTCCATGTGAGAAGGTGACTACGCGAGAGATGAGGTTCAGGAGACTAGGGATGAGCTCTGATTTGTAGAGGAGGTGACCGAGGTCGAAGATGGCCATAGAAGGCAACAACATCGACTTGAAACTTGAACAAAAGGTGAAGATGGCGGGGGATGAGGTATCTGGACAAGTAAGATAGCAATCACACAATTTCTTTCCGTCTCGAAGGTACACACCATCACGACGTTGCGTGCCCGAGAGTCAGACCAGACCCCAGTGGCAGCCAAGGGATTGATGCAACGCATGGTAAAATAAAAGTACCCGATGGTCCAAAAGGATGGCTTGAATTTCTCTTAGGCAACATCCAACGAATGACACCTCGTTGCACGTGAGTGGGCTAAACAGGCAGGTCATCAACCCGGGTTACATATTAGAATAAATGTTTTTGTGGAAATTCACAATGGCTCTCGAGTTCATATCACAATGGCTCCTGAGTTCATATGCTCGTGCCCGGATAAAAACATCGAAAATGTTGGTAAAATATTTTTTTAAATGTCAGAAACATATGCAAGTGGTATAGCCTCGTCGTGAAATAGCATTTGTGGTGCTCTATGCAAAAGCAACAACTCAGTGGCCAAAATGAGGTTTTAAAAAGTTACTTTTTTAGAGTACTGATTTTGTTTTAGCACAACGGGTGTCATCACGAAAGTTTACATGTATTTTAAAACTTGTATATGTTTTAGATTTTTTATTCGGTCAGAGCATGCAACCGAGAGCTAAAACTCTATTGCATGCTCCTCTCTACATACTCCCTCCATTACATAACAAGTCATCTAATTTGGAACAGAGCGAGTACTGAATTAGTTGACGGAAATTCATCTAGATATAGATATATTTACACCTTAAAACACGTCAAAATACATGATTCGGGACGGAGGAACTTGAAGAGCCAGTTTTTTTGGACAGCGTTCAGTGAACAAGTATCTATAGCTTGAACTCCAGATGACAATGGTGAACGATGGAGTCAATCGGTGTCGGCTGTGGTGTGCTCTCGGGTGGAGCGTCTTCTTCTTGATTTCGTGTCTCTCCGGAAGCCGGCAAAGCCTCCAAAGCCTCCTGACATCCACAAATGGGCTAAACCTCCTGAAGATCATGTCAAGGTCAACTTCGATGGCTCCTTCAATGCCAATTCTGGCGAGGGCGACTGGGGCTACGTCATCCGTGATCAGACTGGCAATTTCATTGCAGCCGGTGCGGGTAAGCTGAAGAACCTGGGCAGTGCTCTTCATTCCGAAGCGGAGGCTTGTCTGGCTGCTATTCAGGGAGCTGACAGGGTGGGCGCCAACAGAGTGATCTTTGAATCTGATGCGTCGAACTTGGTTCAGGGCCTCTCGAGCAGGGACTACGACAAGGCCGCGATTGGTGTGCTGATGAGGGAAGCAAGAAGCCTTTGTCTTCTAAATTTCAATTCTTTTCTTTTTTTCCTTTAGCCGTCGCACCTGTAACAATGCTGCCCATGAGCTTGCGAAGCTGGGAGCAAACTCTGAGTCCGAGGACTCCTTCTGGGATGTTTCTGCTCCCAGGTGTATCGTTACTGTTTTGGCCAGCGATTTAGCTGAGCCTTTTTAATAGAATTCCTGTTAAATCGTCAAAAAAAAAAAAAATCGGGGTCGGTGTGGACCTGAAGCTGAATCCAAACGGCGTCCTCGCCACATCCGCGTCCACGCTGCCTCCGGAACAAGAGGATAGCGCTTTCCACCTTGGCACCGTCCACGCCACACTAGTTCACTCCGCAGCTGCGGCTGATCCGATCATCCGACTCTCACCAACCCAGAGACTGATACAGCTCACTCGATGGCCTCGCTAGCGATCCCGCAGCGGCAGCTCTTCATCGACGGCGAGTGGCGCGCCCCCGCGCTCGGCCGCCGCCTCCCCGTCGTCAACCCAAGCACCGAGGCCGCCATCGGTACCAAACCGTCCCCGATCGATCCGGCTCCCTGGAGTTTTTCCGTTCGCCCTTGCGCAACTCCTCTTTTGGTGCTGATGAGCTAGGTTTGCGTTTGCGCAGGCGAGATCCCGGCGGGGACCTCGGAGGACGTGGATGCGGCGGTGGCGGCCGCGCGAGCGGCGCTCAAGAGAAACCGCGGCCGCGACTGGTCTCGCGCGCCGGGCGCCGTCCGGGCCAAATATCTCCGCGCAATCGCCGCCAAGGTACGCCATGCGCCCATCACCATGTAACGACGGCCTGGAGCTCCATGCTGCTTCCGCGCGGATTTGACTCATAATAAGCCAGTAGGCTGTAGCGTAATGGGGTCCGGCAGGGTTGCGCTCAGTCGCTCCTTTAGTTGACTTCTAATTTTAGCCTCATTTCGTCGTGTGCAAAGCCTGGTCCTCAGTGCCAAATACACACTACATTTGTCAGTGGCCCTTTCTACGGAGCTTCTTTTGGTGTATTTTCTGCATATGTAGCTGTATAGTAGTCTCATTTGCAAGATAGAAACTTGCCAGCGGCGAAACGAACAGTAAAAAATCGCATTTTATACTAGATCCCTCTTTTGTTAAACGTATTTTCATGCATGTGTTGGTGCCTCTGTTACTGAATTACACATTACAAGATTACTGGTATGGTCTACCACAATAGTACACTATGTTTATGTGCCCCAAAGTAAGTTAAAAAATATATTTAGGGAAACCCCTCATTTATTTTTGACAAGGCTGGGGGTGATAGTCTTTTTCTTGGCAAGTACATAAATAAATCTGTTTTTGATCTTTAATTTGGAAAATAAGGCAATATGTGGCTGATCAAGACTTTGTTTTTTCACATGCGTGTCAGCTTTTGATGTGCATTTTTATTTTCTTATTTCTTCAGATAATCGAGCGAAAATCTGAACTGGCTAGGTTAGAGTCACTTGATTGTGGGAAGCCTCTTGATGAAGCAGCATGGGACATGGTATGTGACCCACCTTTTGAGTGTGTACATTAAATTATTTTTCTTGACATCGTATTCTGATGTGTACCTTGTTACGTTTGCCAGGACGATGTTGCCGGCTGCTTTGAGTACTTCGCAGGTCATGCTGAAGACTTGGACAGAAGGCAAAATGCTGCAGTTTCTCTCCCAGAGAATTTTAAATGCCATCTTAGGAAGGAACCTATTGGGGTAGTTGCGCTAATCACACCTTGGTATTTCTGATTCCTCTTCCACCACGCTCTTATCTCTATTTATGATATGTAGCATATATATACTAAATGAGCTGTAATTTGGCCAGATGACCTGTATCAATTGCAATTCAAGCTATTTGATATGCTTTCCTTTTTTCCTTGATCCTGTATAGTGCTAATCTTCTCCAGATGTGTACTTACTACCTAGTGTTAAAGCTCAGTTAGCTGAGACAAACTCATTTTTGCATGTGTGAAAGGTGTAACTAATGTTACTAAATGTTTCTTTTCCTTATCAACCCTGGTAATCTGTTGTCAGCATTGTACACTTAAATGAGCTATATCTTACTGCTGAAATTCAAACAGTTGATTTGGTAATTGATTATTGATTACATTCTAATTCTTGTATTGCATGATATTTTCTTGTCTTGATTCTGAAGCATAATTTTGTTTGTTTGACATTTTATAATGCAGGAACTATCCTCTCCTAATGGCTACATGGAAGGTAGCTCCTGCTCTGGCAGCTGGCTGTACAGCTGTACTGAAACCGTCGGAATTGGCTTCTGTGTAAGTTTAACATGTAATGATACTTCCATGCTATGAGCAATGGCGATTGATTGATCTATTTTTTTTAATTACCAGGACTTGCTTAGAGCTTGCTGATGTGTGTAAAGAAGTCGGTCTTCCTTCAGGTGTCTTGAACGTCGTGACCGGATTAGGTCCTGAAGCTGGCGCTCCTTTGTCATCACACCCTGATATTGACAAGGTACGTTTGTTTTTCCTTTATCTATGCGTCTTCCGTTTATTGCGTACATTTCTCAGCATATATGGTTTGTTGAGCTTTTAGGTAGCATTTACTGGGAGCTATGAAACTGGTAAAAAGATTATGGTTGCTGCAGCTTCTACAGTCAAGGTTTGTTCCAAATGTCTGTATTTTTATTATCATTCTAGTAACTTGATGTCATGAACATGTGCCTTTTTTTCCTTAGATTATTAGAATATGGCCAAGAGTTTTCGAGAACCACCCTGATAGCAACCCTATCTCATATCTTACTTTTGGTATTGCAACTTTTCTTGACAGCCTGTCACTCTGGAACTTGGTGGCAAAAGTCCTATAGTAATATTCGATGATGTCGACATTGACAAAGGTACATGCCACTTGCTGAGACTTAACCAATTCCTAAAGCACTTAACTATGTGGGACTTTTCAGTCTCACTTAATTGAGCAAGATGTTCCTAAAAGCCTTTATTTATTGTCTGGTGCTTCTCAAGGTTAATGAATTAGTAACCTAGACAAGTGATAAAAAAAACACGATGTCCATTGTTTGACCACACTTTCTATTTTTTCAACTGGAGTAAAAATTTATGTCGGAGATGTACCAACTGAATAAAAAAATTAAATTAAAAAATGTGTTGCGGTATCTATGCAACACTTTGCGTGGTTCCAAGTTCCAACATTCTTTTTTGGTGAAAAGCGAGGCGGTTATTTCGACTAACCATAAAAATACAAGTAGTGTGCCTAAGTTGGAAACCCTTCTTGTATGTTTCCGCTTTCCAGACTGCAATTCACTTCGGTTTGTTGATACTTACATTTTTATCAAATATGAAGTATCTTAAGAAACCTTTTTGACCTTTAGTTGGATTCCATTCTTGATCCTTCTCTTTAAGCAGCTGTTGAGTGGACTCTATTTGGTTGCTTTTGGACCAATGGTCAGATTTGCAGTGCAACTTCTCGGCTTCTTATCCATGTAAGTATTGAATGTTACTCCTGGTAATGTTGATGAAGTACTCTACATGTTTGATGGGTGTCAATCACATCTCAGATCTGCCATCAACATCTCACATAAGATTATTTTGTGATGCCAATATCTGTTCACATAACAAATGGCGTTGCAATGTGAATAGTATGCTTTTTTTGCAATATATCTATTGCCCCATAGTTCAACTTCCATGTTTTAGCACTTCAGTTTGCTATGTGGAGTTCAGTATTATCGGTTCATATTTATATTGATGAAGTAAATACTTTGTGGGTTGCTGTACTTTATGGCTGTCAATGGAAGCAATTATGAACATGTTGCCCTGCAAGTTAAATTTCGAGTTAGTTAATTTGCGCTCTTAAGCATATGGCAATCGGCTTCGCACTCCTGACATCAAAAGCTTTGCAGAAAAATATTGCTAAAGAGTTCGTGGAGAGGATGGTTGCATGGTCCAAAAATATTAAGGAGTCAGATCCGCTTGAAGAGGGTTGCAGGCTTGGGCCAGTTGTTAGTGCAGGACAGGTATTATATGTTGCAATACATTAGCTGCAGGATTACGTTGTTATGCTTTTCACAGTAACAATGGAAGTCTGGTTACAGCTTCATGACAATGGAGTGGGTGAAATGACCATCCAGCTTTGCAATATTTTCTGTAGTTACAAATTACTCATGTTTTAGACTCATTCCTTGTGGGGAATCTTACTCATGATATTTCCCCGTGTCAGTATGAGAAGATAAAGAAGTTTGTATCCAATGCTAAAAGTGAAGGTGCTACCATTCTGACTGGGGGTGTCAGGCCCAAGGTATTGCTGCTGTTCGCAGTTAAATGTACGTGCATACGCTGTTAGACTACGGCTAATTATTGTGTTTTCGCAGCATCTGGAGAAAGGTTTCTTTATTGAACCCACAATCATTACTGATATCAACACATCAATGGAAATTTGGAGGGAGGAAGTCTTTGGTCCAGTCCTGTGTGTGAAAGAGTTTAGCACTGAAGAGGAAGCCATTGAACTGGCCAATGATACTCAGTGAGATACTTAATTTTTCAATATACTAACATTTATGTCTTCCGCTGTTTTAAGGGTTGTTAGCCTGTTGGTGAACTTACTCCACAACTCTTCTCCTCGACAGTTATGGTCTGGCTGGTGCTGTGATTTCTGGTGATCGTGAGAGATGCCAGAGATTAGCTGAGGTATGCCTAAGTGAAGGGTTTTAACATTAGGTTGTTGACGTGGCTTGAGGTTTACGTCAGATTGCTGTTCCAAGTTATAATTTTCCCACTTATGTTCACTTGATAACACTGATTCATTTCTGTGTTACTTCAGTTATGTTGGTGTTATGCAAATTGCTTTTGGGACTGTTTTGCTGTGTTTATGTAGTAACTGTGTAACGGCACTTCCAACTGCAGGAGATCGACGCTGGAATTATTTGGGTAAACTGCTCGCAACCTTGCTTCAGCCAAGCACCTTGGGGCGGGAAGAAGCGCAGTGGCTTTGGACGGGAGCTCGGAGAAGGGTGAGCAGAGCATGACGATCATATTCTTAAGGCGTAACTGCTCAGGATTTCCACCTGACACCGTGCCTTTGCTTTGCAGGGGCATAGATAACTACCTGAGCATCAAGCAAGTAACGGAGTACACCTCTGATGAGCCGTGGGGATGGTACAAATCTCCGGCCAAAATGTAAGCTGGGTCGAGGAGTTGGATTTGTTCTATCACAATAAAATGTGTGCCACAGAACAGCATAGGCTTTTGTATCGGTGCAAATATTATTCCGAAATGATAAACAACGAAATTTTAGTAAAATAGTACTGCAACGCCACGCGCTAGGCTTCTGATCTAAACAAATACGGAGTACCATAGTTGCATGCAAAAGAGAGGGGATGCAAGTCAGGATGTTTTTTCAAGAACTCTCTTGCGTGTCTTCTTTATTAAGACAGGAGAGAAAGTTTCAATTACAAGAGTGAGCTAACACCCACTGATACAAACACAAAACGACTACTCACTACTAGGTAAATCCACTCCACACAGCTTCGCCTTCCTCCACAAAGCCCATTCTTCTCTGATTCTCCTGCAAACAGTCCAAGGCAGGGACGCGATCTTGTCAAACACTCGGCTGTTTCTCTCTAGCCAAATGCATCTTGCCACCAAGGTGATCAAGACGTTTACATCCTTTCTTCGATCCCGTGGAGCGGCTGCAGCAATTGTTCCCCACCACTCTGCAAAAACTGTCTGATCCGTCGGCGCGAAATGGTGCAAACGCACTGCCAACAGCATCGTGTACCACACCTCCTGCGAGAATGAGCATCGCATCGTCAGGTGTTCCGCCGTTTCTGGCTCCTGGCAGCATAGCGGGCAGGCGTCGGGGATGCAAGTCAGGATGTAAGTGGACAGATCGGTGGAAACATATGGACTTGCCGCACCATCCGCGAAGACGTACATGGGTTTACGCGGCTGTCCACTTAGTTATTATGCGGGAAACGCGGCGTCCGTGGTGCCGCTTAAGCCTCCACGAAAATTGATTGATCAGCTCCATCTAGCTGGTCATATTAGGGCATCTCCAGCCGCTCCCCCAGCGCCCCCCCAGGCGGCTTTTTTAGCGCCGGCGGAAGCAAAATCTTTCCAGTCGCGCCCCCAGGAGGCCGATTTCCGTCGTTTAGCGCCGTTTTTAGCGCCGGCGTTCCCAGGCCAAACCCAACTGGCCGGGTTCGGCCTGGGGGGCAAAAGGCGACGTGGGCCAGCCTTGTCGGCGAGATGAGGCGTTTTCCCCTTCCCTTTTTCCCTTTGCGCGCCAATTCTCCCGCCATCTTCTTCCACATATCCCCTCCCATCCCGCAGCTCCCGCCATTTTCCCCATTCCGCCCAGATCTCGCCGCCATGCCGCCCAAGAAGTTCAACGGGCCACGCACCTCCGCCGAGCACCACAGACGCTTCGGCCGATCCGAGTCCCGCCACTGCAGCCGACACGAGCTCGGCCTCGGGTACCGCCGACACAGCCACGCCGCCGCCGAGCACTACGCCGATCGCCACTCCGAGCTCCGCCCCTACTCCGACGACTGCACGCATCAACCTGGACGACGACGCCGAGGTGTCGCCGGTGACCATCTGATCTGCGCCATCAGCATGCCGAATGTGGCACTACGTCGCCGGACAGTAGCACGATTCGATCGCCCATTCGTGGCTTCTTTTTGTATGATCGCCTATATGTATGATCGTCAAACTGTGGCTTTCTTTGGATCGTCGAACTCGGGCTCATTTTGGGGCGGGAATATGAACTTTTAAATTATGTTGATTTGTGTTCGCCTTGGGCGGCCGAACGAGTGGAAAATCCAACCCCCCAGACCAAAGTTAGCGCCGGCGCAAAGCCAAAAATGTGCCGTTTTTCGGCCTGGGGGCCGAACGGCTGGAGATGCCCTTAGAGGAGGACGTTGCTGGCGGTGAGTTCCTGACGATGCTCATGTCATCGTGGAGAGGTATCCGTGTCGCCCAGTCCACCTGCGTTTTGGGAGCTCGAGCAGAATGCCCATCGGAATCGAATTAATGTCAGACCTCAAAATTGCAGAATTCACTTTCAATCGATGATTTTTTTTCTGAAGGAATCTCACCGTGCAAGAAGGTTGAGAGGCTGCCCTTGCCCCTTGGGCATGTAGTTGAAGAGCAGCAGCTAGGAGGTTCTGGTGCCGGACCTTGCCGAGGGCCGCCGCCTCGGCCTCGAACGCCAATGGCCCGTCGAACTGCACCAGCTTGCCGCCTGCGTCGCCGCCGGACTCGGCCTCTGACGCACCCGGCTTCTCGCCTCGCCCGGCAGCCTCGACGGTTCCGGCCCCAGCGTCCTTGCTCGACGACTGTTTCCCGTTTCGTGCTCGGCTGCACGACCTCTTCTTCGTTGTCAGTTGTCAGTAAACAGAGCAGGAGGCAGCAGAGAGACAGCAAGACGAGGACGCCAATCCAATCCCCGCTATGATCAACGGGAGCTCCATGGTGCTAAACTTGTGGAGCCGTGGTGCGCCTACGCGGGTGATGCCAGCGCCGGAGATGGAGATACGGGACAGGGGCAAAGGGCGGCGAAGAAGCAGCGTAACCCGTACGTTTCCAGCGAAGGAGTCGGGACCAAACTTCTCAATGGCGTGAACAAGCTCATCAGCCAGCCGCTCTCTGCCATGGCTAAACAAAAGATCGCCACATTAGAGAAGAAATGCGTGCAGGCTGCGCCGGTGGTCTTCGTGGCTTGTCCACATATGCCGTATAAAAGTTTGCACCTGTCCACGTACGCCACTTAAACTTTTTTCGTGGGCGGCGTATGTGGGCTCACTGGACGCAGCCGCCACGCCACTTACATCCCTAGATGCAAGCAGCAAAGAGGGGGGGACTGCTATGTGCCTGTAAAAGCAAAAGGTAAATCACTTTGTACACCAAAATGATGACATTATCATATGAAATACTATTCCATAAATATAATATATTTGGTAGCCTAAACCGTCTGTACGAAGCCTTCAAAAGTAGGGATGTGCAAAGTGGGCAAGTGGGATAAGCGGGTTAGCACAAGTTAGGTGGGGACCATCTAATTTATAATGTCTCATTTATCCCACTAATATCACTTTTACATCCTTGTTGAAAAGCACCCTCTTTATTCACAATTACCCTACATTATGGGAAATACCACAAAATATTGATAAGGTGTTATCAATAATAAGGGCGGGAACCCCCATCTCCCCCACATTAAAAAAAAATCTATGAATGTTACCGTACGGTAAATCGATGCAAATAGCATGCTCTCAAATGACCACATGCATAATCCATTCTGGTATGCATGAAGAAGAAGGGCAAACTTGTGAGTTCACCAAGAGGACGAGCTTTCAAGTTTGTGCAAGAAAGAATACAAACATGTGAGTTCACCCAAAAGGACAAGTTTTCTAATTTGTGCATCAACGACAAAGATATGGGTCCATTAAAAAGGCACCTTGGAGCCTTATCCTCTCCCCGTCCACAGTAGAGAGAGGGCGAATTTTGGGCGACTCGGGGCGATCCACCTCGCCGCCGCCAGATCGGCGGGTTCTTCACCCTCCGGCGGCTGCTTTGGCAGCGGGAAGATGGGGAAGCCCCGATCTGCGGTGTGTAAATAGCGTAGGGTCGGTTTGGGTGCTAGCCGGCGGCGTTGGGGAGTGGGCGGCGCGGTCGGAGTGGCATTTTGCGACGGAGGTCTTCCTCTCCGGCGGTGGAGGTCTGAGGAGCTCTGCTGCTGATCTTCCGTCTTCCGCGTGCTCGGGGCTTGGTGGAGCTGCTGGGTGCGTTAATCCCTCGTCGGAGTCCGCGGGACGGCGGATCTGGGTAGTTGAAGATCTTCAAGGTGCTGGTGGTGCAGAGCAGGGCGCTGGCTACGGCGGCGTTGGATGGAGGTCCTCCGGGGCCGAGCTTCGTCGACTTCCCGTCCGCAGAGGGGCTACTCCTAATCCAAGGCGTGTGAGGAGCAGCGGCGGCGGCGCGCCGGCGATACGTCTTCGTCTTCGTCAGTGGAGTCCAGAGGGACCGTTTTGTAATTTTGCTTTGTTTCTGGACTTTTCTGTAAGAACTCTGTTCTGAAATATCAGCAGCTCCTTTCCACAAAAAAAAAGATATGGGTCCATTATTAGAGCCAAATATCTGAATGTGCATGGCTGGTTTCAACATGCACGAGAAGCTATCTTGTGGATTCGTGAAGCGACGCGTGAAGGGCTGGAGATAGCAGCGTCAAGAGCTGACGGTGGAGCATTCCATCCGACAACAGAATAAAACTTGCATGATCCCTCTCGCGGCTATATAAAGGGCAGCCAGGAACACTTTGAAGCATCACGAGTAGATGTTGCAAGCATACTGCTATGGAGAGAGCTCGTGCCTTGCAGTACTACTAGATAGTCTTCTATTTCCACCATGTACATATTGTAATCCTTGAGCAAGAGTGTGAGATTGCACTGGTGTCAGGTAATTTAACCTCTTGTTTTTTTGGTAAATATGGTGTGTTTAATAAAGTGAGTTCCTTTGCAATTCCAGTTTGCGCTAGAGATCCCATAGGAGAAGACTCTATGTGTAGTTCTTTTTTAAGCCCCATGAGGCGTTGAAGGAACTTGTAGTCATATAGAAGTGTTCCCTTCGGGTGAAACCGCCTGGGAAGATGGTAAAAATATTCTCATACAATTAGATTTGGAGTCGTTAAAGGTAATTTATCTTTGTTCAATATAGCCTGCAACACATAAGTATCAAGTAGGAGAATCACAACAACTTCATAGACCGTCGGTCGAATCCTTGGCTTCGCTAGCCCAAAGATCCTGCAAAATACCCATAGAACAATATTAGAATTTAATCATCTCAACTAACTTCCTCTAAATTTCAAATCTAAAATTAATTAATTTCGAATTTGTTAATTGATATTGTTTGTTTATATTCTAATAAATGTCGTTAATATCTTTATAAGTCCGTGTTTATCGTGAATATCTTTATATATCATTATCTATTTGTGTGTTGGTATCAGAACAAGTTTCAGTCATTGAAGGTTAAAATATTTGAACCTAGAAGTTCGTGCTGGTAGAGTTATCAACACTCAAAAATATTAATTTAAGGTGTAGAATAAATCTATTTAAAGAACATACATGGCATACCTCTTATATTCAGCTAATATAGTTGCTGACCTAATATATAACTCACTTTATTAAAATCACCATACTTACATACGGCTTTCCCTTTCGGGAAGCCCTAAACACAGACAAACAAGAGTATATTATCTTACATCAGTGCAATCTCACACTTTTGCTCAAGAACTACAATATGTACAAGCTGGAAATATAAGACTAGTTAGAAATATTACAAGGCACGAACTCCCTCCGTAGCAGTATGCTTGCATTTTCTGCTCCTGATGACTCAAAGTGTTCGTGGCTGCTCTTTATATAGCCGCGAGAGAGATCATGCAAGCTTTATTCTGCTGACGCGGGGAATGCTCCACCACCAGCTCTTGACGCCCTGCTTTCTCTAGCTCTTGACGCGTCGCTTCACGAATGCACGAGAGAGCTTCTCGTGCATGCTGACACCATCCATGCACACGCAAATATTTGTCTGTCATAGTGGACTCATACCTTTATCTTTGATACACAAACTAGAAAGTTTGTCTTTTTGGGTGAACTCACAAGTTTGTCCTTCGTCTTGCATGCATATCAGAATGCATGTGGTCATCTGGTGGCCATTCGCAACCCCAACCTATTTGAGACAAGAGAGGTTAAGTCCGATGCGTTCTTGCTTCTTAAGGGCTATACTTTTCGGTTCAGCAAGGAGGGGACTGACTATGTCACTGAGCCGGACTTTGTACCTTTCATATGGAAGCGTAATGAGAAGGACGATGATGCAAAGGGGATGGAGGAAAAAGACGGCGACGAAACTCACTCGACTGAGCCTCCGGCAGCCACGGATGGAGACACTCACATGCCCCAAGCTAATGTTTCGGGGCCCGGTGCCTCTTCTCTTGGACTGCTAGGAGCTTCGGATGTGTTATGTGGTATTGCTGTTACTCCTCTCAATCCATCTCCGCAGACTCCACGGGGAAAGGAAATCATCGCACAGGTGCTCGCGAGTTCTCCACAGGCGCGCTGCAGTACTGGCTTGGTGCAGCTGACTGCACTGGGCCGTTCGTCATCGCCCATGGCGGCGGATAGTGTGCAGCAAGGCCCCCTCGCTGCCCAGTCCGGCCCGTCGCCCGCTGGTGTTGGGCTGCTGGCGCGGAGCAGCTTCCTGCCGCCCACGGCGGCCGGCTCTGCCAGCTAGGCCACGACTGGACTGGGCCGGCGGTCCGAGGCAGCACCGGCTGGGCTGCCGGTCGAGGCTCCGCCAGCGACGCTTGATGGGCTGAGCGAGGCGGCTTCACGCAAGGTCGACGCTGCTGCCACTCCTGAGCCAGAGACCGCCGTTGACCGTGAGCAGCTGCCGACGCTGACTCCGGCTGCTCGCGGGAAACAGCGTGTCGAGGACAAGCTCGTGGGTGGCAACGCCGTGTCAACCGAGGCGGCAGGCGAGTTGAAGCTGGGTGGTGGCTCTACTCCAACATTGCCTCCCCCAGTTTCGACTCCGGCGAGGAGAAGCGGGAGGCATACCGTCGAGATGGACGGGACCGCAAGCACGGATGAAGATTCATTGATGAAAGCGATGCGGCGCAAGTCCGAACTGAACCTCGACAATGCCGGTATGAGAAAAACACCCAAGTCATTTCTTGCATTTTCAGATTCTAGCATTTCGGCTAAATTGAATAGCATAGGTTTTTCTTTGGGTAAAAATGCTGCAAACGTTACTGTTGCGACTAATGCACTAAGAAATTTGGAATATGACCGGTTAACAGTCATGCCAAAGGACTCGTGCAAGCCGCTCACCTCCCACATGGACGAGGAGGAGCTACATGACACAATTGATGTCCAGCTCCTCTCTCATCTAGTGGGGGATGTATCGGAGGGTCGCTTCGATGAGGCGACGCTCAGCTCATTATATGACCTGAAAGCGTCTGGCCGAAAATCGAAAGCAGACTCTCTTAAAAAGAAAAATAAAACGCCACAAAAAAAGGCGAAGTTGTCCACAACCCCAATTGTTTCCCGATGAATGGCACATTCGAGAACAGCAGAGGTCTTCGTGACTTGGCTAAACATGCTCGTATTGCTGATTCTATTCGGGGTCATCATTTGGATTTTGTGGGAATTTCCAAAACTGGCAAACGGGACTTCTCTGCGAGTCTACTCAACCGCTTGTCCGGTGGGGTTGAATTCACATGGAGGTCACGTCCGCCACATGGCAGGTCGGGGGGCATTTTACTTGGCGTCAGAACAGAGACTATGGATGTGTTGGCTAGTTCGGATGGGGAGTTTCATATTAAGCTCCACATCCGAAACAAGGCCGACAACTTCACATGGACTCTTGTCGCTGTGTACGGAGCCGCCCAAGATGAATATAAGCCTGCTTTTCTCAGAGAGTTAGTTAACCTGGTAAAAGATAATCCATATCCTATTATTATAGGTGGTGATTTCAATTTGCTAAGGTTCCCACATGAGAAGAGTAGAGGTAGATTTGACAACAGATGGCCCCTCTTATTTAACGCTGTCATTGACAGCCTTAGTCTAAGAGAGGTATCGATGACTGGGAGGCAATTCACTTGGGCTAATAGCCTCCCAGAGCCGACATACGAAAAGTTGGACCGTGTATTGATGGACTCGGATTGGGAAATAAAATACCCACTGGTCTGAGTACGGGTCCTCGAACATATCGAGGCATTGTCAGATCATGCGCACATACTGTTAACCACGGGAACGCCTAATCCATCTTGTAAACGCCAATTCAAATTTGAATTGGGATGGTTACATAGAGAAGGTTTTTTTGAAATGGTTAAGACGGTGTGGGAAAGACCGGTACCTGGTGCTACCCCAATCCAAAGGTGGAATAATAAAATAAGCGCATTGCGTAAACACCTGAAAGGTTGGGCCAAACATATGGTGGGTCAGCTAAAAAGTGAGAAGCTTCGGTTGTCATCTATTATAGATGAGTTAGAGGCTGTTGCGGAAGTCAGACCGCTATCAACACAAGAGATTGATCTAAAAAATCGATCTAATGTCGAGATGGCGGGACTTCTTCGTGAAGAGGAGCTCAAATGGTACCAACGATCAAAGGCCCAATTTATCTTGGAAGGAGATGCGAATACGAGATACTTTCATAGCCTTGCCAATGGCAGACATAGAAAGAAACTCATTCACTCTCTTGTCCAGGAGGAGGGTACGATTGAAGGCCATGAGCAACTAAAAACCTACATCACGAAGTATTATAAAAATTTGTTTGGTGAACCGGAGGCGGATAATTTCTCGCTCGACGAAAACCAAACAAATGACATTCCGCAAGTATCTGATGAGGAAAATGCCCATCTTACAGCTCCTTACTCTATGGAGGAGGTGAAGAAGGCGACATTCCAAATGGAACACAACAAAGCACCGGGTCCGGATGGTTTTCCCGCTGAGTTTTATCAGACTTTTTGGGACGTAATCCAATCGGACTTGCTCGGGATGTTCCATGCTTTCATGCTGGACAACTTGAGCTATTCCGCCTAAATTTTGGTGAGATAATTTTGTTGCCAAAGGTTAATGGAGCAGAAAGGATTCAGCAATATCGACCTATCTGTCTTCTAAACGTTAGTTTCAAAATCTTCACTAAAACTGCTACTATTAGGCTTAATTCGGTGGCTGATCATGTTGTGAGACCTACTCAAACGGCTTTCATGCAAGGTCGCAATATCCTGGATGGGGTTGTGATCCTACACGAAATTGTTCATGAGTTGCATCGGAAAAAGCTAAACAGAGTAATCCTAAAAATTGACTTCGAAAAGGCTTATGATAAAGTCAAATGGTCTTTCCTCCAGCAAACACTCAGAATGAAAGGTTTTTCAGATGAGTGGCGTGCGATGATACATAATTTCGTTTCCGGAGGAAGTGTCGCCATCAAAGTCAATGACGACGTTGGCAGATATTTCCAAACGAAAAAGGGATTACGACAGGGCGATGCTCTATCACCTATATTATTTAATATAGTTGCTGATATGTTAGCCATTATCATTGAGCGTGCGAAATTGGATGGGCAGATTGTTGGAGTGGTTCCGCACCTAGTGGATGGCGGATTATCTATTCTCCAATATGCTGACGATACAATTCTTTTTATGGAACATGACATGGAAAAGGCAAAAACCTGAAATTAATATTATCAGCGTTCGAGCAACTTTCCGGTCTAAAAATTAACTTCCATAAAAGCGAAGTGTTTTGTTTTGGCGATGCTCGGGACGAGGCTGACCAATATGCTGAACTTTTTGGCTGTGGGCTCGGCCAGTTTCCAATTAGTTATCTTGGCATTCCAATTCACTTTAGGAGGCTAAGGATAGCTCAATGGAACCATATTGAGGAAAGAATCCAAAAAAGGTTGAGTAGTTGGAAAGGAAAATTATTATCCCTGGGTGGTAGGTTGGTTCTCATAAATTCAGTACTTACCAATATGGTGCTGTATATGATATCCTTCTTCCAATTGCCAAAGGGAGTCTTGCATCGATTGGACTACTTTCGATCTAGATTCTTTTGGCAAGGAGATAATGAAAAAAAGAAATATCGGCTGGCAAAATGGGATGTAGTGTGCCGTCCTAAGGATCATGGCGGTCTTGGGATTCATGACCTCGAGGTCAAGAATAGAGCCCTTCTCGGTAAATGGCAGTTTAAGCTACTAACCGAAGATGGGGTGTGGCAAACTCTCCTTCGGAGGAAATACATTGGCTCAAGCGCGTTATCACAGGTTTCTTGGAAACCAGGTGACTCGCATTTTTGGGCTGGCCTAATGGCGACGAAGAAATTCTTCTTCCCATATGGTTCTTTTTCCATTAAGGATGGGTCGGAGATAAGGTTCTGGGCGGCTAGGTGGTTGGGTACTACCTCACTCCGAGAGCAATATCCAGCCTTATACAATATTGTCCTTGGACGTCACAAGAGCGATACACTTGCTCAAGTGTTGGTTAATAATATTCCAACTGTGACGTTCAGACGAGATCTTATTGGTCCCAGGCTGGCGGCGTGGCACGAGTTGCTACAGCGCCTAGCTACTGTCAATTTGACACAAGGGTCTGATGAGTTTCGGTGGAATTTACACAATAACGGTAAATTCTCAGTGGACTCTATGTATACAGCGCTAATCCAACCAGAGGTGCCAGTTGATAACAATAAGAAAATTTGGAAGATGAAGATTCCACTTAAAAACAAAGTTTTTTCGTGGTACCTTCGTCGAGGAGTTATTCTTACAAAAGATAACCTTGTAAAACGCAATTGGCATGGAAGTAAACAGTGTGTCTTCTGTCATAAAGACGAGACGATCAAACACTTATTCTTCGAGTGCAAGTTTGCTAGCTCTATATGGTCCATCATCCAGATAGGTTCTACTATATACCCTCCCAAAAGCGTTGCCAATATTTTTGGCAATTGGTTGAATGGAGTGGATAATAGGTTCAAACAACTTATTAGGGTGGGAGCGCTTGCCGTAATATGGTCGCTTTGGCTATGTAGAAATGACAAGGTTTTTAATGATAAAAATTGTTCTCTTATGCAGGTTATCTACAAGGCTACTGCTACTCTCCGTTCGTGGTCTCAGTTGCAACGTGTGGGGCATCGAGACCTGTTTATGGAGGTGTGTACCAGACTGGAGGAAACGGCGAGAGACTTTTTATCCCAACATGGATGGCAGCATAATTTGCGGATAGGCCCTCTATCACCATAGGCGTTCTTACAATTTCTCATTTTTGATATGTAATTCGCCTTTTTATGTTTCGAACTTCAGACTTGTTGCGGCTGTGTGCATCTTGGTTATGCAGAGGCTGGGTGTAATACTTAAACCTTTTAAGTAATAAAGCTCCCTTTATCTAAAAAAAATGTGGTCATCCGGCTTATTGACAAATGCTCGCTTCCGTTTGACTACATCAGCGCTAACCGTTCGTCTACTTTTTCTTCACCGCCATGGTGGGTGCCAGCAAGCTGTTGTGGGGCCTTCCCGGTCAACAGTATGTGCTATTTTTCTCTCTATTTGTACTAGTATTTGGTCCATATACACATCTGCTATGAGCATCTCCACCGGCGTGCCCAATAGCGCTCCCAATAGGCCTATTGGGCGCCGACACAAAATCGGCCCCCAGCGGCGAGCCCAATAGGCTAGAGTTGGCGCGTCCCAATAGAGTGTCCGGCAACCCCGCTTCACGCCGTGTTTCTAGGGAGCCAAGTGGGCATGCCAGCAACCGCGGCAATGCATGCCACGTCGGATGCTGACATGCGGGACCGATGCGTGAGCGACACAGAGGCCGCGTGGGGATTTATTGTGGCCGGTATGCCCATTTTGACAACGCAACGGCTCTCCAAGCTGGCGCAGACGACGCAACCCGTCGAGCACAATACTGGAAGCTCAGACGGTGGCTCACACGCGTCATTCATGTCAATGCTCGTGGTAGACGCGCGGTGGCAGCGTTAATGCGGCGCCAGCCTCCTCCGCTCCCCGTCAGTTGGCCGGCGAGACTCTCCTCTCCACACAAACACTTCATCTCTCTTCTCCTGCCAAAACCCTAGCTAGCATGTCTAGCAACCGCAAGACGCGACTGGCGATGACTGGAGAGGAGGTTTCCCGCCACAAACAATTGGTCGCAGACCGTCGTGCTCGGCGTGACCGCGCGATGACTCCCGAGTAGCGGCTGGAGCAGGAGGAGCAGCGCCGCCTCCTGAACGAGGAGCGGCGGATGGGCGAGGCGTGGCACCGCAAGATGCAGCACGATAAGGACGAGTGGAACGTGGCCAGTGAGCAACACCGCCTCCTGGACGAGGATCAGTGGAAGATGCGTCACGAGGAGCATGCCTTCCTCGTGCGCCACCCCGAGCAGAGCATCTCATCCAGGGCGCCACCGCCGCTAGACTCATACCCTATGCCGTCGTATGCGGCCGACGAGGGAAGCTCGACCCGCTTCGAGCACACGCTGTCGGTCAAGACGGCCTAGGATCACGTCCGCCACAACATCCCAGTGCCCGACGGCGTTCAGCTACCAGAGATGTGGGTGCTGAACATCATCAAGGTGCTGGTTGAGCCGCAGCTCAGCGGGAAGGCCCGACTCAACTACATCATGCGGTGGTAGAGGGACCTGCCGTTGGCGTAGCGTGTCGACCCCTTCGACTCCATCTCGTCGTCGTACTGGCAAGCCGTGGTGGACGCGGAGTACGACGCGTGCCTCAGCAGCTTCTTCCTCCCTTCCAGCATGCGGAGCCACCATCAGAGTTGTTCGCGTTGGACGAGGAGCGGGCCCGCTCTGACACCGAGGACGACGAGCTGCCCGACCTTCCCTTACCACCAGCACCAGCGCCGACAGAGGAACCCCCACCACCATCGTCATTGGCACCGGCACCGGAGGAGGGGACGTAGGACAGCGACGACGACTGGCCAGAGCCGGAATGGGAGGGTCTGCCACCGCTAGGTCAAACCCCACAACACTCGGCAACGGCGACGACCCGGAGAAGTTTCTCAAGACCGGAGCCAATGGCAGCGAAACCAGAAGCCTAAGCCGCCACCGTCAATAGCACATGACACTTCCCGTGTCAGATCATTGAGGCATGCAAGTTTCTTCATGAAACGCTGCCAGGATAGGCCTCCTTCTCTCGTCGTAGCCGCAAACGCAGCTATATCTAGGGTTTAGTTTAAATTCCATTGAAGTTTGTTAAATGTCGTTTGTCAAATTTCGTTTAAATTTGTTAAACGTCCTTCGAAATCAATGAAATATCGTCGTTTCGTCCACATTCGAGATTCAAGAATTTTTTGGAAAAAACCTATTGCGAGTGACCGGCGGAGGGAGCCGTCCCAATAGGACGCTTGCAATAGCACTTGTCCGATACACTTGACAGACCCTCTATTGAACGCCCCGGTAGAGATTAGATTTACTACTCCCTCCGTCCATAAAAGGATGTCTCAACCTATTTCAAATTTGCATGTATCTATACACTAAATTATGTCTAGATTTTTTTTAGATAAAGGGCTTTTATTACTTAAAAGGTTTAAGCATTACACCCGGCCTTTGCATAGCTAAGATGCACACAGCCACCAGTTCACCAACCCACAAGTCTGTAAGCAAAAGATAAAAGGCGAATTACATATCAAAATGAGAAATTGTAGATCCGCCTAAGATGCTGGTAGGTCTATCCGGAGTCTATGTTGCCACCCATGCCGGGAAAATAACTCCCTGCCGCAGCCTCCAGTCTCGACGCCACCTCCAAAAAAAGTCTCGGTGCTCCACACGCTGCAGGGATGACCATGCTCGTAGCGTCGTTGTGCACCGGTAAATAACCTGCATAAGAGAAGAATTTTTATCATTAAAAACCTTGTCATTTCTACATAGCCATAGCGACCAAATAACAGCAATCGCTCCCACCCTACTGAATAGTTTGAACCTAGGATCCACTCCATTTAACCAGTTGCCAAAAATGTTAGCAACAGAATTAGGGGGATGTAAGGTAGAACCTATCTGGATGGCTGACCATATAGACCTAGCAAACTCGCACTGGAAGAATAAGTGCATAATGGTCTCGTCGTGTTGACAGAAGACACACTTTTTACTTCCGTGCCAATTGCGTTTGGCAAGGTTATCTTTGGTGAGAATTACTCCTCGACGTAAATACCACGCAAACACTTTAGTTTTTAGTGGTATCTTCATCTTCCAAAGTTTGTTATTATTAGAACTATCGACTGGAATTTCGGGTAGAATGAGCGCTCTATACATAGAATCAACCGAGAATTTGCCGTTCTTCGTGAGATTCCATTGAAACTTATCTGGACCTTCCGACAAATGGATTGAATCCAATCGGATGAGCAAAGCATTCCAAGATGCTTGTCGTGTTCCAAGTAAACTTCTTCTGAACGAAACATTTGGTGGGAAAGTATCCAACACCTTCGCGATCGTGTCACTTTTGTTTCGAACAATAGAATATAGAGCCGGATATTGTTCTTTGAGGGTAGATTGGCCAAGCCAAATATCCTCCCAGAAACGAATTTCCGATCCATCCCTAATTGAGAAAGAGCCATGTGGGAAAAAGAACTTCTTTGTAGCCATGAGGCCTGCCCAGAAGTGTGAATCACCAGGTTTCCAAAGAACCTGGGAAACAGCTTGATCTCCGACATATTTTCTCCTAAGGAGGGTTTGCCAAACTCCATCTTCAGAAAGAAGTTTAAATAGCCATTTACCTAGCAGCGCTCTGTTCTTGACCTCAAGGTCATGAACTCCGAGCCCTCCTTGGTCTTTAGGGCAGCAAACCACACTCCATTTAGTCAGTCGATATTTTTTCTTCTCACAATCCCCTTGCCAAAAGAATCTAGATCGGAAATAATCCAATCGTTTTAAGACCCCTTTTGGCAGTTGGAAGAATGAAATCATATACAGTACCATGTTCGTAAGTACCGAGTTTATGAGAACCAATCTTCCACCCAGAGATAGGAGTTTGCCTTTCCAGCTATTTAAACGTAATTGAAGCCTTTCCTCCACCCTTTTCCATTCAGCATTTGTAAGTCTCCGATAATGAATCGGGATACCCAAATAGTTGATAGGAAATTGTCCTTGCTCACAGCCAAAAAGCTCGGCATACAAGGCGGCGTTCTCTTGGGCCTCGCCAAAGCAAAACAATTCACTTTTATGGAAATTTATCTTAAGACCCGAAAGTTGCTCGAAAGCTGACAAAATCAACTTAAGGTTACGAGCTTTTTCGATATCGTGTTCCATAAAAAGGATTGTATCGTCGGCATATTGAAGAATCGATAGTCCACCATCGACAAGATGTGGAATCACTCCTTCAATCTGACCCTCAGTTTTAGCGCGTTCGATCAGGATTGCCAGCATATCCGCCACTATGTTAAATAGTATTGGCGATAGCGGGTCACCCTGTCGGAGTCCTTTTTTCGTTTGGAAGTATCTGCCAGTGTCATCATTGACCTTAATGGCTACACTTCCTCCGGAAACAAAGCTATTAATTAACGCGCGCCACTCAGAGGAAAAGCCTTTCATCCTGAGAGTTTGCTGGATGAAAGACCACTTCACTTTATCATAGGCTTTCTCGAAATCAATTTTCAGGATTACCCCGTTCAACTTTTTCCTATGTAGTTCGTGGACTGTTTCATGTAGGACCGCGACTCCATCAAGGATGTTGCGACCTTGCATAAAAGCCGTCTGAGACGGGCGAACCACATGATCTGCCACAGTGTTCAGTCGAATCGTAGCCACTTTGGTGAATATTTTAAAACTAACGTTAAGGAGGCATATAGGTCTAAACTGCTGGATCCTTTCTGCCTCGTTAACCTTAGGTAATAAAATTATCTCACCAAAATTGAGACGAAACAACTCTAGTTGTCCATTGTGAAGACAAGCGAACAACTGAAGCAGATCGGCCTTGATAACATCCCAAAAGTTCTGGTAGAACTCAGCGGGAAATCCATCAGGACCAGGGGCTGAATTATGTTTCATTTGGAAAACTGCTTTTCTCACTTCCTCCTCTGAATAGGGTTTAGTAAGTAGGCTATTTTCCTCCTCTGAAACCTGGGGTATATCCTCTGTTCGGGACTCATCCAAGGTGAAATTCCCCTCCTCAGGGTCACCGAACAGGCCTTTATAGTAATTTGTAATATACGACTTTAGTTGTTCCTGGCCCTCAATCGTTCCTTCATCCTGGACCAGAGAATGAATACGCTTTTTCCTGTGTCTGCCATTGGCAATACTATGGAAATAGCGAGTATTCGAGTCCCCTTCTAGAATGAATTGAGCTTTAGAACGTTGATACCATTTTAACTCCTCCTCGCGCAGTAGTTTCGCTATCTGTGCATTTGATTGGCTCTTTAGCTCAATTTCTTGCGCGGATAGTAATCGAACTTCTGCTAATGCTTCTAGAGCATCGATTATCGAGGAAAGTCGTACTTTTTCTTTTTTAAGTAGACCAGTAGTATGACGAGCCCAACCAACGAGGTGAGTACGTAAACACGTATCTTATTGTTCCACCGCTGGATAGGCGTATCACCCGCTACCGGTAAATCCCAGATTCTTTTAACCATGTCATGGAAGCCCTCGCGGTGTAACCAACCAAGCTCAAACTTGAACCGTGGTTTACATTGCGGACTAGGCACTCCAGTGGTCAATAGAATGGGAGCATGATCCGACAAACCCTCAATACGTTCTAGAGCCCGTACCGACACCAATGGGAACCTAGCTTCCCAATCGGAATCCATCAGTACACGGTCTAGTTTCTCGTAAGTGGGTTCAGGGAGGGAATTAGCCCAGGTGAACTGTCTTCCCACCATCGTAATCTCTCTTAAATTCAAGCTGTCAATGACTGCATTGAATAAAAGAGGCCAACGGTTGTCGAACCGACCCTTACTTTTCTCGAACGGAAACGTAGCAGGTTGAAATCCCCACCAATGATAATAGGGGTGGGTTATCTTTTGCTAGGTTTACCAATTCAACGAGAAAAGAAGTCTTAGACGCTTCCTGAGCCGGCCCATACACGGCGACAAGACTCCAAATGAAATTATCGGATTTATTACGGATGTGCATTTTGATATGAAAATTGCCTTCCGTAACCTCCAATACTTCCATGGTATCAGTCCTGACGCCTAGTAAAATGCCACCGGAGCGTCCATGAGGAGGTCGCGAGTACCACTCAAACTCTATACCGCCCGAAAGTCGGTTCAAAGAGATTGTGGAAATTCACGTCTTCCCGTCTCAGAAATAGCTAAGAAATCCAAATTATGGTCCCGAATACAATCAGCGAAGTGCAAGTGTTTAGCCAAGTCACCAAGACCTCTGCTATTTTTGAACATGCCATTCATCGGGAAACCGTGGGAGATTTGGATAACTTGGTCCGTTTCCGGGACTTGTTGGCTGTAGATTTAGATTTCCGAGCGGATGCTTTGAGCTCATATAATGAACTCAAGCCGTCGTCATCCAAACCACCATCCAACACTTCACCAATTAGATGAGAAAGAAGCTGACCATCTGATGTGGCAATCGCTTCATCCTCATCATTATAGGTGGCAGACAACCCAGTCGAGACTTTAGGAATAACCGTAAGACGGTCAAATTCCATATGCCTCAAGACCTTAGTTGAAACATGAACTTGAGATTGACTATTACCAAGATTAAAACCTACACTACTCAGTTTAGAATGAATGGATTGCGGTGAAAAAGAAAGAAAAGATTTTGAATCCATACCAGAAAAGTCCAAGTTACGCGTCGCATTGCGGCGCATGGCCTTCGTCATGGAATCCTCATCCGTGACGGAAGCACCATCCACATCCAAAGAGGACCCTGTCTTTTTCACATAATTTTTTTTAATTATGTCTAGATAAATGCAAATTTAGCGTATGTTGAGTTTTTTTTAATGGAGGGAATAGTATATATGTTTGCTTTCGTTAAGTAAACTCTGCCGAAAATTTCCAACACTCATTTTGACAACAAATCAATGCAGCCTCCGAGTGCCTCAATCCGTGCAAAAGGTGGATCGCTTCGACTCATCTGCCCTCGTCTCACCAACCAAAGAGGACCCTGTCTTTTTCACGGGTCCCGTTAGAACTTTGTGTCGGATCAACGCCTCCGCGGTCTATTTCTTGGTCGAGTTCTCTCCCCCGCCGCCGGCGGTTGGATGTTGGATCAGCCCCCGTGCCGTGGCCAGAATTCTCGTGCACCCGGCATCGCTTTGTCGGGACCTGGGCGATGCACTGCACACACGCTGGCGGCGGCGGAAAGAAAAAAGAAAGAAACGCGCGCGGCCTCAGCTCACGAGGCACAAAGCCAGCAAACAAAGCACCACTGACTCTGAGCCGAAACCTTGGCAGAGAAACAAACAGGGCGAAGGCACCAAATGGCCTGACGGTCACTCACGGAGTCACGGGCGGGCGCAGAGATAAGTACGACGACGTGGTGCACTAGCACGGCCACCGCGCCGGCAGGGCGCCCCGATGGCGGCGTCGGTGCGGCGACACCTCGTCCTCCTCGCCCTTCTCCACGTCCTGGCGCCTCTTGGTCCGCCGCCATGCGCGGCTGCTGCTGGGTTGTTCCAGGCCTGGGACCTTCTCCCGCGGCGGCTGGCGTGGTCGCTCATGGGCAGCACCGTACACAGCGCCGTCGACCTCCTCCCGACCTTCGTCGCCTTCGCGGCGCCCGGCGGCCCCGTGGCGGCTGCCTGGCGCGGCGCTTGCTTCGCTGAGAACGAGGCCGTTCTCACCCTCACGCCCGGGCCTGCCGGACCCAACGGCACGGGGGCCGGCGTCGGCGGTGCTGTCCTACGCCTCAAGGTCCCCCTTACATTGCCCTCAAAATCGCCAGCACTTCACAATGCCTTTTGACTAGCTTCTTTTTCTTGTCGAACCATTTCAACTTTTAAAGGTTACAACAGTTAATTTCACCGCACATATGCACTCACCTTCTAAAGTTCCAATTAATAAAAAAATTGGGAAATTGTGTTCATGTCATTGTGATCCAAACGACATAGGAGGACAAGGACTGAAAATAGAAAGGAAAAATGCTTGAAGAACTAAAGTACTGCTACAAGAAGACAAAAGAACTCACATGCTCGAAAATGCTAATAGAGTGCCCACGAGTTATCATTACTTACCCACAAGTTGCAATCAGTAACAACCGCAAACTGCAAGTTTTTTTTTTCGAGAAGGGAAAATTCTGCTCTGCAGTCAGCATCAATCGATTCACACAACCATTTTATTTCGGAGTGAATATATTCATATTATTCTGTCATGTAAAGAACAGTCTAGACTGTTTTTGCTTTTTTCACTTATGTATTATGTTGGGCCAGCTCTGGGCAATCAGCAGCTTCTACATTTTCCTTACCGAATCAAAGCCCTTTATAACGAGCTTTGCCTTGACGAGTATTTCATATATGTAGACTGCTTCAGCTCAGAGCTGGACATGCATGGATCTATATGTATTTGCGACGCCATACAGGATAGGATGGGATTACTACACTACGGCACATCAACACACCTTCGAGATCAAATCGTGGGAAGATGCAGGAGAAATGGAATATGTAAGTTCCTCTATGTAGGTTATTTTTCATTCTCTTCATTTTACATAGTCACCTAGTATTTCCAATTATTTGTAGTAAATCCATATATGTGGATCTGTGATCAGGTTAAACAACATGGAATTGCCATTTTTCTCATGCCGTCTGGACTGCTTGGAACATTGTTATCTCTGATCGACGTCATACCTCTGTTCTCAAATACTCTTTGGGGACAGAACGCCAACTTGGCCTTCCTTCAGAAGCACATGGGAGCTTCATTTGAGAAGCGTTCTCAGCCTTGGTCTGCTAATATAAGGAAAGAGGATGTACACTCTGGTGATTTTCTCGCCCTTTCGAAGATTCGAGGACGGTGGGGTGGGTTTCAGACATTGGAGAAATGGGTGACCGGTGCATTTGCTGGGCACACAGCGGTTTGCTTGAAAGATGAGAACGGCACTCTCTGGGTTGCAGAATCAGGCTATGAAAATAAAAAGGTGCATGAAAATCTCTTGTTTCAGTACAGAACATAGGATTTCACCTACATTATTCCTCTGCTAAAAAACATTAATAACTAAAATGAGGAGGTTGACTTGGTTATATATTGCAGCAAATATTTGATTCTAGCATAAGATGAGTAATTTTGTAGTAACACCCCGTGACTAGTTTTTTAGTTCAATATATTAGCTCTATCTGATTTGGCTGCATAATAGGACCCATTATACATTATTTATATCTCATGCAGATGCATAAAAGTGCCTGTTATAGATGTTTTATATCTCATTTAGCTGCATAAAAGCGCCTGTTATACATGATTTACATGCCATTTAGCTGCATTAAGCACCCGTTGTAGATGATTTATACATCACTTATCTGCATAAAAGCACCCTTTATAGATAATATATTTTTATGATTCAATTGTCAAGTACTTTGCATACTGATAACTATTACTAATAATAGGGTGATGAAATCATTGCTGTAGTTCCATGGGATGAATGGTGGGGAATGGCCCTTAAAGATGACTCAAATCCTCAGGTTGCATTTTTGCCGTTACACCCTGATGTGCGGGCCAAGTTCAATGAAAGTGCTGCATGGGAATTCGCCCAAAGAATGTATGGAAAACCCTATGGCTATCATAATATGATATTTAGTTGGATTGATACAACGTCGGAAAATTACCCACCACCTCTTGATGCTAACCTGGTATACCTCCATTGCTCTTCGGTCCTTGGTACACTTGTATTAGTGTTTCAGTCTCTAAGTTGAATGCTTCTGCTGCGTATTTTGGAGCTTTATGATATTATCTTCAGTCATGTTGAATACTAATGATAAGTGCGTCTACACCATATATTACTACACTGAAATACTAGGAGTCATACCATGCATTGTACCTACATCAACAAAATTGGTACGGAGAATACAAAATTTACATGAAATTTACGGGTAAAAGTGATTTTTGCTATATCAATATTCATGATTCATGCATAGTGAAATACATAAAAGAGCTAGGTAGTTTTTCAAACAGACAAAGGTTTTCTATATGTGCATACAGTCCAAAAAATAGTAGGTGGATTTTCTGTTAGTGTCAATCTATTAACTATAACAGGCGACTGAACAGATATGGATCAATCCGTAGTGTTAAAAACCCGATATGAAAATAATATTGCACTATTCTGTTGTAAACAAAAGATGCAGTAAGATATACTCGTACAGGTCATCCTAAATTTGTTAAGGCTGAACTTATATTATCTTCCTACTTATAAAGATTCGAGTTGGTGCTCGTCCGATCAGTTCTCTTCTAGCCTTTTGTCATCTCAACAGTGGCGGAGCTTCAAACAAATAGCTGGGCGGGCCAATTAAGACGGTCTAGCGATTTTTTTCGTTGACTTAAAATTTAGGGAGGAAACTGAATGAAAAAAAAAATCATGCTATCAAATCGTGGACTAAGAATTTGGATAAAGAAATTATAATTATATGTTCAAAGCTACATGATTGTAAATTGACTAAACATAACTAGCTAGCTACCGGCAGTTCAACGAGGAAAAACAGCCAGCGCTTGCTGGTCTCAGCGCTTGTCGTCTGTCATGCGAGCTTTACTCGTTCGGCCGCCCATGGCATATGCTAGTGGTGGCAGATTGGGCCATCGATGCATATGTATATAGCCTTTTCCCGTCAAAATCCTGGGCGGGCCACAGCCCGGGTTGGCCACAACGAAGCTCCGCCAGTGATCTCAACCCTGACAAGTGATACGATACCAACCTGCGAGTATATCATCAAGCATTCAAGCCACCCTCTCCTCGTCAGTCCCTGATAAAAGAAAATATCATAGTGAATCAATTGACATATAACTTGAGTGAACTATGTTTTATATTATTCTTTTTGTTCAGCAGCGCAGTTCGGGTGTCTTACAAGTAACCTTAAATTAATGATTATTAGAGGATAATTTATGTATATAGAACACTTTATTTAGTACAGCAAGCTTATTGTGTTGTTGCATATTCCCTCCGTCCAAAAATAAGGCACTTGCACGTCCCTAAATTTTTCTTAAACCAAGCTTTTGCTCAAAAAATATGTTGATTACTTGCAACAAAATTGGTACGCTAGAACAGTAAACGAGAGAGGCGACCAGGGCAAAGCAACTTTTTCCTCTTCCTCCCGCCGGAGCCGGAGCAGATCCTCGCCGCCTCTCGTCGCTGCGGCGGCGGGGGTGGTGGGGGTCGTGCCCTCGGTCTCCCGCCGTGTAGATAGGGTAGTTGTAGGTCTCCTCGGTGCCGATTTTGGGGGGAAATCGACGCCGATAGGAGCTTTCTTTGGTCCGGACGTCTCCTCCTCTTCTCGGCGAGGTCCTCTGTGGCGTCGTCGGTGGGCGTCTGGCGTTGGGTGCTCGCTGATCTTCGGATCTAGCGGCTTTTGGTGCCCTGGGCGAGATCGTGGCGGCGGAGGTGACGATCTCTGCTCGGCTTTTTGTCCCCTGTCTCCGGCTCCGCGGCGGTGTGGTGCGCTCCGGCCTCACCGTGGAGTTTCTAGGGGTCGTTCTGGAGCAAGTGCTGCGGGCGTGTGCCTCGGGTTCCCCTGGCCGGCCGTGGAGGCGTGGGGGGGAGCTGCTGTGGCGGCGTGCTTGCTTCCGGTTACTCTGGCGTTCGCCGCTTTGTGGCTTCTCTGGCCGGCCGTGGAGGCGAGGAGAGGAGTCTTCGGGTGGTGCTTCGTCCGAGTGGAGGGCTTTGCTGTTCAGCTTTGGCGCTGGGATGGTGGCCGCGGTGGTGGTGGTGGTTCTTCTGGCACGGCCTCGCCGCCCCGGCGGAAGGCGGTGTTGGAGCTGGTCGTGGGGGCGGCTTGGCCGTGTTTCTTCATCGACAAGATCTAGCTGCTTGCGGCGAGTGGATTCTGCGGTCTTCTTCAATGTTGGAGGTCTTCCCTCTTCCAGGCGGCTGGAGGTTCGAGCTTTTCTTCTCCGGCGTTCACCGGCGACGACGAGCTGCGGTGGTTCAGGAGCTTCTTCGCTTCTGTAGTGCTTCAAGCTGAGCGCTGTTTGTACGGATTTGCGTATGTATTTCTTTTCTGTACTCTTTGATTGTACGCAGGTCTGTACTACCCTCCTTCAAAAAAAAAAATTTGGTACGCTAGATTTATATTAAAATGCATCAGATAATCCACATATATAGTTATACAAAATGTTGGTAAATGGATGCTCTGTCAAATGTGGGCCAGATTAGAACCACGGGAGTAGTTCAGTTCATCTTGCTCTGTTCTAGGTAATGGCTGCTATGTCGATGTGGGCCCGACTACAACCACACTATGCTTCGAACATGTGGAATGAAGCCCTTAATAAACGACTTGGGACTGAGGTTTGTATAGCTATCTTGCAAATATGCCTAATGTGAAGAAAAAATAGGCTCAATCAATTAATGTTCAATTAAGTTCTAAATACTTGCTCCTACCATGTAGCAACTGGATCTTCACGGCATCATTACGGAGACGGAGAAACGAGGAATGTCTTTCAACCAGCTGCTCATCATACCCGAGCAAGACGAGTGGGAATACAGCGATGGCAAGTCAACAACATGCGTCGCCTTCATCCTCGCAATGTACAAAGCTGCTGGGGTGTTCGCTCCTTTCACAGACTCGATCCAGGTCACGGAATTCACTGTAAGTGCTTCGAACTTACTACTTACCATTGCTCCAGCGGCGAACTCTCCACCGACGACTGACTGCATCTTCGATCTCAACTTCAGATTCGGGATGCGTATATGCTGAGAATCTTCGAGGACAACAGGACGAGGCTGCCGGGGTGGTGCAACGGCGACGCCGACGGGCTTCCCTTCTGCCAGATCCTTGGGGAGTACAAGATGGAGCTCCCGGATTACAACACCATCGAGCCCTACGCCAACATGAACGAGAACTGCCCGTCCTCGCCGCCTACCTACAAGAGGCCGATGCGATGCTGATTCCTTCCTCCGTCGCCAAGATGCTTATCCTTGTCGCCTGATGTGTACCAAGTGAAATTAATGAGGAGCATTCATGTAAACTAGAGAGTTAGGGGTGCTTTGCCGCGACCGTTTGTACAGTGGCAAAAAATGGGGCCCGTTTGTACAGTGGCCAAAAATGTAAGTTAATATTCACGATTAAAAATCGTCTCAAATGCGATAAGTTGTGGCGACACAACCGCTCCACTGCTCATCACACCGACCAGTGAAAATTCCTTGTCTCCGGCCAAAAGCTCACCCATTTGTGCCTTCTTCGTCTCAGCCGTCATGGAGTGGGCATTTGTGACTTCTTTGTCTCAGCCGCCATGGAGTGGGCATTTGTGCCTTCTTCGTCTCAGCCGTCATGGAGTGGTGTACAGTTGCAGAAGCTGGAGTTCAGGCCAAAACTGGGAAAGGACCAAACAGTTACAAAAGAGAAGGTCGTGAGCAACGACAATGGTATGGCCGGGAAAGCTTGGACGGCTCGCATGCGCCGTCACCATCTGCGATGGGTGATGCTCCCGAAGTAGGGATTATTAGGGAGCACGAGCGCCAAGAATGTTGGTTGCTCCGGCTTGGTCGGAGGCCACTTTGCTATCGGAGGTGATACTGGATGGGGAAGAACTGCGGCGCCAATGCTGTCCAGGCCTGGGACAGCAGTGTGGAGGACCGGTCTGAGATGAAGCGTGGTGTCGCTGTCGACTCGTGAGGGTCAGAGAAGCAGTGCAGGATGGACTGAGACCGACGACATCCTTCTTACCCACACAAAATCAACATGTGTATACCCATCAAATCAAGAAAGCGGTGCTAACACCGACTATGGGTAAAGAAAAATCACTCACTTACAGGTGGGGTCACACATGTTCACACCTAGGAGCAACCACATCCCTCTGTCTTTAATGAACTTAGTACTTTAAAGAAGAAAATCACACTCACTTACAGGTGGGGCCACTCACATTCACACCAAATAGTAACCACAAACCTATATTTTTTAGAGCTTGCTCACTTACATGTGGTACCACCCATGTTCATACCTCAATCAAGAGTTTAGTTCTTTATTTTATATATATCGAAACGATATATCAGATTTCAGATTTAGCAAATAAAGCATACAACTAATGTACCTATTGTACGTGCTCTATAAGTTTTGTAAAAATAATATATTTTTATTTAGGCTACACAAAAAATAGAAATAGAAATTTTGAGTGGGAAATGGAGCTATTTTCCCTTTTTCACACCATAATTTTCTCTTTTGTGTAGTTGGAAATACCAATTTTTCACCGAAAATTTGGCAAATATATTCAAAACATGTGTATGTATCCAACAATTTTATTTTTCTAGGTGTGAACTATAAAGTGTTGTGTATGTACCCAACAATATTTTAATAAGGTGTGAACTATAAAATAAGATTTGAGTGGGGTCCACCATGTGGTGTGGTGTCACTACCCTATTGGAGGAGATGAGAAGCAAGGAGAAGGCAAGAATTCTAGTGGGATTAGTATATGTAGAGATAGGCCACTTATCCTTTCTTTTTTCGGGTAGACATGGACGCGAAGCGTGCCTATAAGACCAGATGAATAGTCGAATGATCATATGGATTAACGATTCTACTTTTACATTGACTCCCACTTTTTTCAAAAGAAGAAAAACATATGCCCTAGTGTATCTATATAGCTAAATAGTTCATCCTCACTACCCTATTTCTCTTGACATGCAGCTATGCCACAACAACAACTTGCCACGTGAGTTGTTCGACCTTTTTCGTTCATGCCTCATCATCATTTTTTACATTGTCTCAGAGTTTATGGCTTTTAGTTTCCACTATGCCAATTCGTTTCGTCTCTCCTATATGCATCTTCTCCCCTTAATTAATTACTAGAATAAAACACTTCCGGTCTGTAATGACGGGATTATGTATACCTGATATTTTTCAAAGGCAAAACTACGAGCACTGGATGGCAGCCGACACAGTCAACCTAACGTCCATAGGACGGCTCTCTCCGCACAGCTATGACGAGGGGTTAACTCATCAAATCCCATGGTTAAGGACCTAGGGTTGAGATTACGAGGGAGAGAACATGGTAGAGCTGGTAGTTTCGTCGGCTGACAAGCAAAAGCAGGGATTTTACCCAGGTTCAGGCCTCCGGAGAGTAACACCCTACTTCCTGCTTGTCTGGTATTGATCTGGTGTGAATATGCGAGCTACAATGAGGTCCCGGCGAGATGTCGATCTCGCTAGGGTTTGGTGGTTCAAGAGTTGCGTGATCCTGGATCGGCGGCCCTCCCAGCCTTTATATAAGAGGCTGGGTCTCGGGAGTTCGCAACCGACCCTGTTTACACGTAAGGAAAGTATAAACCGACTATGTCTATGTCTAATCTTGGAGGGTACTCCATCTTGTTGGGCCTTTCGTCATGGGCTTCATGTAGGCTCTTGATAGCTGGGACTTAGTCGACACGTGCACCAGGTACCCTTATGGTAGGGTACCCGAGATGTATATCCTTGTCAAGCTACCATGAAGAAAAACTGAGTGTAGTAGTAGAGGTTATTTTAGGTTAAGTTTGAACACGAAACATAACTCATTTAAGAGGACACTTTCAACGACATGGTGGTGATGCTACTCACTGATTATGGTGGGGGGGGGGGGGGGCAATCTCAGACGGACAATCAATATGCGCTTCTAGGCATGGACGAGGTGGATGCAGCGGTGTCCTTTGTCCATTTCCTCCCATCTCCTTGCGACAAGGGTCGAAAGCGATGTGGCAGTGGCAGGTTGCGGGGTGATGAGGCCCTTCGCTTACATGTTATCTTGGGACCTTTTTGAAAGTGTTCCCTCGAAGCCTTTGACTAGAAGGCGACAATCCAAAGTTTGACATGTGATTGGACCATGGAAAAAATAGTGTGCTATATCGCAGCTAATAGCACGCTATAGCGTTTTGAGAATTGTCTCGCTAAATCAATCAGTGTATAATGTCTTGCTAATAGCACGCTATATCGCGATATAAACACGCTTATAGCGTATTTTAAGACCGGCGCTATTTTGCTATAGCGCGCTATTTTTTTCATAGGATTGGACCCATCTACATCGGGCACGTGCGCCAATCCTTCTTGAATGCTTTGTATTGGAGGCTATGCTTTTTAAACGCTTTGTATTGGAGGCTATCCTTCTTGAACGCTTTGTCTTGTAGGTTGTTGATTTAGTACATGTCGGAGAAAACAACTAATATTATTTTTGTAAACTGATTTTTATTTGGAAGTAATGCTTCACATGGTTCAAAATAAATAACATATGGTTATGTGTAAAGAGGGCTAAAATTATCCTCGAAAGAAAACTGAGTCAAATACCGGAATTGATGGATATGGTGAATTTTGTAAGTAACCACATATTGCATTGAACAAATGTGGGTGGATGGGGTGTGGTGGGGGGGGGGGGGTAGGGGCAGGGGACCATATAGTTCATAATAAGTGCCTTCCATGTAAACCAGTGGATATCAATCTTCGTGGCGAATGCCGAGGATGATCATCATAAGGTAAAGATCTCACGAACCGGAGACCGGCGAGAAGACCAGGCCACCTTCTCATGAAATGATAAGGTCCTCACCTGAAAGGTGGCTACGGTCGTGCAAAGTCTATCGATCCCACATGTATCCCATTTGATATCTCTGCTCCGCTCTCCCAATAAAGTAACAAAATGAACTAGCCTATGTTGGGAATCGTAGGCAGAAAACAAAAAATTCCTAACAACGATAACCATAAACTAGCCAGGATCTATACTATGCAGATATACTATACGGAGGGGAACGGAATACATACCCTTGTAGACCGAAAGCGGGATTACGTTCCCGCACAAACGTTGACGATGAAGACGACGTAGCCGACCTCAAGGTGTAGCGGAAGTAGACAGCTCCCAGCGCCAAACGATGGCGCCTCGCAGTTCCACACACGTACGGTGTGGATGACGACTTCCGGGCTCCAGATCCAGCAGAGCAGCGGAAGTGGTAGAGTGGATCTAGCAGCACGGCGGTGTGCCAACTATAGAGAGACTTCTCTCCTCGTACGAAGCTCTAGAATCGGAACCCCGTTCAAGGTAGGAGAGAAGAAGAAAGGAGATGGGCAATTTTCAAGGCATGAGGGCACTCCTATATAAAGGAGAGGGAGGGAGGCCAACCTCCTTGGCTCCCCCATGTGGGACTATTCCCACATGGGGGGTGCGCCGGCCATGGGGGGGTGCGGCTGCCCTAGTGGGCCCCATGTGGCCCACTAGGGTGGCAGCCCCCTTTTCCCTTTTTCCTTTTTATTTTCTTTTTCCCCGAATGGGCCTCTAAGGCCCATTTAACTTTTAATGCCTTTTAAATTCGAAATTAATTAAATAAAACATGTATTTAATCATTAATAACACTTATTAATATTAGATATATATTATTTAATTCATTCGGACCCGAAACATATTTCGTGGCCTCCGATCGATCATCGGATAATTACCGGAACACTTCCGGAGCTCCAAACACTTCCGAAGTTCCTGTTTCTTATTCTCTCTAAATCCAATCTAATCGTCACCCACCTTAAGTGTGTTACCCCACGGTTCGGGATCACTCCAGACATGATCGAGACTCTCTCTCCGATCAATCGACTAACAGCGGAATCTGGATATCCATGATAGCCCTGTGTGTCCACGAATGTCTCTTTATTCGTTTGAACCTGTAGACGTCCAGTTTCAATCTCTTGCCTGGTGATACTTAGATTGTTGAGTGTCGTTCTCCGGTATCACATTTTACCGAGCTTGACCTCATCCTTGACAATCTATCTTCTCTCGTCTGTGATGTTACATCCCCGTGACCTAGTCACATGCTTGCAAGCTCATTAGATGTAATCTCACCGAGTGGGCCCAGAGTATCTATCCTGCTATGCGGATTGGCAATTCCCGCTATTGATTACTCGCCCGACTACTTCCTTCCAATACCCGAAAGTGTCACCCTTATTCTCGTGCGGATGAGACATGACGTTAGGTGCGATCAGCCGTATCTTTCAAAAGCAGCGACTTGGTATAATCTCACGGTCCAAGATCTAAAACTACGTTTCTATATATATTTTGGGTATGTCCATCAAATCATTCACCCAATGATATGACTCCGTTGTTAACCGGTTAATGCCCATGATCAGGAAACCTTGATCATCTGTTACACAACGAACTAGTCAAGTAGAGGCTACTAGGGACCTGGTTGTTTCTATACCACATGTGTATTATGTTTCCGAGTAATACAGTTATAGCATGGTATTAAAACGTATTATGAACTATTGAGATATGACAATAAAATCTATTTATTAATTGCCTCTAGGGCATATCTCCAACAGCCTAGCACTACAAACAACATGTGATTTGATGGTTAGGAGAGTGGTTGTACTCATAGGCTCATAGCCCATAGAGTGCACACCTCAGTTTGACACTGTTTCTCATTAAGACGGGATTATTATTTTAGTGGCAGGCGACATTTCCGTCGATAGTGAGATGTGTGATGACTTAGTCAATTTTAAAACTTGATCCGCCAGCTCAGTATTTCGGTCATATAAATATCACCACTACTATTAAAAGAGAGAGACTGTCAGATCCGGGTCATCTTGACCATTCATCTCCACTACTAATAAAAGAGCCAACTCGAACTTCCCTATGTCCACCCGGATTCGTGTACCCAGAACAACCAGCACCATCAGATTGCCCCCACATAATACAATCCAGTAGTCCATATCACTTCAATCATCCATCGAATACTCAACGGCCCAGATCCATCCTGTCAACCGGGCAGGAAATGTTTTGCCAGACTTTTCAGCGCTACGGGTACCCCATCCGCACGCCCTCTTCGCTCGCGCACCTTTAGTTTAGGAAAGGAAACTGAATTAATCCCTCGCGCGATCATCGCTGCAAAAACCGTCACGCCTGTAGGCTCCCTCATCCCCCTTCCCTGCCCTCTGTAGCGATGCCGCTCTGCCGGCCCTCTCTACGGCGTGTCGCCTCCCCACCAGCGCAGCGTCGCCGGCCTCTGCCGCCGCGCCTCACCACATCTTCGCCGTTCACTCGCCGCGGCCTAGGATCAGCAATGGGAGTCCCACAGGCGACAACAATGCCTACAAGGCGGTGAGCCTGACCATCGCCCCTTTATCCTCTTCTCCACCCCTATTCCTCTGTTAATCCCACAAGATCTAACCAAGTGAAATCGCTGGTATGTGGCTGCAGATCGATTGACTTCTCGGTGTCATGGTGTGGGTCCTGCCGCTTCATCGAGCAGGCCTTAAGATGGCCTCCCACTTCCTCGACGCCGTCACCAACGTCAACAAGCTCGGGATAATGTCGCCTTCTACATATCCTTACATTCCGCTGTTCAATCTAGATCACCCACGTTTGTAACCTGGCCTCAGTTCGTGCAATTGGAAGGGAAAGAGGCTCCGATTCTGTTTGATCTTGTACAGGTACCTAGCTTTTCCATCCCTTTAGTGAATTTGTTCCAAAGTTCTCCCCGATTTTCCAATTTAGGAGGAAATGTCGGAAGTGCTCAGTTGTCAGTTCCAGTAGATTGCCCATATTTTCGACTGAATTAAGGCAGTATGCTACTTGGTAAATTAAATTAGTTGAATCAATATGACAGCAATGCTTTTGGTGTTTCAGTATGCGACCTGGTATGTGACCTGCCTGTGCCTGCCCCAATCACCCGTACTAGATTCCTTGGCGCGGCTTGCCGCGCGCCACCCGCCGTTGACAGTGGTTTTCAGTTTGCGAAACACTATACCAAACAATCATGATATACCTTCATAGCAAAGCACAGCAACAGCTATACCAAACTTGCATAATTTGCATAGCAAAGTTTCATAGATTCATAGCAAAGTACATTAGCCTTAGATAAATAAAGTTCACAGACATAAGGTAAGCAGGGTCTTAATTACAACACGTCGATCGTTACATAGACCGTTAAATATAGGTGGCGGCACATAATTATAGTGGGTAGCTCGATTAGCTGATAAGTAGGTAGCGGCGTCTGATGGAGAGGTAGGGCAAGGATGACTGATGAAGAGGACGCTTGAGCATCTACAGGGAAAGATGGTCCATAGTGCAGAGAGCATACTTGTTAAGGAGGAGGTAAGAATCTTCATAGCTGTTGTCCGTGTCCTGCATCGGTGACTCAGGAGGAGTTGGGTAGTACCCTGGGAACTGGTCAGACTCACTTGAATCATCATCTGTGTTGCAGATGTGCTTGGTCAGTTGCTGCAGCTGATCTGTAGATTCAAAGATTAGCTGGGCAAGATATTCTGTGCCTGTCTCTACTTCACAGAGTGTGCTGTTGATGTCGTTGGCTAGCTGACTTGTACCGGCAGCATATCCATCCTTGGCGATACCAGTGATCTTGTCATTTGTGTCGCCAGCATTGGTGATAAGGTTGCCCCAGCACCTTCTCATCTTCTCTATCAGTTCATCCTTCTCTTTGATGATCTTTGAGGTCCTCCTATTGTTTTCAATAATCTTGCCCATGTGGCTATCCTCAAAATGTTTCTTCTCAGTGAGCTTCTCATAGTTGTAATCTTTCAGGACCTTGTTTTCATTCCTCTCCATGTACTTGATAGCTTCCTTAGCTGCATCATTGTTTGCCGCAGGCAGACTGTCCATTGGGTGACCTTCAAGACTGGCTGTTCCGTTGGAGTAATGGTATCGAGGAGTTGATGGATAAAACGTGATGTTTGCCACCAGCTTCCCTTCCTGAGACATGCGAGTCTCGTACACTGGGGTAGGGAGACCTAGCTGCCTCATCATCTCGTGAAATAGCACAGTGGCGGGGATCTCGACCTCCATCTGCAGGGCTGTAAGAAGCTGTCGAAATTAGTTATGTTTTGAGAAGTTGAATCCCTAATGAAATCATGTTGACAAATAGAACTGTTACATTGAAACCTGTTGAGCTTTGGTGATTATAGCTATTTCTTCTTGGGTTCAATCAGTTGATCTGGATTTTATAAGTTGGATCATATTTAATTAACAGACATTGTATCCTAATCTGTTCCTGTGAACTTCAGTTATTTCATTTGAGATGATCTACTTGAGCCTACTGTTTCAGTAAGCAGTCGATTCATGTTTGTTGCTTATGACTAATTAGTGACATAGGTTGGATGTGGAAATATTTATGTTGGATCATAGTTTCATAGCTTACTCTACCTTAAAGATCTTCTGTAAGATCAACTTAACCATTTGTTTATTATGATTAATCAGTGATATAAGCTGGCATTTGTAAATACAAATTTTGGATCATAGCTTAGCTTAAATGTCTTTTGTAAGAGTGGAGGGAGCTGAGCCTATAGACTACAGAGATAGGACACGGTAAACACTTTGTGTAGCTAAAGAACAGTCCGGACACATTATTTTCTCAATGAATGTAATCTAAATTTTTTTTGTAAGATTAGGGTGCAGCCAGGATCGACTAAGAAATTGTTATGTACAGATAATCTACAGAATCTGTAAAAGAAGCAGCGCATAATTGTTTTAGCCCTGATTTCTAGAAGCAAGATTGTATAACAGAATAGTGTGCACAGATCTAAGTCTTTAGAAGGTTTGGTACCTGTCTCTGGGCAACTCAGCTCGGACAGATCGGGTTCCTCTTGATTTAACAGGCTGAAAGTTGAGACGGATTGGCAAGGGATCAAGGAATGATCATCCAGGAAAGGTCGAACCAAAGAAGATCTAAGGAGCGAAGTTATGTGAACAGTAAGAGGGAAGGGGAATACCTGGAGAGTCAAATGGATAAGTGTCGGTGCGATCCTGTCCGCTGCAAGGAAGTCGAGCTATATATAGCTCGTGCCTTGCCTACTATGTCGATAATGGGCCGTCTCGTTGGGCCTGGTCCGTTGGATGCTGCCTGGGCTGCTGCGAATATGAAGCCTCTTCGAAATTCTGTATCACTTTTAAGACAACAGATATTTTTCATAGCCACAATTGGGGTTCATGTAGTCTTGAAACTAACAGAAAACGTGGATGGAAAGACATTAGGATTTAAGCAAAGAGGCATTACTTTCTATGTGAGGTATATAACGCAATTGATCAGTCGTGTTGTACCTCTTTAATGTCAATTAAAAAATGTCTTCGTCTGTGTAAGGATATATAGTGGAGTACAGAAACAAAGCACAGATTATGTTTGCAGGAGAAACAGTACATATCAATACACAAAATATGTTCATTAGTACGACAGTGCTAACCTGACCATGTAAACCATAGGCTGTTTTTGCGTGACTATTTAACCTAGTAATGGTTCAACATTCTCTTCAAACGTCTCTCCAACCGGAGGCCTGTAGACTGTAAGTTAAAGCCTAAGTCACAGATGTTGCAAAGCAGGGAATTCCAGATGTTATCCACAGGACTGTCTTGGAGAGAGTAGTTCATAGCAACTATGCTCTTTATCTGCTGCGAGAATGAGTACATATGTCTCACAGCAAGAAACCAACCCCTGGCAAATTTTTCTTTCTGCTGGTTTGCTTCCTTGAGCCGATGCGTCAGGTCCTCATTTTTCTCTTTAAGCTCTCTCAAACGGTGATAATTGACATCTTTGATGATTAGGTTGCTTTTTTCCTCGAGAAAGTGAATTGCTTCTGTAGAAGCTGAATCTTCTGCCTCGTTGTAGCTTGTGGTCCAAATTCCATATATCCAATTGTCTGTATCAGAATCATGTGGCTGAATCTTGGAGGGCTTCAAAAGCACTCGCATACGAACGTTGCTATCTTCGCTCATCTCGAGATGATACCCAGCCGAAGGAAGGCGGAGTTCTTGTAGTATGATATCGAGGAGTATCTTGCAAGGAACTGTAACCAACCTCGGTTCAGTCTACAACAGAGAGAACGCTCAGCAACATCAGATAACTGGCAGAATATGGGTGGAGGGCATGAATACACATCTGTCTAAATTTGGTTCCTGTGCAAAGCTTTCTATATTATCCATGGGAGAGGATTTCAGTTCTCTAGTCTAGATATAAACATCATAAAATCCTTTGGTGAGGCGTAAATACACAAGCACGGGTTTCAGCTAAAGAAACTAAAATCTATACTTCCTAGGGGACAGGTAAAGTCGGTAACGAACGTTAAAACAGAATTCGTTGGAAAGCAGAGTGATTAGAGGGTCTAGTAACTTTACCTGATCGAAGGCCCCGGCGAACGGTTCGCTGTCTGTCGAAGACGCATAGATCGGTGATGCGGCGTCGAGAAGGTTGTCGCTGGCCATCGTCTCTACCCAAGTCAAGCTCACTTGGTGTCTGCAATGGCGAGATCTGGCGGAGTATGCCGTGGACGGCTTGGCGGCTCCGTCAGGTCGCCGAGCACGCTGTAAGGGCGAGTTGGAGCAGCCGCAGCCGTGAGGTAAGTTATTTTCACCAGAGAAGTTAGGGCAAGGAAAACATACAAATAGGCCTAAAAAGTTACTGGGTCTGGGCCGATGTTTGGCGGATTGGATTTTGAAGTGTCTGATGGGCCACTGCTGTCAATTGAACTGCAAAGTTCCTCTTCTGTGTGAATCATTAAAAAAAAATAGCTGTGAATCATGCGAATTTAGTTTTGTAAGAATAATTGCTTATGTGTTATATGTTATGGTTAGGTGTTTCTGTTTCTCTCGTGTTTACTTAGCTGCTTAGTTGCTGGCAAGGTTCAGGACCTGAAAGGAAAACTCTATGAGTTGTGTGGTTGTTTGAGTCTCATGTAACAGCGAGTTATAAGATCATAGAACCAGAGTGCTAGACATGAACTAATATATAAAAACATCATTTGAAACCTAGAAACAAATAAGAATGTAGATCATATAGGTCATAGAATCAAAGTGGTAGACATGAATTAATGTATAAAAACATCAGTTGAAACCTAGAAAGAACTGAGAATTTAGATCACATATAGCTGGTAGCATGAGCCCATAGTCATAGATAAAAGCACACTGACAGTAGCACGGTGCTTACAGTAGATATATGAAACAACAGTTCGTCCATCTTAGACTAAATACTGACACTATTACAAAATATATTTCGGAGAAGTGACGTCAACATTTTACTACAGGCTGGTTTAATAACAACGGAGTCTCCCAAACTGCAATGTTGTATCTTAAGGGTTGGGCGTTTTGACAGGCTTCATCAACTCGAGTACAAACAGGTAGATAGCACCAGCTTCAAGAAGGATGAAGATCCAGAACAAACCCAACATGGTCATCAGAGTAGTAACACTGATGGATTATATATAGAGGCGGTACAAAATAAAATCCTGCAAGACAATATATCTAGTCAGATACGGTAACCCAACAATATTTGATGATAGTTAAGAATCTAAACTGATGAAGACTCAAGAAGTTAAGCTGGTGTGTCGTCCATGGAGAAGAACCAAGAAGATCTATGATTTCTGGAGACATTGTCTATACCTAAAGCAAGTTGTAGTGGAGACATTCTTTTCATCATCTCCGAAGAGTCGTTTGCGGGTTTGGGAATCTGGCTGAACAGTTCTCGCCCTGCAAAAGAACCAGATGAAGGGTTTACGCGAGTACTGAAATGGAAGTGCTTTCTGTAAAAGATAGATAGGTGATCCATGGTGTGGTTGGTTAGCAGCACCTAAGATCAATTGCCTCCTTTGGTGAAGGCAACACCGTGAGAGATGGCGCAGCACGTCCAGGCTAACATAGAAATATACCGAGCATCAGGAAAAAAAGTGCAACTATTAAAGCTATAGCTTGAAATGTGAGGTATATATAGAGACACAAGAGAATGCCTACAGTTATTTGATCTGGTCTAACATAGGTCTCGTCGTCGAGAGGTCATCAGGTACTGAAGACAGATCAAGATTGTTTGCAAAAGTAGCAGCTTCAGCTTGAGAACGCTGTGAATCCCTAATCAGCTTCCTTTTTGCCCGGCTAGAGGTAGCAACAGCTGGTTCAGGACGTGGTAGCGTAACTGCAGCTGAATAAGAGAGGTCAGGTAAAAAACAAACAAACTCATCCGTGTAACGATATGAGAGACATACCCTTTATCTTACGAATTCGGGGTGGATAGTGCGTTAAACAGACGGTACCCTGCCCTGTTAAAGAAACAAATGGTATCCCACTTGGGTTCACCTGTTTGAATTGCATTAAAACACAAAATCAGCATAAGATTCAAAGTGTAAGATGCACTTGAGTTCTACAGATGCACTTGGGTTAGTGGACAGAGAACAATTGTTCCTCACTCGATGCTGAAAAATGAAACAATCGTCTTATAGGTACAATATTTACTGTCCATAGTTTACTAAACCATCAAAGTCAGCCGTTTAGGTATATAAGCAAATACTATGTATGTAAAAGCTAGTTTCTGTATAAATATTTGTTGAAGACAGTATAAGCCAGTTATGTAATATATATCTCTACAAAGAACAATGGTGTGGGAATCCATAGTCAGCTAAAGTCCAAAGTGTAGCTAACCTTGATTGGAGCTGGTGCCACCTTAGGTGGTGGAGGCAAATGACATACACCAGTCTTCTTGAAGACCCTGTGAGCCCGTTCTTGCATCTGAATAAGATTTTCTTGAGCTTGTGGGACACCTAAGACCGGGGTCTTCCCCTTGACCATTGTAGACAGTGTTGATTGTAGCTTTTCAGCATGCTCTTCAAAAGTCTCTGCCCATGAATTTGCTCGGAATAATTCCCTCTGACACTTCTTTAGATCAGCTGAGTGTATACCATCAATGGTCAACACCTCCACCTTTTGTAGGTAACTCAGAACATTAGAACAGGCCGACTGCATCGCCGCATCGCTTGTAAGGGACCAATCTCCATAAAACAGTCTTGTTTTTATCCGTGCCACACGAATATGTGGAGGGACATTGATCTGAATAGTAGTTAGAGACTCATTTGTTTCGTCGTTGCGGGTGGTTTCATCATGCATAGAAAATCCTAGGGTTTCTAGAGCTTGTTGCAACACGAGTCTCCTGCAGACAGATATGGGTCTCGCGCAGAGCTGTCACCCAAAAAGTTTTCATGTCAAAACAGGAGTGACATTAATTTCTAGATGCTAGCAGAAACAGATATACACTGCAGCATGTGGACAAACCATTCCTTGTATCCTAGGGTTATGTACATAAGAAATAAGAAATGCACAGAAGAGCAAAGGTACGTGAGTATGATATCAGCTCTACACTGTTCGACTACCAAACATGTCCAGAAACAGAGGCTGAGGAACAATTGCTTTTAGAACGTTGTGCTGTAGATCTAACGAAGAAGAGAACACTGTACATACAATTTGTGTATGATAATAGCTTGAAAAAAGTAGCATTCAGTTTTCAAGACGATGATGTAATCTAAGCTCCAAGTACTGACAGTATAGTACTTACCATTGGAAGCATGTTGACAAAGAGGTCGTCATCCGCCGGTGTGGTGCAGCCAGGTGAGATCGCCGGTAAGCAGAAGCGGCTGCGCTGTCCTCTTCGTTCATCTGGCCATCGTGGATGAGGTCGGCCACGTCTGGAGCGGCACAAACAGTCGAGGTTGCTGCGGAGGTACCAGCCTTCGCTCTGCCCTGCTCGTCCATCTGGTGAAGAAGCTGAAGGCAGGACTGAGATTGGGAGACCGAGAGGGGAAAGAAGAGAAGACAGATTTTACCATGACTGTGTAGATTAATATCTACCAACGGTCGGTGGAGAAGATTTTTTTCTTTTTACCTTTTTTACGGAGTGCATGTGCGATACAGTTTCGTGGCCCATTATGGGTAGGAAGCTTGTAAGGCCTAGGCCTAACATAGCTCGCCAGGCCACTTGTAAATAGGTTGACCCTTTTTTTTTCCTCTACACGTATTCTTCTTGTTAGTAGGAAATAGAAAAACCAAGTTGTACTGCACGCAATATTTACAGACGAAGATTAGTACACATTGTATAGAACAACCGTAAAAGGTTCTGCACACGTATTCACATCCACATATAGCAAAGACAATGCAATGTTCAGTGTGCAAGTAAGAAACATGCTTAAAAAATATCACTGTAATACTTCATAAATGGAATATATCTCGTAAATACAGTTCTTGTGATCTAAGATATAATCCCAGAGGAAATTTGGAAATAATTAATGGTATTAGCTTCAGGCACAACAAATTCACCGTGAAAAGTGTGTTGCAGTATCAATTTGTACAGCATCACATGTCAACAGCAAGAAAACTTTTGAAATATGATTATAAGAATAACAAAGATAGGGAAAAGCACTCAGCCGCAGAACATCTAATGATCAATCAATAGTAACTTAAGGAGGATAATTTTCCGTCAAAGAAAGATGGCTAACTCATATATATAGATGGTGATAATATATAGAGATAAAGATCCATAACACATAATAAGTACCCATGTATACCACTTGTAAACATAGACAAAAGGTAACCAAGCCACTCCAGATATCCTAGAAGTCATGTAGCTCCTTGTTTACAATCAAACGCTTAGGAACAAAATAATTTAGTTCTAAGATACGGTCTGTCTAGTTGTTATAATCAAACATGGTTGCACGGCACAGGACCTTATGCCCATACACTGCTTGATGCAGGATACCTCAGATCTAATGAGGAAAGAGGCTTAGGTGTAACAGAAAGAGCCTCAACTGCCATAACATCAAAAGATGGCCTTGGCCGGTAGAAGCTCCCTTCTCGAACATAGACGATAAACTTGTATCTGTTAGATATAATAGCTCCAAACCGTTGATATGGAAAAGGAATACGATTAGCAACATGAAGTGAGTTGTCCTGTGGTGGCATTGGGGCCAAATCGCGTCTGATGAGTTCTAAAATTGGAATCCCCACAACTCGATCTGCCACATGTGCTCGAAGAATGAACTCAGCTTCTTCGGTTCCATCTGTGCCAATCAGAGCTATCTGATACCTGTCAATCACATGTTAATAGAATATTTAGGAGCATAATACAATGTTTAATCTGTTGGTAATTTTAGCGGAAAGTCGTACGGACTGACTTGAGTTGTGCTGCGTCGTAGCCACAATCAGGGTCGGTACACATGTATTTCTCTTGCAACGGGAGATTAGGATGTGGGTGAGACGCTCTCCTACAGCGTATACAATAAGCACCAACCCATGGGTGGCCACGCTTGAATCCCAGGACACGAATAGTGCAGCGAAAATTTGCATCCTAAATACATATCATAAAAAGATTGTCATGAAAGGGTGTAGCATCTAATTTAATCCGTCAGCGTATACATATGAGATAGGTAATGCATACCTTATTCTCACACAAACTGAAATTGATTTTGTAGCCAGAGATCTCCTAGGAAATTGTCCTTCTTGAACTCGCAAGGTAGGTTTGGTAGGGACCGGACAATCTGTGATGGCATCAGAATGTTCTAGCATCCTGTGGCAAACCAGATACTATTTTTAAAACAGAGCCAGCATTAGCCATTTACATTTAAAAAAAATATTAGAAGTAGAACCACCTAGCTCGAAGGATGTTATCTCAGCAAAGTCTTCGTTTATGTACCATCTGCAGGCCGCGCCACCTGCGAGACTTCTTTGTCCTGTATCCAGAGATAAGGGGAAAATACGTGAGAGGCTCGCTGATTCATACACAAAGAAGTAAGTTTCCGAATACCATTGTGTTCTCGAACAGTGGTGCCAACAAAGACAACAACAGCTGCGTCAGTTTGTCCAAGGAACTTGACAACCTTTGCATTAAATCGATAAGCAGCTTCACCCCAAAGTGCAACCTTAACTCTCTGCTCCCCGCTGGCAGATGAAACGATTAAGTGAGCTATTATTTAACCAGTAGAACAGAGAGAAAACAAAGTATAAGAAACTCAGTTGTTATAGACCTTGGATCCATAATATAAACATCTCTCCTTGCAACGCCAACCATTCTTCCAGGTATGTGAACTCGATAACGTCGGAGACTGCACAGATTGTACCAAGAACATCTGTACACCAGTGAAATGGAGGATTCTCCTTTAGAATGAGATCAATGATAGGCAATGTGGTACAAAAGAAAACATATTGGCCGTGAAACGTACCAACAAAACGTTCTGGCACTTCATCTGGCAAAGGCAATTGAGCGATCGATGTAAGACAGCATGACCAATAGGGGAAATCATCAATGTAACCCTCATCCCTCTTAGCAACAGCCGATGTTCCGAGAATCATAGCATAACCTGCTTCAACAGGTCTAAGGATTGATCTGGGGAGCACCAGCAAGAAACCACTTATCTCGTATACGTTCCCTTCGAACAGGGTATGAACCATAGATTTAACAAAGGGATAGGGCACTATAGCATGCATCTGCTCTGCCTGGCACGTAGAAACAAAAGAGTAAACAGAATGTGATATCAGCTTGGTGAAATAATATTTCTGGTGTAACTATATAACACAAACGATAGCACACACATCCATTTGAGGATCGAACTGTGCATCTGTAAACCGAGGAAATGATTATCGATTTATCGCAGAAAGACTATCTTTCGCCATACTTTATAACTCACATAAACTTGTACCATAATCAAGTAGATAAAAATAGCCCACAAGTTCATTTAGGCTGCAAGAGATACCCCAGGTGTTTTCTATTCCTACATAGCACATATTCAAACAGAAAGTATGAAAATTCTCCTCACAGCAAAGACTTTTAATTTTACAGAACACAAATTCTAACAACATTTATGAAATTATTCTCACAATAATAATAGATATAAGATTTGGCTAAAATATCATGTCCTTTGATTGAAGTGATGACACAAGCGATGCATCTGTGTGCATATATATTCGTAGAACAAACTATCATCCCCTTAAGCAAAAAATATGATGCATATGACAGGAGCAGCCATCACATTATTACAATGCAACTGAAGTTGTTACATGAGCCGAAACATAAAGCAAAGAACAATACCTGAGCATCGATGAGAACCATGTGCATACTTTTGACAGGACCACCCTCCGTACCTCCACGGTGACACCAGAGGCGAGAAATCCGAACGTGAACAACCTGCCTAGAAACATATGGGGACAGATCGCGTAGACCGGTATGTTCCATGTGCGCCGGACGCAGGAAGATCTGGAAGAAATCGGCTCGAAGTTTAGCAAGAAGAAGCTAGAGAAATCAGCCGCAACGAACAACGAAAAATAAGTGCCGCATTGCACAAGATACGATGAGTACCTTCTCCAAACAGGCAGTTCTTTGACAACCTAAAGAACTCCAGGCGCACTGTAGTTTGGAGGCAGAGCCGCCAGGAGCAGGGAACCCTACGAACAGAGAAGCAAAACGAAGACAGTGGAGTGGAAAGCATCGATCTGGGTGTCGTGCGTACAGGAAGATGTAGCCCAAGAAGGACGCTGACAGCTTGGGCTCAGCCCAACAGCCCAACAGCTAAAAAGGGAAACACACTGGGCTTGGCCAGTGAAGGTATTTTTTTTTCGCGGGAGATTACAACTCTAAAGGTGATATTCGGTTTTGGAAACATTGTACATGAAAACAGAAATTACCAGAATAGCATATAACTTTTTTAAAAATTTCAAGAACATTTTCGTTCAAAAAATAATCGACGAAAACATACAGAAAGTAAGTGACCTGAAAAGAAGAATTAAAGAGAAATGAAGCAAGCACTGGTTTCTGCATGAAGAGTTCACACCTCCTAAAAAGATCTAGTTGTCCAAATAAAGGAATATATGGAACTGAATGGTAGGAAGAAAAGGCATACCTCTCATTTTTATTTAAGAAAGGGCCCATGAACCAGGCAGTAAAGTGCATGAGTTACAGAAATCTATGTACCGATCAAAAGAATCGTGCCATGTCTAAGAGTCAACATTTCAATCACATAAACTTAGAACAAAAGATCACTTGATAATGGTATGAAGCAGATAGTGTGCAATAAAAAACATATAGAAAGGAGTTTCCAATTTAGCATAACACAAGGGAGGGCCTCCATAACACCGGATTGTAATAACTATTTTAAGTATGTCAGTAGATAAATTTATAATGTCACAATGGTATCTGTATACAGCTTATTTCTGAATGGATATACGAATTCGAAAAACAAATTTTAATTATTTGCCAAACCTTTTCTTCTGCGTAACCCAAAAACACCAATACCACACGCTAGTGAATGGAAACAAAATCATAGTGGTCCTTGACACATAAAAGTAAATTTCAAACAACACCTGGAAAGTAGCGTATAGCTTTGACATCATCAACCGATTGAAACATAATTAGTATAGACATTTCTCACAATCTATGACATTGTGATCATTTTAGATAGTGCCGGACTACAAGCACAAATAAACCAGATTTAGATATAAGTGTCTACTGGCACTGAAACCAAGACCATACAGATGTTTGTCTTCCTTCTAACTTAAGTGGTAACATAGGCTAGAGCTTTCCATAGCTGTACCTAAACATCTGATACCACATCAGACCATAACACATCAAGAATAGATGTGAATGGAATACAAAAGGAGTATCCACATAAGGTGCACATGACCATTGTCTCCACCGGCACTAAGATTATATTTACATGATGATTCCAAAGCAACCAACGAAGTCCTTAAAGTCGAAGGTATGCAAACTAATAGATAGGGGACACTTGCTTCTAACTTGCATCTCCAGAAGTCCCCGTACCTGAGAAGGGAGCAAAAAAAATTAGGCACACACCAAGGAAAGTTATCTGCTGTTGCTAGTCTACATTACAGCATTTGAAAATATATATACATCTGAAGAGAAGAAAAAATCAATGATGTCCATCAATCACATACCTAAGCTAAATTTAGGATTCTTCCTCTTGGCATCAGTGCTCCCAGCCCCCTTTGCGGTAAGCTGCTTGCGCCTACAAACATAATTCAAACAACCTGGTAAGGCAGGCACGAACAAACATGGTAGATGTAGCCACAGACACATGCGTCCATCTATCATGAGTCAACAAATGAAATTAGACAGAAGTGCATATTTCAGGTGAACAAATAAACGAAATTACCTCTTGTCTTTATTACCTTCTGGCAGTGCTTCTTCTGGGACCTGAATCACAAATGAATGAAGGCACTTTGATAGGTGACAACAGAGCAATACTGACCTCAGGTTATTACAGACAGGTGTTTGTATCATAAAATTACTAACCTCTGTTGCAGCCAGGGTAGATACTGGCAGCTGACCCACTGGACAATCGTGGAGAACAGTACCATCCTGATACGACAGTTAAGCAGATGATGAGCAAAATCGACAAAGTCCAAACTATAAGGGTAAAACAGAGAAAGCACATAGGTACCAACCTTTACACCCTGAGAGGTCTCATCAGCCACAACTTGAGAACCCGAGTCCTGCAACAGAGGCTTCTTCGCTAAATCCATAGCTTCAGGTGTCTCAACGCCCACAACCAGAGATTTCTCAGCAGCCTCAGCCTGAGAACCGTCCTGGAACAGAGGCTTTTTCACAGATAAATCTGTGGCACCTCTCATCCTGTTATACAGAGGGATGTAGCAGAAAAGCATCAGGCCACGTAAACAATAAGATGAGACATTAGCAAGGAAAAAGGTGTTTTTTGTTCTTGTATCGCATAAACATACTTTAGTCCAGCTGCTGGCTTTACAACGGACGGTGGCGAGCTTGGAAGAGTCAACCCAGCAGGAGTCTGTTCACAACACAGGAGAGGCGTTTTAAAATGTCAGAAAGAGAAGTAGTACAAATCATAGTAACACATCGGGAATCTAGTATAAATAGCAATCTGTAGTGAGAAATAAAACAGCAATAATCAGTTTAGCTATAACATGTGGCACAGGTAGGTATGACAAAGGTCATACAGGAACAGTACCATCAGAACTTGCATGACCAACAACAAACGAATGTATATTGCAGGAAACGACATCAATGTAAGATCACACCAACAATAGAACACAACCAATATTTTAATAAGAAGAACTGGTCTAACCTGATCAGTGTAAGTGTCAGCTGTGCCTGCAGCTTCAGCAGATGTAGTGACAAAGCCTGAAGAAGTGGACTGAGTTAGTGCTGCCAGATTTGCTAAAGCAATTCCAGAGGAACTCAGTCCACTGTCCCCAGAGTTGCTGCCTGATGCTAATGCCAGCCCAGGACCACGGCGGAGAGTAGAAGAATTAGGTTGTTTTCCATATTCTTCATCAATCCTGTGAACCTGATAGGATGGCTTGTCCGAAGTAGCTTCAAAGCTCTTTGATGTCACAGAAACAACCAAACGATACTTCTTTGACACAACAGCAGCTAACTCCCTGGGAGTAGACTGATCTGAGCGTGCACTCTCCATAACCTCGTTTAAAGTCGTGCTCTGGGAAAGTCCAACCCTAAGCAAACTCAACAGTGGCTTGCCAACCATCTCTTTACCCACCCTGTCAAACAGCCAATTCAACTTCACTAGTTCCATCAGATCCAACATAACAAATGCGATACCTGCAAAACAGATGGCTATCAGTAAAAAGGTAAGAAAAACACACGATCGTGAACAGCATTCTCAAGGGACGATGATTACCTAGGCGTCGCGCCATTGCCAACACAGCCAGTATCAGAACACCTGTACCCAGTTCCAAAATGGAACAGTTGTCTTATGGCAAGTTGTACACGACGAAAACCACCACCTTTGAGCAGGACTAAGCTTTGTAATAACAACAGTGCAAAAGAACTTGGTTTTCTGCAGGTAAATAGCAGATCGATTATGCCTAAGCAAAAACTACACTGCGAAAGCAGAACTATACCAACGTAGGAACATACATCATGGTCCCAGATGTTTAGATCCAGCAGTTCAGCAACGGTCTTCGTTTCAAGGTCAACTTGGGCGCTGATCTCAGCTGCAGATTGTCCTGGTAGTGAAATGCTCTCAATGGCAGGGATACCTTCCTTCAACCTATGGAAGCAAAGGAAGGAACATCCACTGTCAGGCCTAAAAACTCGCCGTGGTATGCAAGCAAGATGAATTTTGCACCCTTGTTACATGCATCATAAGTACCTTGTATGCAGCTCGTTGATTTCAGGTAAGTCCTCATTAATATACCAACGACACGGAGCACTGCCGCTGAGTCCTTTCTGACCTGTGATTAAGAGGATGGAAATAGATTGGAAAAAGATAGCGGAAAGGTTGCACCGACATAGAATGTGTTCTCATTGAAGCACTGACCTTCATATGGTTTCACCAGGGTGCCAACAAAAATGGCTACGACTGCTTTCTTTTGTGCCAATTGAAGCACGCCGTCTCCATCAAAGGCAAGTGCACGTTCTCCCCATAGTATAAGACTGACCTTGTAACCACTGTAAACAGAGCGACAGTAGATCAAAAAGATATAGACCCAGCAAAGAACGGAGGTAACAAAAACATACTTCACAGTGGTCAACATAGACATACTTTATATCTGAGGTAAACAACCCTCTTTATAGATGCCGTAGCACGATAGGCACTGTGGTACTGAGCAGCCGGAGATACACCAGTGATGATTCCAACTACATCTACAAATAATAAAACGACGATATTAAGTCACCAACGATACTGGTACCATGAACAGAAAGATTTAACCCCACAATCTGCACAACGGGAATAAGAATATAGCATCAAGGGCACCTGTAAAACTCTCTGGCATGTCGACGGGCTCGGCAGCTCATCAAGTGGAGTCAAAGCATAAGTGCAGAGTGGATAATCCATGATGGTACCATTAATCTCCACCACAGATGTGTATTTGCCAAACCTAATCATGTACTGACCCTCGACCGGCCTGTAGATGCGTTTCTTTGCAACAACCAAGAACCTCTTTAGCTCATAGACCTTTCCCTCTTCAAGCCTGTTGATGAACATGTCAACCAAGACATCTGATACTTCACCATACATGTGGTTCCCCTACAGGAAGCAATACAAAATCTTATTTAGCTTCACCGCAAGTTAAAACTGGAGCTGTAACAGGACAGCAAGATAAAATTAAATGTATAACAGCACTCTTTACTTCCACATGTGGCCAATTCATCGATCATCGATATTAGACATAATTTTATCTGTCTGGGATCCTTCCAATTGACCATTGTGTGCATACTTTAAATGCTACAACAGACTGATGAAAACAAGAACAAAACAAATACATGCCTGAGTGTCTAGGAGCACCATGTCTGTGTGTTTTATAGGCCCTTCATCCTTGCCCCCACGATGCTGCCACAGCCTAGAAACATAGACTTGAACTGTCCAGTGGCGGCCGGTTGAGGTGAGGTCACTCAATGGATTAACCGCCATCTAGAGACAACAAAAGATGGCCAATCGTTAGGTCAAACAGGTAACCGAGAACTGATACACCATAGCAGATAAAGTTAGAAGCTACAGGCACATACATGGAATAACTGAAGCCAAAAGACATTGAAACACAGATACACAAAATAGGCAAAACATCAGAAATGCGACAATCCAATTGAGTATCCAAATAGCAAAAGACAAACAAACCATGACCATTACAAAACATAGGTGGAAGTAGTCATATGATAGGAAATTAAACATACAAACAGAGCAAAGTAAACAGATATGTACAAAGCTAATTTACGGTTTCACAGGTTAGTCAAACCAGAGGCCTTAAAGACCTCATGGTACACAACATTTTTTGTTGTGACCCACAGGTCTTGTCCTCATTTAGGATTAATATTTTCAGAAACTTTCTGGAGGTTACACGGTACACAGCCACATATAACTGACCGTGTGAGAAAACGGGTGTCTTCAGGTACAAACCAACCGAGGTAAGAGTCTGGCCCTGACTCTTATTAATAGTCATAGCATAGCAGAGTCGGACAGGAAATTGTCGTCGTTGGAGTATAAAAGGCCACTTCGATTTTTTTGCTGTTAGCTCAATCCTAGGAATGTAAACCACATCTCCTATGTGTGAGCCTGTGATTATAACGGCTTTAATGACACGGTCAGCAAAATCCAAGATAATTAACCGTGTGCCATTGCACAGACCAGCAGACTGGCTTATATTTCTAAGAAGCATTATTGGAGCACCCTTTTTTAAAAACAACCTGTGTCTAGGGAAATTAGGCACAACAATGGCATTAGAACTTCA